>VXBO01012174.1:53964-340342 GCA_013400135.1 Rhinoptilus africanus | reverse complement strand
AAACCCAAAACAACAAAAAAACTTTAGAGAAAATTTATTTATTGACTTATTATAATTTATTAATATTTTTCCTTTGTACCAAGGAAATCATTCAAACACATAATTTATGTTAGCTATGTATAATTCTCAATCACTGCTCAATGAGGAAATTATGATACGTGGAAAATTCTTCCTCAACATTTTGGTTGAGTTTTCACATTACTCCTGTTGAAATTCAGGCTTTATTTTAGAAGTGCTGTTGCAACAAAGAGAGAATGCTTTTAGCATAATTGAACTGAACGCTTAAACCAGCATCTCATCAGTCAACTTTGAATTTTTTTCTTCTTATTTGTGGTTAATTTTATTTCCCGCCTGGAAAATTGGACAAATCAATGTAAATGAAAGAAGATTTTTTTTTTTCCTTTTTTAGGATAAATAGGTAAACACAGTTAGCCATAATAAGCCATCTGTGAACAATACAAATCAAGGATGTAAATTCACTGCGGTCAAATGTTTTACACCACTGATAAATTTGACACATTTATTACTCATCTAATTAAATCGTGCACGTAGAGCAGCCAGGAACGTAACAACGTATGCAGATGTCTAATGCATATTTAGTACACTTCTGATTAAGATCAGCTAGTTTACATCACACTGCGTTGATTTGTTATGATCAAACAAAACATGTTCAATAGAAAAGAAAATGATTGAGCCAAATTCTGTTCTACATAAATTTAAGTTTAAATTTGTGTAAACTCAGTGGTTCTCCTGGGATCATATGGGTGAAAATAGCAGGAAAAGAGGTCAGGAGCTGTCAGGTGCTCTCTTCTGCAGCACTTGTTGGGCCAGCAGATGCTGGCATTGAGGCTGCAGGGTCTGAGAAGTGGCACACAGGCAAGTGAGGCTCTGTCTCTGAAACACCCTATAGCCACACCACGGGCAGTCATCATGCTGCGTACAGGAGGTACTTCATGGAATTCAATGGCGTGTGGTATTCATGTGGTCAGGTACAGTATTCATGTGTAAAGGCACAGCACGAGGGCGGCTAGAGGTCAGTAAGACCTCAGGGAAGCTGGTGAGGAAGGCCAAAATGTACATGAATTGTGTGACACTTTATGTTTAAATAATAAACCAACATGCCTATTGAGATAGACAGTTGAACTTCTTCGGTTTCCATCTTATTTGCACAAAACCCAGTACCCACTGCTTCTTTTGTTCATCTGCTTTTCAAATACCTGCAATAACAATCGGTTACTTTTGAGGGTAGGAATTAGGCTTTCTCCTTTTCGTCAGTTCACTCCCACAGTCTTTTTCATTGTGAAATATAAACAACGGGAAAGAGCATCTCCATCTCCTCTTTGAAAGGCATGAGGCTGTTGGTTCCAATGTCGCTACACTCTGGCTTGCAGCAAAGGGAGGTGAAGTTGGGTATTCTTTAGCTGGCTTTTGTCTATCTGCATGTATAAATCAGTTAACGCCGTAGGCTGGGTGACATACAATTCACAAGGAAGAAGGGTGCAGGACAGCAAAGAACTTGTTTATCGATTTTATTTATTTATTTATTTTCTGCACAACTTTATGAATTGGGTTACTACCTAGGAAAGTGGTTTTATTTGTTATAGAATCCAACTGGTTTGTATTCAGGCCAGAGCCATTTATTTGAGGCAATTAATTACCATTTGTTATTCCTTCCAATTTGCTTTTTAAAGAATTGCATTGCCAGGGGCATTCTGTTTTTGGCAAGACTAGCGTAGTGCCACAATTGGGGTACACATATCCATATGTGTCAAATCCCTGCAGTAGCCTGCTGGATTCCATGTGGAATCCCGTGAAGGCAGTTAGCACAAGGATAAATACCAGGGAAAAGCTGTGCTTGCCAATAGTGGAAAGCATTGATGCAGAGACTTTGCTCATCAAGCTTATAGCTGGCTGGAACTCCAGAAAATGGAATTCTAAACATAGAGGTTTTCTGATTCCTGCCCTTAATTCTTGGTGATTTATGGCACTGACTGAGTCACAAGAGACAGTCTGAGAGATCTGCAGTTGGGACTGTTGAGTACCACAACTGACATGTGGAAGTCCATCCAAACCCAGCTGGCAGGCAGTGGCATACCAAAACACCTGCTGCTCTCAGTCCACTCCATCGATAAATGGGCAGCTACAAGGTGCTTTAGAGGGATCTTTTAGCTCAGCAACAATCAGAGAATAGGCCAGAAAATGGAAAGTATATGATATAGATGACTGTGAGTGCTTAAAAGGAATAATGACAGATTTCAGAACATTTGGAGATAAAAGCAGTTGTTTCTGGTGATTGTGTTTTGTTTACTACATCTAGGAGTATCAAGGAACCTAGTGGGATTTCAGGCCTTTTGATTACTGTGAGCTGTGACTCCTTGAGAGTATCGGAGTCTGCTTGGTTTACTGGACTGTGTCTAAAACAGTAGTCTTCCTCTCTGGCCTTGCAGCCACTGAAAAGCAGATTGCTGATAAGAAGTTTATAATATTTTAGTTTATACTAGTATGTTCTTTTAGAGCCAAAAAGATGATGTAATTCAACAGAGACACCATTAACTTCAGCAAATTTAAACCACTACTGTAAGAGAGCATGAAACTCATCCTATGATTTGATTTTGCTGCTGTATTCTCAATCTGGTTAGGAGATAACTTGATAACATTTTCCAGTCAGCTTCAAATTAAATGCAAAATCTTTGTTCAACTGAATAACTTTGAACTTAGAAATAGCCAGAAATATCCTCCCCTGAATTTTCCGTGCTTGGAGGAAATTTTGTGCCTCATACAAGGGCTGTATTTTGGGCCAGTGGTAAAAGAATTTACTATGACTTTGTCTCAAAAAATACGCTAATTTTGATCTGAAAGTCTGAGAGTGCCTCTCTCTAATTCACTTTCTCGTGGAAGCTTGCAAAGCATTTTAAGTGTTTCTAATTTTTAACTTGTATTTTATTCTCCTTTTTATGTGAATTCCAGTCTATTACTAGAAGTTTGTCAGAAGAAGTTGTTCATATGGGGAGGAAGAATGTCAGGCACCAATTATAGGTTAGGGGTGGACCTGCTGGAAAGCAGTTCTGAAGAGAAGGATCTTGGTGTCTTGGTAGACAGTAAATTATCCATGAACCAGCAACAAGCCCTTGTCAGCAAGAAGGCCAACAAAATTCTGGGCTGCGTAGGGAAGAGTGTGGCCAGCAGGTCAAGGGAGGTCATTTTCCCCCTCTACGCTGCACTGGTGAGGCCACAACTGGAATACTGGGTCCAGTTCTGGGCTCCCCAGTTCAAGAGAGACAGGGAACTGCTGGAGCGAGTCCAGCGTAGGGCAACAGAGATAATTGACGGATTGGAGCATCTCCCTTAGGAGGAAAGGCTGAGAGAGCTGGGACTTTTCAGCCTGGAGAAGAGAAGGCTGAGGGGAGACCTTATTAATGTTTACAAATATCTAAAGGGTGGGTTTCAGGGGATGGAGCCAGGCTCTTTTCAGTGGTTCCCAGTAACAGGACGAGGGGTAATGGGCACAAGTGGGAACATAGGCAGTTCTGATTGAATATGAAAAAAACCTTCTTTCCAGAGAGGGTGGCAGAGCCCTGGGACAGGCTGCCCAGGGAGGGTGTCAGTCCCCTTCCCTGGAGACTTTCAAGCCCTGTCTGGCTGCAGCCCTGAGTGATGTGCTGTGGGCAGTCCTGCTTTAGCGGGGGGTTGGACTGGATGATCTCTAGAGGTCCCTTCCAACTCTGAAATTCTGTGATTCCGTGATATTCCTATACTCTTTGTGTTTCCAGGTACTCCTTCTTCCAGTGCTATGGCACCTTATGTCCCACACGTGCTGCAACCCCCTCCCCTGGCATGACAATGTTCTTTACAAGATAAATTTTGTCTCAATCTGCTTTGATGATGTTAGTACTTCATTGGCTTCTTCAGCGACACACAACAAGTGAGCATTTAGGACAAAAAGTAAGGACAGTTTCATTGAAATGAGGACACGTTAGATGTTTTACCATTTTTGAGAAGACAGAAGCTTATCTCCCAGTCATTTTCTAATAATATGACTCCAGCTTTAAGCAAGTCCTACTCATCTGTCTGACAGCAGGTCTTGTAACTGGGCAGTGGTACACATAATTGTATGTACCCTGTTTCTGCACTTTTCGCCTGTCAGTTTCTTTATCAGTCTATTCCTTCTCTCTTCCTTTCTCAACTTGGATATGACTTTCTTCCCAAATTTCTCTTTGCTGTTGGAATCCACTCTCAGCAGCATTTCAATAGGATTGTGGGACCAGTATTTTAATTTGGTTTTTAATATATGAATGTCAGGCTCCTTTTACTATGTAGCAGTTTAAATGATGAGATGAAATAGAGTACCCCTCAATGCTAGTACCCTTGTTCTTTTGCTTGAATGATTGAAATGCCTGTAAGCCAGTACTAGGGTGAAGGAAAAAAAGGCAGGCATTAATACATCTGTTCTGTTTATGGACTAGTTAGAACTGTGGTTTATTGACCATTCAAATTGCTTTTGGTGTAAGATTTCAGGTGGAAACATTTCATTACTGAAGATCTTGCTCTTTTTTGGAGCTACAGGTTTTTTTCCCCTGACATGGCTTTCATGTTTTTACAAACTTTATCTGAATAATCCAATTCAGACCTGTACAACACATAAGGTCCCTTCTTGCTGTGGCCAAGTTTACATGCATAATTCCTTTTAATGCATCAGTATATCAAGAAGAAAATATGCCACTTGGGGCTCTCAAAGCCTCATCTTGCATATTAAAAAATGCATTCCTGTAGCAGGTGTACATGTATGTGTCTGTATACTTACTGTCTGCATTTACCCTCATCGTTTTAGGAAACAACGGGTTATTTGGATATAAACGTAGAACTGACTGACAATAAGAACACATCAAATGTACATCATTTACATCCTCTTTTGAAAATGAGGGCATATTTTGTAGGGATAAGTTAGATTGAATTATCTTTGAACCATCGTCCGAAACTTTGGAATGCTTTAAATGATGCTGTCCCGTTCATCATTAAGAACTATTTCATATTGAAATCCTCTATTATGTGAGAGAAATCTTTAGGAAAATTACACTCTTGTATAGTTCTTCAAGTAATTAGAAGGACTGTTCTCAGGTCTGAGAGCATGGGAGTTTAGGGAGAAATATTAATGGCGTATGAAATAGATACACACACAAAAGAAGCTCTGTGTGTGTGTGTATATATGTATTAAAAAATGGTAATATTCAATAAATTTTATTTTCTCGGGTTTTCCTTCCACAGGTATTTCTTTCATTTGGTTAAAGAAGGGCCAGTTTTTTTTAAATTGCTGACAAAAGTGTTCATAGTAGGTATATATTTAGATATGTGTATCAGATGTTACAGCATACGTGACAACAAGTGGAATATCAGCAGCTTGTTTCAGATCTTTGGGTCAGTATTCAGTTTATAAAAAAGGTAGTGGGAGTTTTAGGATTAATGTAAATTCATGTGTCTTTTTCTAAGCACATAACAGAATAAAAAATCCCCAAAACACAGCAATACCTAAAAGTACCTATAAGTACCAAACTATTTGCAGAAGATGTAGGAAAAGGACAATAAAACAAGACAGAAAAAGGGAATGGAAAGAATATAGAATGTATATATTATTAATTAGTATGGGAAGCTTTATAGAGGGAATAATAATCTAGGAAACAAAAATGGCATTGGTTTTAGGTGTGGTTATGCTGCTTCTCATAAAGTATTTGTATTTACTGTTAGGTTTTCTACTTCGTTTTGCTTATTAATTATGGGAATAGGATGTATATTCTACGCCAAGTCCTTGTGTGTATTACATGTGTGGATCAGGCCATTTATTGAGGGGAACGTGTCTTGAGCATAGGCAGAAAAAGTATTGAAGGATATCACAGGAAAGCTAATCAGAGTCACAGAGAAAGCTATCAATTAATTACTTGAGCTGGTGCTGATCATACAGTAAAAGAAATGAGTAGAGGGGATAATTGCAGCAGCTAATTCCAGTCAAAACTCTGTTGATATGTATTGCTTATACTGACCATTGTGTTTATTTGTAGAGAAAAAAAAAGGTTGGCTAGTTTTCATCAGTATCTGTACTGTATCAGTAATCATTTTTAGACTAGGTAGTTCTGTAGCGGGTGATCTGTATTTTAAAATTCTCACGCTTTTGCGGTGAAACTTTCAACAATAATAATATGAATGAATTGTTTTCTACTTTATAAAATATTTTTGTTTATTCCAGTGATGTAATTTTTTAAAAAAAATTTTACTTGAAATGCTTCGTGACCATTTGCCTCAATAAAACTAAATTCTGCTGCAGAAAATGTTGATGACAGCACCAGCTCCAGGAGCTATGTTTGAGTTAATTTGCAATGAGTTACAAGCCCAGTGCTTAATTGATATGGTCTGCTATTGTTGTCTGCTTGGTGGGGACAAGTGAGAGGTAGGTATCAAATGGTTAATCAATGTTGCAAACTGTGGGTGATAAAGATGTAGGTGTAGCTACTTCTAATGAGAAGCAGGTACAAACTTAATCTAAGCATATTGAAGGAGGCAAAGTTTGGGCAAGTTTATTTTATTTTACTTTTTTAACTTCTGTTTCTAGCATTTGGAATCATAACAATTTTAGTTCGTGTTCTGTGGAATATGCATATCAAATACAGACTTGGATTATGAACTTTGTGAGATCAGGTGCAAACCCAGTAATTTAAATAGTTAGTGCTGGGTACAGTAGAAATAGCTAGGTTTAGAGACCTTTTTGACATCTGTGGTCAGGAATCAATGACCTTTGTAGTGTGCTTTTCTCAAGCAGCACAACATTGTTACAAAGGTAAATTTGCCCATGACAACATTGTTAAATAATTTCAGATCAAAGTGAGAATATTTCTGTCACAGAGCTGTGCTATGATCTTGAAAATGTTTATTTTGTTACCAAAAGCTGCTTCTTTGAAGTTGCTAATTGCATTAGGTTAATATCTAAAGCGTTCTCTATCAGTGTCTCTTGAACACCATACCCAGTAAGTTTTTGAGGAAGGAGCCTTCAAACACTTACAAGAAAAATGTGACACCCAGTGTTGTACTGAAACAGGCCAAAATAACGCTATCTGAAAGATTTTATATTCAGCTCATGGACTTACATTATTCTGAATTAGAGTAAGATGCTTCCTCTGACGGTAATCACTGTAGGATGTTTGGTACTTACTAACTGCCTGGTTAAGTCAGTTCTTTGGTTCTCCCGCTCTTGATGGAATGTCATTCAATATCAGATTTTTATTCAGTTCATTGCACAACAAAGATTGCACTCTGTTGTTTTGAAGCATCTTTTTTTCCTGGGGCAAATGTACCACATTCTGTAGAATTGGCAAAAGCTCCTGTTTTGTCCACCTCTCTAGCTAGCAGGCGTTGCTCATCCTACCCTCTGCTGGTTTCCAGTCTGTCAAAGATGCACCATTGTTCTATTTCGTTTTACAGTAGAAGCCACCTAGAAATGCCTTTGATGAGAACAAAAAAAATAGCCAAAGCAAGGCTGGGTATGATATGAATCTTGGAGATTGAGATGAAACTTCAGATAGGCTGTCCCATGAGGTTTTTTTATCTCAAAACAAGGATAGAAGAAATGGGTTTAGTGGATCTTCATTTACATTGGGGCAATACTTTTACTGAGGCAGCGGCTCAGGGGAACAAGTGTACTGAGAAAAACCAGAGGAAAGTAAGTTGGTGGTTCATTTGTTTATTTGTTTTGTTGTCTTCAGCAGATGTTCTCAGTCTTTTTCTCCATTCTGAAATGGAGAATACTGAGTCACTCCCAGATTAATCCATACAGGTTCTTCACAAGCTGAGCCTTCTGAAATGCATATAGAAATGCCAGGGTCACAGAGAAGATTCATGAAAGATGTAGCTTTAAAATCAAAATATCTAAATCTCAACTGAACGATGGCAACTGCATCATCGCACTACTAGCCAAAGCTCGTCTATCCTTTGTTTCACATGTGATATCCAAAAAACAATTACTCAGGATCTGATCTACCCTTGGTTTGTTTGAGCACAATAGAATGAAAAGCAGCTTTCTGCAAAATCTCTCTATCTCTTCATGTTGAAAGGACATTTATTTGTGATTTGGCATTCCTCTTCTTTCAGCATGTTCCCCACTTTGTGCCTTGCTGCTGAAGGGAACTGTGGAGAGCCTCCACTGCATCGCTCCGTTCACCCAGCCTTGAGGTGTAAACTCCCCAGGCCTCTCTACCAGCTAATGCCGGAGTCTCTGCTGAGAAAGGGAGCAGGGTATAGCAGATTGTTCTTGGCCACTAAAGAAATTAATGCTGAAATTATGCGCCAAATACTGAGCTAAGTGATAGTAGTCCAAAACCTTTCTTTTCCATACCTGATAAGAGTTTTAATGATCAGAATATAATGGAAACTCTGTGATAGGTTTATTAATATCTTTCCCATAATTAATTCCCTTTAAAATATTACTTGTTCCTTTCTTTTTAGGAATGCTGTTTGTGGATGACCTTGTCTTTCTTCTTTTCAACTTTGCCCGTACACGTCACTTGTAACTTCCTGCTGTATAGCTATAAATCCTCAGCTTTACTTGCAGACAAGAGCACATGATTCAGTACTATCTGGTGCATTAATGTACAATCAAGCAGAACTTAAAATACAAAGGAAGCCTTGTTGATTTTGTCATCCAAAGGCATGAGGCAGGAAGTTGAGAGACAATACTGGGCATTTACTTCACAAATGAAAAACTTTTGATCTTGAAAATCTTTATATGTTTGCTGTCATAGAATTCATACTGAACTTTTCTGACTGCCACACCATCACTGAGTTGCTCTGTATTCAGTACATCCTCTTTATATGTTCCCTGCTTAGAAAGTTAAGCAGAGCCTTCATGGAAGATTTGGAAGAACTTCAGTGACTCCTGTACACCATGAAATTGCTACTTTTTCAACTAGTGTTCGAAGCTGAAGTTCAGGAGAAAGTATATTCTTCTTTTATGTGCTTTATGGTGTCACCTTCAAACCGTCTGTAACTAGTCTGGGGAAAAAGATCAAAAAGTTTGCCAGATACAGAACATTTTTCTCACACAATTTATTTATGCATTTATTGATGATTTATTATGCTGTAAAATGTCATTTGCACCCTGGAATACTGTGCTACCTTCTCAAGCTCTTCGTAAAAATAAAAATCTTGAAGAGAAGTTTTCAAATTTATAAGTGGAGGAAAACCTGAGACTTATGTGGGGAATACGATTTGCTCAAGTTCATACAGTAAATCAGTGTCAAGTGACAAGTAGGACCACTTGGATCCCCTAGAATCAGTTCACATCGTTCATTTATTAAAATACTGTTTTAAGAAATAAACATGATGTTTTTTCCTTCAGTTCTTTGCACAATGATGGCTTATATTTTACTGAGAACATCCAGCTGCAATGAAAGCATGTGCTTTTATTGTATGTTCCTGGCATAGAAATGTGTTGTCAATGCTATATTGATCTAACTGCACGAGCTAGTTTAACAGTACAGGGTAACTTTAATTCCTTTTGATAGTTTGCTCTTTCTTGACTGGCTATACTGTCTTCAGAGAATCCATCTTCATGCCTGATTAGTATTGTAATTCTTATATTATCTTTTCATAGGCATTTTGTGATTTAAAGTTCAGATACCTGTTAGAGAAACTGTACTATATCTTTATTCCCCCCCCCCTAGATTTGAACCTTAACATCTTTTAAATCCTTACTTAAAAACATTGCTTACCTTCAACATGGTCCTTCCAACTAACTGCTGCATGTCACTAGCCAGGCTGGTAGCCAACCGTGCACGAGTGAGTAGTTTCATAGGATTATCTGGAGTCAAATACTTGTCTTTATTGCAGTTCAGCGAGGACTGTGGAAGTCAGGGCAATGACCGTGGTGGTGTTGCTTATTGCTATTGTGTTTGGCACAGTGATGCACTGAGCCCTTCCCCGTGTGACTTGCATGTCAATATTTAGCAAGAACAACTTCAGAAAATGTGGGGATTTCAGGCTGCGTGTTTGAAGTGATAGAGTTTGCGCGAGAGAATCTGCAAAGCAGCTTTGCAGTCCATCCGTTAAAGGTCTTGTGGTTGTTCTCTCATACTCATGCCCATGTAACAGATAGTTGCTGTTTCCTTACTGAGAGAGCAGACTGAGTTGAAAAGAAAGCAAGCTAAGATCAATGCGTAGTTCTAGGTGTAACATAACATCCTGGCCTTAATGGTATTTTTGTCCCCTGACACAGCGCTTCTTTTATTTCATTTCCTCTGAATATTATATCATAACAAATGCGATGCTTCTTGCAGCATGCTTTAATGTGGAAATCCCAGTGTTAAGGATCAATGAAGTTAATTAGTAGTGATTAATGAGACAACGGTAATTGCCAGACTAGCCATTGGAATTGTAAGCGGTCACATCGCTGTCAGAGAGGTATAACTGTTCAGCCTGCAAAGTCAATTTAGATTGTTTGTTGCACTGTATGCAGGCTGGTAGTTTTATCATAATGCTAATTAAATACCTTGAATAGAAACTATTAATGAAGGAAGTAAGTTACATATCACCATATCTGCAAAAATATCTCAATGTATCTTTTCAGTTTGCTAAATTAACACTGTGATTGTCCCACTCTGCTTAATGGTGGGTCAGTCTGGAGCAGCACAGTTGACTTCATTAGAATTATTTGAATTTATCGCAGTGTGACTGAAATAAAAAAACCTGCCAATTGTGATTTGTTTGCTGACTTGCTACAACTCGGATTTTTCTTACTGGTCTCTGAGTACCTCTACATAGTAAACAACCAGTGTATGAAAATTACTTTTTTTTCACCAGTACCATGAAGAAACGTGGCAGATCTGTGCACTTATTTGTATACAAGGATGCAATATACACTGGCTATATGAGTAATTAATGGTTATTTTTTCAGTATCATGTTACGTATCTACACCGCTTTGGTGGGGTGGCCATCCTTCAAACAGTGTAACTGTAGCAAAATGGATAATGTTGCAGAGCTTTAAAATGCAACCCTTCCCTTTCATCATGTCATGAAAGAAGAAGAATGCACAATTCCAAAGAAAACCCTTTTCTTTTTGCATGACATAACCCCTTTCGTATTTGAAAGTGTAGTGCCAGAAGTTGAATTGCTTGCTATTTAATCTTTACTAGAAGCAGCACAATTTAGCCTTTGGCTCTCTTTAGGAGGGTAGGAATTGGAGAACAGAAACAAACAAAAATACATGAATGTCTTTCTAGTACAGATAGCTATTAATGGACTCCAATTCGGGCCAAGCTTTTACTCAATAGCACAGCAGTTTTTTATATACCAACAGAGGGCTTTTGGTCTTTGTGGCATTACGCTTTCCTGCTCTTAAACAAAAAAGAAATAAAGCTGTGTTCAGTTGATGAAATGTAAACTGACTTTAGAAAGAAAACTCTTGCCCTCACAGTGGGTTGCACAGATTAGCTTTCTGAACTGAGTAGAGGTTACCAAATTTTATTTTAAGAATCTGAAAAATTCTCAAATATTCTGAGGATTCTGATTAATACTTTTTTATTTTCATGTATCTATAGTTAAAACACTTGTCTGATATTTTTCAGCCACTATTTTTGAGTAGAAGGACATATTTATACTCTGCAAAGGAAACCTTATGATGTCAGCAATTGGGATGGGTGGCCTGATGACTCAGATCTAGAATTAAGTATCTGTTTATGAAGAGCATAGGTCAGTGTGATCAAGTCACAGATGGAGCACGTAAATACTAGTGCAAAAATTATAGCTTATTCTTGTGGCCTAAATTATTTGGGAAAGTGTCTGAAAAGTAAGAAATCAACGTGCTTCAATTATTTGCTGGTTTTTAAAATCTTTCTCTCTCTACCTAATGCATGTGTCTAAAGTCCCACCTCACAGGAGAAGAGCTCTCCTTCCCCCAATCTGGATAAAATCCCTAGCCAGGTTTTCCATCAGGCAGAATAGTAGAAGAGAAGATTTTGAGCTGAGATTTCAGACAAGTGTCATCTTTTCCCTTTCCTTTTTTAAAAAAGGTAACAAAGGAGAAAGTTAAATATAAACCACATTCATATAATACTAAGAGGAAAAAAAAAGGATCAGGAAATAAGAAAGTTAAACTAATTTGTGCTCTTGCACAATGAATTTTCATGCTATCAGATTGATCGGTTGCAATATATATCTCCTTGAAACAGAAAAATTGCTAACAAGAATATTTCTCTTGCAAGAGGACATATTGAAAGCGTCATAAAGTTTTTTTCTCCTTCACATATTGTCTTTGTGGCTTGTTGCAAAGAAGGAACACTTCCTACTTTTCAGGCTTCTAAGTTTTGAAGCAGAGGCTTTGAAAATGCCAGCATTAACACTTCCCCAAATGCCTGTGATACTTTCTAATATAGGCAGTACTCTCCTACGTTACTTGTAGGCTTCTGAAAGTAATACAAAAGATGTTTTAAAAAAAATAAATTTTCAAAACAATGTGCTGCTTTGATTTGTTTAACAATAAAATAGAGGTGTATCTGAAAATCTTGTTTGATATATTCATCAACGACCTGGATGATGGGACAGAGCGTACCCTCAGCAAGTTTGCTGATGGTATAAAACTGGGAGTAGTGGCTGACACACCAGAAGGCTGTGCTGCCATTCAGCGAGACCTATACAGGCTGGAGAGCTGGGCGGTGAACAACCTAATGAAATTCAACAATGGCAAGTGTAGGGTCCTGCACCTAGGAAGAAATAACCCCATACACCGGTGTAAGCTGAGGGCTGGCCTGCTGGAAGGCAGCTCTGCAGGGAGAGACGTGGGAGTCCTGGTGGACAAGTTGCCCAGGAGCCAGTAATGTGCTCTTGTGGCCAAGAAGGCCAATGGTCTCCTGGGGTACATTAAAAAGAGTGTGGCCAGCAGGTCAAGGGAGGACATCCTCCCCCTCTACTCTGCCCTGGTGAGGCTGCATCTGGAGTGCTGTGCCCAGTTGTGCCCCCCTAGTTCAAGAAGGACAGGGAACTGCTGGAGAGAGTCCAGTGGATGGCTACAAAGATGATCAAGGGACTGGAGCATCTCTCTGATGAGGAAAGGCTAGGAGACCTGTGTCTGTTTAGCCTGGAGAAAGAGAAGGCTGAGCTTATCTATGCTTATCAATATCTAAAGGGTGGGTGGCAAGAGGATGGGGTCAGGCTCTTCTCAGTGGTGCCCAGTGACAGGACAAGGGGCAATGGACACAAGCTGGAACACAGGAAGTTCCATCTCAACATCAGGGAAAACTTATTTCCTGTGAGGATGGCAGAGCCCTGTCACAGGCTGCCCAGAGAGGCTGTGGAGTCTCCTTCTCTGGACACATCCCAAACCCACTTGGATGGGTTGCTGTGCAACCTGCTCTGACAGGGGGATTGGACTAGGATGATCTCCAGAGGTCCCTTCCAACCCCTACCATTTTGTGATTCTATGAAAATCTTAAATACAAATCTTAGCAAATAGGACATTGTTTTATTTACAGAAATTCCATCTACCTGGAAAACTGAAACAGGAGAATGATCTTTCTGTTCTAGTTTTTAGATCAGACCAGCCATTGTTGTATTTGGATTGATCAGCTTCTACTGCCAGAATGTTTTTAAACATCTAATTTTTCTTTTAAATTTCACATAATCTCTAAATATGTTATTTTTAATTTCTGATTTTTTTTTCAGTTACCAAGTAGAATATTTTTGAAATGTTTGTTAACTCAAAGCCTTTTTTTTTTTTTTTAATTCCTAATACCACCTTAATCTTAAAGATTTTTCTCTGTTTTGGAAAGCGTTGCTATGTCTACACGCCAAGGTCAGCTGAACTTGATTTATAGGCAGAAGGTTGAGTAAGGCTCAGTTTTTGAGTATGGTGTTCTCTCCTTGTGGTTATGAGCTGTGATATCTCCCTGGCTAGTGAAGGATGACAGCTTTGCTTTTGTAAACTTCCTGCTTCTATCTGGCCTAAGTAGCATGAGTTCTAAGGATTTCCTTAACTGGGATCTTTTGCTTGGCAGCTCACTTTTTAACATGGCTTGTACAGGAAAAATTGTGATAATTTATAAGTATTTAGCCGTTTCTAAATTTTAAAAATCTAAGTAAGCTATTTCTCACTTCAAGTATCATCAGCCAGCAAATTGTGCTTAAAATTGCAGTTTGGAGTGATTTGAAAAACACAAATATCAGCAGTCTTCAAGTGAAGGCCGTGATCCGCTGTAATAGCCAGAGAGTTGTAGTTCCTGCTCAGAGAATGGGAGAGAACTTCACACACAACTGGAAGCAAGGTAACTGATGTAAGCTTGGCAAATGCACTAGACACATTGGTCCACAAATCAGTCTTGATAGCTAAAGATAATGGAAAGAGACTGCTGAAGGACATCTCTGAAGGGATCAGAAAGTGATTTAGTTTGTGGACAAACTTAATAGTATATCTAGGGTAGCAGACTTAATTACTAGTATTGCTGTGCTTAACTATTTATTGCCTGGAACACATCATAGGTCTTTGTCTAGGCAATAAAGAAAGGAATTGTAAAAAAAAGATTTGTGATATTCTTTGTGGATGCTACTTTGCATGCAGGTATTGATATAGCCAGTAGAGATGGAAGGGATATCAAAAAGTCGTCTCATCCATCCTTCTGCCTGGATGGAAATAAGCCATTCATGATGGATGTCATCGAATCATAGAACAGTTGAGGTTGGAAGGGTCCTCATCAGATTATCTAGTTCAACCCCCTCCCAGGGTCATCTAGAACAAGTTGCTCAGGAGCTTGTCTGGTTGGGTTTTGAATGTCTACAAGGATGGACACTTCATGCTGGGATGCTGAAAGAGACCATGTCAAAAGCCTTACTAAAGTTGGGATAAACAACAGCCACTGTTCTCTTGTCTGGTAAGCCACTCATCATAAACTGCTATCAGGTTGATTAAGCATGATTTCCCCTTCATAAATCCACGCTGACTGCTCCAAATCACCTTCTTGTCCTTCATATATTTGGAAGCGGTTTCTAGGATTATTTATTCCGTCACCTTCCCAGGAAAATGTTGTGTACTTTGTTCATGGTTGCCTGTGACTCTCCTGTGTGCACGTGTGCTGGGTAAGCATAAAGAGCAGGAGAAAGTCCCCTCCCTTATGCCCCAAAAATGCCAGTTAGCATGACTGAGACTGCAAATCCCCTTCCAATTTCTTATAATTTACTGGTATGGATTGTGTCAAACTATTGCCTTGTTAATGCAAGGTGGCAAAAAAGCAAGTACTGCTCTCTGATGGGTGATCTGGTCTTTGCATTACTCCTGTTGAAGTGTACTCCAGTTGTGCTTTTAAACTTGGCTGTGGACACGGAACTGTTACTGATGGTTCTTTCAAGATTTTCCAAAGTTACGAGTCTAAAACACTGTTTAAAAAAAAAAATAGTCTGGAGGAATCTCTTTTTTAAATACACATGTGTTTTAATAAGAGAATTTAATGTCAAGTTGCAGTGCACGTGGCACATGAAGCAACGTCAGAGCCTGAAGGGAAGAATCCTTCTCAAACATATTCTGCATTGACTAACATGGGGAATGTTCTCTGCAAACGGGTGCGTCCGTCCTCCAGGCATTGCAAGTGAATGACATTTAATCCTTGGTGCATTAGACCTTGTCTGAAACTGTTCTATAAGTATTATAATAAATTAATTAAAGTAGACATTTTTAAACCAATCAATTTTGATGTAATTATCATGTTGGTGTTCACTACTCTGCAGACAGAACAATGAATCCCAAACAGCTTTTGTTTTATTTAGATCAAATGCCGATATCTTAAAATAGATTCTCTAAGCAGCAAAAAGATTACCTCTCTGGTTTACTTCTGCATGGGGAATTATGTCAGGGCAAGGTTTCTTCAGTTCTTTTCAGGTTCTAAATGCACCATACGCAGTAATGCCTGTGAAAGCAAAGCGGGAGCCCGGAGGCCTATGCCAGAGCACTGGCCAGGTGTAAGAAGTGGCATGAGCTTCTCCCTCTTCCTTGTGAAGGCAAAATCTATCTTCTTTTGTTCTTGAGACCCAGCTCTTTTGCTAATACTACTGTAAGTTTGCTTTCTGTAGGATGATCTAGGAGCCACACATGCACATTATTGAAGGACCAAGAAAAATTTTTGGAGACAATAAAAACAACTCGACATCTTGTGTCCAGAAACATAGTATGAAAAGCTGAATTGCCAAGTTTAGGGTTTGGAGCACAATCTTTGTTTTGTATTTGCTTTGGGTTTAGGCTTGTAATAGAATTAGCATGTGAACTACGGCCCAGATCTCCTGGAACAGAGACTGCAAATTCATGACCTACCTTTGGACTCTGGCTGCATGAAGGATTACCTGGAGCACATCTCTGCAGTGACTGAAATGCAGATTTACTGCAACTGCTCTCTGCATCTTGTCCTGCAAAATGAATCAGTCAGTGGGGCCTTTTTCCCTCTACAATTCTTTGACCTTTTTCTAAATATGGAGGGGATGTGAAATTTCTGTTTTGGCATTGACCACTGGAGAGAACAGCTTCCTTATTTTTGTCTGGAATGTCTTAGGCAGAAAGACATGTGTATGTGCTCCCCATCCTAAGAGGATCAGACCTAATGTACAGGTAATGTGTTGCCTTTTGCGTATTGCTTTCCCTTAAGTCTAAAAACATTAAAGGCTTGTACACTAGGCAGCTGGAATCAATGGGCAAATTTTCATTGATTTAAATGGTTTTTGGATAAAGTCCCTAATACCTAGTATTTTTCACCTCTAAGCATTGGAAACAAGGAATAGTGCTGTGGAGAGGGCTTTCCAGACCAATACTACATTAAAAAAAAAAGTCACTCTTTAATTAAATTTTGAAATGGGTATTAATAGACTAATATCTTCTCAATCATTAATTCTCACTGTCTTCTCAGCAATTTACTGTTAGTTCTCACATACATGTGACCGTTTTGTCTAGTGGCGGTTAGCCAAACTTGCTAAGAAAAAGTTACAGTTTGTAAGTTACTCGGCAGTGAATTCTGCTGACACAAGTACTCAGTCTGAAAACATGTGAAAGATTAGGCTTTAGGTTGGGTTTTTTTCTTCCTTAGACTGGAGAAAAAACTACATTAGGATTTCCTACTGCTCTGAGCTAAGCTGGGTACAGTGGTCCTGTGCTGATTGAGGTGCTGGCTAGAGTTCTCCCATTTGTCCCACTGGAATTCTGACTAAAAGGAATGAAAGAAGCAATGAAGGAAACAGGAAAGAGAACCAACCCAACAGCAATAAAAAGAAAATAGTGAAATCTGACAAGATAAGATTTTTTCTTTTTTCAAATCCCACGTGAAAGTCTATTCAATGATTTTTCATTAGGCATCTAATTAATACTTTTATTTAGAAGATTAGCAAGTTGCAATACATCTAGGTTTTGAATAATTTAGGTTTAAAATATGATGGCTCATTTTGCTGGTCAGTTAAGGCAATGAAAAGAGAGCAGGCAACACAATTAGAATGATAGATCTCCCGAGCAGAGGCACGTGCTTCCACACTCAGGATGGCTGAGGAGTGTGCCGTGGGAGACCTAATTCCACTAACAAACTGTCAATGGCGCTCATGCTGTGCGGGCCACTCAAGCATGCTGATGCCTTGATAAAGACCTCAAATGAGAGAAAAGAATAAAGTAAGGATGGATTCATTTCCAATTGTGACATTTTAGTGGCAAATAAAATTTATTTTTTATAGAGAAAAGTTATGATCTTTTGGTTTTGTATTTTTTTTTCCCAGGTTTACATTGAGCAAAGAGCATACAGTTGCATGGGTTAATGATGACCACAGCTTTATTCTCTTTTGCTGGGTTGCAACTGAGAGCATGCCTTATGTGATATCCCAGGAGATTAAGGGTTTTTTTCATGTGGTACCTTTATTATTCCTTCTTCAGAGCAATCAGCTGTAGGTGAGTCTCACTCTTCACAGCAGGCCACGTCCTTATGAACTTTGCAAAATAATGGTCTTGAATCTAGCATTTGTTGAGGATCAGTTTGGATAAACAGCTTAAGATCAAGCTGTCAGTGCAGCTTCCATCAGCTGACTAATGTTTTCCACTTACTTCAGGCCTTGGAATGACTTTCTTTCTGGACAGAGTTAAAGTAGTTGAGCATATTTTCTTATCTCTAAGACATGGTCTTCATTGAGCAGAACTGGATGAATTAATACTCTGTAGTGTTAACTTTGTATTAACTCTACAGAAAGTTGGACAACACAGCTGGTGGTTTTAGGTAGGTTTAATTTTGCAAGCAGATAAAGACACTTACTTATTCTGTTTGTCTACCAGCAATTAGACAGTGACTGGCAGTTGAGGAAGTCACAAAAGCAACCTGTGCAGAGTGAAATTCTGCCTCTTTGTTTTTTCACTGTGTGAAATTGTTCTTCTAGAATGTGCCATTCCCACTGTGGAGACTCCAGTGGGGAGTCTTTCCACACCATGCTGTGTCAGGTATTTGAATATTCTTGTGCAGTTAGCTTAAAGCATGTGCTTTAAGACCATCTCCAGTGGTGGATAATACAAAATGCCTAAAAAGAGTCTTTTCCTTTAAGGCAGCTCCTAATCAGTAAGATTTTGTTTTGCCAACCGATTTAATGTTCAAATAGCATTATTACAAAAATCACACTACTTTCTTGAAGTAAGTGCCTGTTACTTGTCATACCAAGCATCTCCTGGACGCTTATTTTGATTCTCCTCTTAGTAAAATGCACTTCCATCACAGTTTGCTGCTTAGCATTCTGCTTTTTCCTGTTCAATACTTCTCTGAATTACATGGCATATTCCTTGATATAGAAAAGATGTCTGTCCATATAGATTTGAAAGGAGACAAGGTTGCACCTTTTACCTAAACTACATTATTATTAAATTACAGTGTCTCTGCTGTGGAAATATAGATTTATGATAACACAGCATTAAGTCTTTTCTTCTGTAAAGTAATCCATTTAAATAGCTCACTCATCTTGAACAACACTTATTGAAAGATTCGGACTTTGGTTCATACATCATCTATAATGTATTCTTATCAAAACTCTGCCATACTCGGAGAGATCAGGACATGGAGAATTTAAATTCAGGGTGCTCCCTGAAGGTTTGGAAGAATACCTGGGGATCACCACCTACCTGTGTATCTGATTACAAATGTGATGTCTGAAGAGCATTGTAATAGTAGCAGAAGTGATAAGTACATGTGTTTGTGTCAGAGGGGAAGGAAAAGGGCTATGCTCATCTTAAGATCATGTGAATGCTATTTTGGATAATCAATATAATCTGGGGTCAAACTGGAATAGGAAGATGATGCTGTTCTTTACATGGATCTCCCTGTAATGGCCAAAAAAATAACTGAGAATTTCACCAAAAAAAGTAGAAAAAAATATTCTTAATGTTCAGGAGTCTGAAGAAACAAAGAAATATTTTGAGCATATTTAAGACGACTGGAGCTCTCCTAGAAATTATTAAAAATGTATGATAGGAAACCAGAATGTCAGATAACTAATCTGTTTACAGCAGGGTAGGAACAAAGTCTTACAATTAAAGTTAATGAGTTAGTACTTACTGATAGCCCACTGGTAGCGTTTTAGAAAGCAAGTTTTACTGGACTGAGGGACCAATGTTGCAATCCTTGATGCAGCAGAACAGTCTTGACACTCTGAAGGTACGTAACAAAGATGTGTGTGTACAAGAAAGGCTGATTCAGATTTCTGGTTCATGCTTTGAAGGGCAGAATGGCTTTTTTCAGGACTATTTTAAAACACAAATTTTGCAAACAGTAGTGAACAGAGTGACAAAATCCCACCACCAGATAATCATTCATGGATCAGATAATGATTTTCTCCTGTGCTCTAATGACATTTCTTCACTCAAGGGAGCCCAGGCACTTTTGTCAAATATTGCTGATACACCCAGTTGTCTGCCATTGTCTGACAATGTCGCTTTATTTATAAGCAAGCAAAGGAGCTAGATAAGAATTGTCTTCATTCAAAATAACATGCGTGAAAGTTCTGTTGCACCTTTGTTGTCAGCAAAAATTACTTGAGCAGCAGTGTACATTATGAAAAGAAGCAAATTAATATCTGAATTTTACTATTGTCAGGTGTTTCATATTACAGACAGATACTATTAAAAATCTATTTTTAGATAATGATCTTTTTAAATACCAATTTTTCTATTTGTTTCTTTGGGGAAATATTTTTGGAAAGTGTTATATAGCATTTGAGGCTGCTGCATAAGTTAAGTGCTCCAATCCTAGAGGTTTTACAATTAAGGGAATGCTAACTTAGCTAGAATTTAATTTTGTAGTGCTCTAGTTTGGATAATATTTTACAATGAAGTTTTAATCTTATAAACCATTAAAAAAGAATGCACCTTTTTATTCCAGAAAGTTTTATATCTATATGCTACATTTACAAAGTGTCAATTTATATGGTTATTTAGCTGTGAATGTGTAGTTCCTGGCTGTATCTTGAGAGTGCAATAATAAATGTAATTCAATTTTAGTCAGTCAGTTAAACAAGCTTAACTAGAGCAGCTTCATGCAACATGCTCTAGAATTTAGTTTTCCAAATAAACTCAGTGTGTCATTGATGTCCAGAGAAGATCAATAGAATGGAAATAGCTTGCAGTTTCCCCTAAAGTGCTGCAATGTTTTATTGCTCTCACATTTTCACTCTATAGCCTTTTCTGTGCCAGAGAAGGCACATGTCCATGCCAAGCACAAGTAGTACAAGGAAACGGAAAGATGATCTATACAGATGATGCACAGTTCATGTTCCTTTTTCTTTTTGCATTTTACATTCCATGCTGGTAAAGTACTGAGCTGCTTTACCTCCCCAGGGAGCAAGAATTTCTCTAAGGGTGCTCAGTGTCTGAAAGGTTTGGACCTTAACTTCGCAAGTGTTCTTTAACCAGTATTGTTGAACCAGAGTAGTGGGTTTGAGTGAGTATATGTGTAAATCGTCTTCAAGAGGCTGTAGCCTCGTTGCTGTATACCGACAGCTGCAGAGAAGAAAGTGGTGTCCAGACACCTCCTTATGCTGGTTGCTGGTAGAAGGTAGGTGTAGAATTCAAGCATGTGAGAAATGGCCTTACACTGCTGAACTGAGGACATGATTTGTTGACTTGTCTGCTGGATTCAAAATTTCTTTGAGCTAGAAGTTAGGGCCAAGAAGCCCAAGAACTAAGCTCAAAATGTGTCTGAATGTTTGTGTGCATTTCTCACCTAGCAATGATGCCAAGCTCACCCTGAAGCCAGTCTTTGGCACAAGCCTAATTACGTGAATTCAGCAGAAGCAGCTAGCAGGGGGTTGTGCTACTGCAGAATGTACAGCAGACACTGCAGAGGAGTGGGTTGTAGTGGGCAGCAGCTAGCCACTTTTGGAGTGTAGTCTCTTTTTGGTGTGATATTACTTGATTTCACATTAATGGGAGTTACGTGTATGCATCAAACACAGATTAGGCTTTACAAATTAGTTTGCCGTCTCTCCAACTTTCCCTCCCCCAGGTTATATTCCATATGCTGCGCAGTATTTTGTTTGATTTGTACCCACACAAACTCAGTGAAGCAGTCTCTGTAGTGCTTAGGCCAACCGTGGTATGTTCATTTGTGGCTTGATTTCTTGTCTAAAGGAAGTAGATTGTTTTTTCAATGTTGAGTCTCTCAGTATATACATAGGAAGCTAACAATTCAACCTGAGGCAAGCTAAATGCAGTTTGAGGTGAGACTGAACTCTTGTTACTTGATAGCAGTTCTTCTCTGAAGCCCGCCCAGATGCATACCTGTTACTGTAGCAATTACTCTTTAAAAGGGAAGCCTTCTGCTACTGTTATCAAGTATATTTAGTCTCAGTTAATTTGAAGCTAGTCTTAAGTCATTGCCAAGATTTGACTTCACTGGAGTTTTTCCTAAACAGAATGAGAATTAAGAAAAACATACAAAAAAGAAAAGAAAAACATTGGTTTTTTCCTGAGGCCTATGTTTATCATTCATTTTGCTGTAGTTGAGATCCAAGCCCTCTCACCTACCAGCTTGCAAATTCCTGGGCCTTTGTCTATTTCTTATGTTCAATCTGACATTTGTATATTTCTCATTTTGATATTGATAGACTTTGACTCCTAGTTAATGGAAATGGAATCAAGATGTGGTATATATGTATACACCCTTCTGTTGGCTCCAAATTGGGACCATCTCTCCCGTAGTGTGGAGAATAGACTCTTCTCAGTGCACTGTAAGGAACAGGAGTCCTACCGGGAGCTCTCTCTAGCATGGATCATCACTGGGGTGATTTCCAACCCTTATCTTAATTCATTGTGGAATAATAGCACGCAGGAAAACTGCTAACTGCTTTGACATATTGTGAGTCAAACCTACGTGGTACTTTCCAGAGACCAGGCTACATTTTTACGTTCTGTATTTCTCCCACTCATTGTGAGACTTATTCTTCAGGTTTTGTAAACTGCTCCAGGATTTTTGGGAGAGAAAGCAGGTGTGCCCCGTGTCGTGGTTGTAACAAGTTACAAGGCCAGCCACTAGACCTGAATTTGAGAACAATATGACAGAACACCCCTCTGGTGATGTGGAGTTAGACTTAAGAAAAAAGCATTTTAAGTGTTAGAAGTAGATGGAAGCAGAGGGTAAGAGACTGCCAGCCAGCACTGTTTTCATTTCTTTATGCTGACCAGTTTAAGTAAGCAGTGTTTAGCTTTTTGTTCTAGAAGAAGGGAAATGTTTAATGAAATACGGTGCACTCGCTTTCTCTCACTTTTTCTGTGTCTTTGACAGAGTATGAAAAATGCATAAGTTGGACAATGATGTTTGACAGATTATCTCTTGTATCCCTTTGGAATGAAAAGATTTTGCAGTAGGGTTTCCTGACGTGTTATTTAACAGAGTAGGCAGACCTCGAGTCCTTTGGTTTCACACTTTGCAGGCTCTTTGAGTACAATTGAAGTACATGCTGTAGCAATGTCGTTCTCATATACATGGGAAAAAGCATTATCAGATAATTAGACTGTGTCATGGAGATGTAATAAAAATCCTTAGGAAATTAATTAATGCACATGTACAATAGCTACTTTAAACCACAACACTTTAGCCATTTAAAATTAGGTTCTTTTTAAATAGCAAAAGCAATTAGTCTGCTCTGACTGATTGCTTGCCAGTTTTTTTAATGTAAGACTTTTTTGATTTATGGCAGTAAAAAAAATGAAGACGGGGAAGGGTAAAATTCCATCATGGCTGTTCTTAGCAAGAAAAGTATCGAGCTCAATAGCTGTTTTTTCTGTGCTGCAGTTATCTCTTGCTTCCTATGGTCTTGAGGTAAAGCTTTGAAAATTTTATGCCTTATCTTCACAAGTATTACCTTTCTGGTGCAATAATGTTTACTAATGTCTGCCATGTTCAGACAGAAGAGTGGGATGATATTTTTTGTGTTAAATCTCTTCCTCCTGAAGGAAAGATTATTCATTCTGAAAAATCCGTGTTCTTTTTGGTGGCATCTTGGCTTTTGAAATAAAAACTCCTCTCTTAAGTCACCAGTACTGTAACTTTTATTCTACCAAAAATAAGTCAGAATATCAGCTGGGAGAGCAAAGCAGGAAATGCAGCGTATCACTGAAATGGCCACGACCTTCAGAACAGAAATAGAATTTCTGCTCTTTGTCCGGATTCAGTGTAGCTGTCATGCTCCACGCCTGACTTAAAACCGGTTCATGGGTTATACTAAAGAGCTTGTACTTTAGCATGTATTTTAGTATCTAATTGAGTCCCAGCTCGTGTTTGCGGTAAGGCAGTATTCACAATGGGTTTTGTGGCTACAAATAAATACAAAAAATTTCCTGCATCAGTTCCTGTCTCTCCAAAGGTAGATCTTGTGTTGAGACATTTAGGAGCTGAAAAAAATTGTGGTTGCATATCATGGAGAATTTTAGGCAAGTAAAGAGTAATGAACACATCATAACTTTGATGATGGTGACGACCAGCTTTAGATGTGGCTCTTTCTCTTGCCAATGAACCCCTCTCCTACTGGCAGCTCGGACAGACCATTATGATCTTCAGGGTACCTTGCTTTCTCTGTGAGCGCTCCACTGGGCTGCGTTTCTTCAGTGGGGGACGTATTTACTCGGATTCCCACCTCCCTGCCTGCACTACACAGAGCAAGATTAGGACTTCACATTCCTTTTCTTTGGTAGAAAGGGACAAATTATTGAGTAAGTGACACAGAAAAAGAATTGCTATGCATATGAAACAGAGAACAATTGCTAACAGCACGCATTATGTAGAAGGGGAGCCTGCGCAAAATGAAATACAAACTTGGCTGGAATTTAGCTGTTACCTGTAACCTATATAACAGGATTTGCAGGTATTACATTGTATTCTAGGGAATACCCAGCTGAAATTTTCTCACAGTTCTCATAATGTACTACTGGTCTTTCTGTTTCAGCTACATGTTGAACCTTTTCTTGTCATGTTAAGCTTGTCTCCTGTCACTGGTGTGGGTTGAGAGAGAATTATTCCAGAAAAAATATTTATCTTTTTTCAAGAAAAACATGGTCAACCTTGTGAAGTTTGTGGTTTTCTTTCAGTCTTGAGGTTTTCTCACTGCTTTTACAAGTTCCTGAGCTCCTCTGTTTTGGCACATGACAGGCTGAACTGCTGAGATGAATGATAGTTGTGTTCTGCACAGTGCTACTGGGTTTACCGTGTACACATATTAAGGAAAAAAAAAGTATTTTTCCAGTTTATCAACTTGGAGTGTTAATAGAACTTCTTTCACATTAAAGTCTGTACTCAGGAGGCACACAGAGGTGCAAGTCTTGCTGGAGGCAGTGCAGCTGGTATGTTTATAGCTATGGATAGAATTTGACCACAAATTAGTCAGAAAACCAGGGATTATTTTATAAAGAAAAGGAAATACCTAATCTTTAGTTTAGTTCTCTGTAATTTATATACTCCTTAAGAACTGTTTTATTGAGTTAGTTTATTAATACTTTCTGTGCCAACACTGTGCTCAGTAGTGAACAAGCTAAAAGTGGGAGGTCTGCCTCGCTCTGCTCTGATTTCCACTGCTTTCCTGTGGAGGTGAATGTGTAGAAGGCCTTGTGCATTGCAGGATGCGTGTACAGGAGCCGGCGCATGCAGGTAGATGATACAGATGACAGAGCACTGAGAAAATACTGTGGGCCAGGAAACCAGAAAAAAGTGTCCAGTTTTGTGTGAGGTTAGTGAATTAAACAGGCTGAATTTGCAAGGCAGGGAGTCGAGCAGCAGAGCCAGGGCTAGGAAAAGGAAAATGGGAAATAACAGAAAACAAGAGGAGAGATGTAGGCAGAAGCTGTTATGTTGGGAGAAGGTGGGAAGGAACAGGTTATATGAGTAGCCTGATCTATGTTATGTCAGAGAAACTTGAGATTTGCATCACTGTATAGCATTATTACTGTGACCTTATAGATCTTAGCGTTATCCATCTGTTACTGGTGAAGTCTCCTGGGTGTCACTTTCGTAACAGAGGGGCTTATTCAGCAAGAGTGCTTGACCTGAAATCAATGGCTCAGACTTGAGATTGTAAATTAAACAGCTTTTGACTAGAGCTTAAGATTTTGTACTGCATAAGTGAAAATTTAGATAATAGCCATTTTATGAATAATATAAAAGCCAGACACCAACAAACCAGCTGGGATGGAGATAAATGGAGTCATCGTTTTACTTATCACTCAGTGACATTCCAAAGATATTTGGTTATGGTGCCAGTCAGATGGTGTCCTTCTTGAAGATTTTTAGTTGGACGTTAACATTATATATAGAATTAGTAACATTAGTGGTTCAGCATAGGACCAAAAAAAAAAAAAAAGATTGTGCATTTAGTATATGCGGTTGAGGTAAAACTGAAGGAAGCTGCTGACATATTTGCTGCAATGGATTTTGACAGTAAATTTGCAAGTTCACAGTCTTAGAAAGTGTTAACTACTCAGATTGCCTCAGTTCCATGAATCTTCCCAGGAACTCAGTATGTTGCAAGACAACTGTAAACAGCTTTTAGAAACCTTCAAGCCATCAGTTGGGGTATGTTTAAAACCATCCTGTATTTTTAAGAATATTGTTTAGTGATGCCAAAACCTAAAAGACTATGCACTAATCAGTAATTTAAATGAAATATTTCACCTCATATACTTCTGATATGACACAGTGGGAAATACCGCACAGAATCGCGGTATCTTTTGCTTATATATGCTCTCAAATAACGTCTCTCTTGTATGCTGGCCTTGTTGCAGTTATTCTTAGTGTTTGGTTTTACCATTAAATTCAAGTAGCGATCACCACAGGATGCTGGAAATGTGCATAACTCCTTGGAAGCAGCAAAAAATAGCTGTCTGCTTACTAAGCCGTGCTACACCCGTAATCCACCTTGCAGCGTGGCACCATGCTCTGCAGTAACTGTCAATACTTGCCAATGTGTTCCTGAAACTGTTGGGCTTAAACTGTAAGGCTCTGTGATACGTAGAGTGTAAACAACTCCAGCGCTCTCTCTACCAGGGTATTCTTTCCTAATTCTCTTCTTCCAAGGGAGAACTTCACATTATATCAAAATGGGGGTGGATTGTTTGGCTGATGCCACTGTCCTACCGTTTTTACTGGCTAAAGGAAATCCCTTCCCAGTGCTTCCTCCTGAGTTTCTGTGCTCTGAACTGTTCTCAAAAGGCTCCTCTGCTTTTATACTGGATAGCTTTTAGTCCCAAGATATCAGCTCTCATTTTTCAAAGCATATAAACAGGCCCCTTTCATTCAGAGTGTCTGAGACAAACAGACAGAAGTAGCTTGGAACAAATACATCCATTTGCCCAAAAGTACATTACAACTGGAGGACGTAAAGGGAAGAAAAGAGGGAAGGTTTAACATAGTGTTGCTAGGTCTTCAGCTTGTTACAGCTGATTGGGAATTGAATGGCGAAGCAGGAAAATGCTGTTTCCTGGAACACATGGTTAAAACATGAGAAAAAATACTGCAGACTAACCCAGTGACTAAAGCACTCGGCTCAAATGGAAGAGATCAAGAATCAAAACCATGATTCAGCTCCATGGCTTGTACCTGAATTGTTTCCTCTAGAACCTAAATAAGAGCCTGGACCTTTGGCCTATAAAAGTAGTCTTCCTCTTGATTTCAGATGATGGATAATTATGTATATACAAAGTGTAGCAGCTCCATCTTTTTCTTTTTTCCCCTCTATAGTGTCTAGATATTATTCAAACCTTCAAGAATATTTTCACAAAGAAAAAAACCCTGCCCATTTCCCCCTCATATAGTATCTACAGATAACTTGGAGGCTTCATTTAGGTTGAAAAGGTCCCTTGTTTTAGGAATTATTTGTCAGATTCTGAGCTTTCAGGGCATACTGCCAAACCTGCCTTTTCTGCAGGCATCTGGTAGGTCAATGAACTGGTTTATAAGGAGTTATCATATAGTGATTACTTAGATGGCTTGTGGTAATGTTATAATGGCAGTTCAATTAATATGATAAGATCTTAATTGGTTATGTAGAACATTGTCTTTTAATCTATGCAAAGTGCCAAGGGTATAGCAGAGGTGCATATAAATCTGACTAAAACCAGAGTGCCTGTGCCTTTTAACTTGCTTAGCCCCAGTGCTTAAGCTACTGGAGATAGAAGCATCTTTTAGGACACTATTATTGATGAAAACTCTGTCTATGGAAAGAATATAGAAAGGTGCTATCTCCAAAACCAGAAGCCCTAACTCCTACTCAGAGAAATGAGGTGCTTGAACAGCAAGGGCACATGTCTGACAGTCATATTAAAGGCCAAAAGAGAGACCCATGACCCTGAAAACACACATTTCTTGAGTTTCAGCTAAAAAGTTGGCTTTGTAGGTAGAAGTTTTAACAAATCTGTGTTACTGAGCTCAGTTGGTGACTCCTGGACGTTTTAAGGTTAAGGTGTGGACCTCTGTATAGGAAACATAAGTCAAAGGACTGGAGGCTTCTTTTTCCTTAATTACCTTTACACCAACCCATTAGAAGTGTCTGCAGCCCCCGGGAATTCCTAGACCAGTTTCAAATCTGAGAACTGGGCACAGAGAAAGGCACGCTATACAAACCAATAAGGGAGCTTCCTAGCCCAATCGTGCATACCACCCAGGTAAATTTGTATACAAGTGAGGTGTACGTGCTTGCAGTTTAATTAGGTTTTAACTATCCATGCACATAGCCAATTTGCATGGGCACTTACGGCACTGCTGCCAGCCACCTATGGTCCCTAAATTCTATATTTGAAAATGAGCCCTTAGGGTTAGTTTAGAGAGCAGGGAGCCTCTTCGGGGGAGTTGTTGTGTTTTGGTGGGAGATGTGGCTGCTTAAAAGGAGGTCTCACTTTCACGGGAAATAATTTAACATACTAAGGTGCAGGGTATCGGCCTAAAGGTAAATATGGTACACGTTAATCCAGCAAGCTGCCTCTTCCACTTGTTTTGTGAAAAACAGTGTGTTTAGTTGATGGGCTAACAAAATGTCACAAATCCTCATCTGTACCAAAGTGGCATTGTTGTAGGGCCACTGCATTAAATAATATTTAGTCACCTAGTTTAGAGTATAATTATTTCCATTTAAGTTTGTATCATCTGAATGCAATGGGGCATGGCAATGCATTAGCCAGCAGGGCTGTCAAAGTGATTTGTGGTTTTTCAGTTTGTATGTATTAATATGGCTATTGGTGTTGCCATGTTGAATGCTCCCTTTTCTGTAAATGCAGAAGAAAACTGTGTGTTAGAAAACAAAACAGTAAACCAGGGAGGAAAAATGCCTGTATAGCTCAGGTGGCGATCAGCCACAGCTGGAATATTTTACTCACCCAAAATTTTAATGTACGTTTGTGTGAATTTTGGTGTTAAAGTACACAATCAGTTCCCAGGCATTACATTACTCCACACAAATGTTTAGGCCTTGGAACACACCAACAGATCAATTGGTGGCAAGTCAAGCTGATGCTGTTTTAAAAATCCCCAGATAGCTGACACAAACTCTTAGCAACGCTGCAGCTCTGCCCTATGTTGACGAATAAACCGATGCCTGAAATGCTTGTGTTTCTGCTACGCGCTAATTGTTTCTCACTTTTCCTGTATTGGTTGGCTCATTTGTGTGAAACTGCTGTGGAGCTTCTTGTTCCAGGTTTATGCCTGGAGCTTTTCCTTGTTACTACAGGTTGCCATGGCCTTAATACTGTAAAGGAGCTGTGGTAGAAGACTTTTCTGAAGGATCTGAAAGGTACCAACTTTGTAGATGAGTTTTGACAGTTTTACATAGAGAAAGGACTTGGAGAGAATATGAAGAGGTGCCAATGGTTAAGGTGAACAACTGGGACATAGATGACGTGGAGGAGATAGTAACACACGGGTAGGGGAGGGAAAAAAGGTGGCAGCAATAACTGCTTGATTCTGGCCCTGAAGGCAAGAACAATACTGTGATGAGAGGAGGGCTACCAGTGCAAAGATTCAAAGGTTTTCACATGGTTTAATAATTCAGAGTTTCAGACTATGAAAGCAAAATGGTTTTTCAGTGAGAGCCAGAATCCAGCCTGTCATTAATGAAATTAATTCCATAGTTCAGTGCAGTCTGGAAGGGACATGATACAGCCAGCAGGGCTGTCACAGGAGGTATTACTTGACCCTTCTGAGTAACTCTCTTTTGCAAAAAATAATGCTAAGCTAATGCAGATGTTTTGCTATTCTTTGTCTTCGGTGTTCAGGTTGTTCATTTCCCATGTTGCATGTGGCCTAAGAATAAACAGAAGACTGCAGTTTTTAGGGAGCAAGTGAGCATTTTCTTAATTGTCTTGAGCACATGTTCCCTCAGCTAGAGAAACAGTCTGTCTTTATTCTGTTTTTCCACCTCTGCCGTTTTATTAGGAGAGAGGACTGCTGCATCTTTAATGCACTGCTTTACAACCTTTTATGTAGAAAGATTAACAAAAAGGAACCACACTTAATTTAAGATGACAACTTAGGTTTGCCTCTGGATTCTTTTTTGGCAGACATTCTCTTAGTAAATTACGTTTGACAACCTGAAATAAATTCAAACCAAGATTTATGCCTGCATTTGCTCACAGGGCTGTGGTTCGTCAGGCTGTGTGGTTAAAAAGCTATGAAAAGTAGCAACTAATTTAAAAATTTATTTTTAGACAACTTACATGGGCTACCGAAGCTAAAACTTTGTTTAAGAAAAATCAGGTTTCTGAACATGTGGAGGTAATTTCTCAGTTGATAATAGAGTTAGTTATAGATGTTTGAGCAAGAAAAAAGAAAACAACATTACAAAACAAGAAGAAATGAGTCATAATGATACATTTACAGTTGCAGCTTAACAGAAAAAGAGGTTTTAAAAACATAACCAAGGACATGGCATCTTTGAAAATTTTCCCAAAGGAGAAGTCAATGTTAGCCGAGATTGCCAGAATTTACTTTAGCTATTACTATGGATGAATAATTATGCTCAATTCAGCCAGTGATATGGGTTCACAGCAGGTTAATTGGTAATAATGGGTTTCATTCCAAACAGTGAAGAATGATATTTCGACAAAAAAAGTGCTCTCACTGAGAGCTGAAGATGTCCTTGCTTCCAGTGTTTCATATTCACAATAATACGTATAGGAGACCAGTGTTCTTGTTTCTGTGGCATTGAGTTGCCCTCAGTTGCTCATGGCTATTGAAAGAGGATGTAACAAGCTGAAGAAGTACCTAAGCTGTGCAACCTGTCCTGCTTTTTTTCCTTTTTCTTCTTTCCACCCCACCCCCGATTAAAAATTGCATTCCTTGGGACTGGAACAAAGGAGAATGATGATCTTGGTAAAATTGACAATTCAGATAGACTTTTATCTCTCTTAGGTGTGTGTAAACACAGAGTTAGTCATTTGAAATAAGGCATGTGATTTTAATTGGACAAAGAAGAATTTTTTGTGTTTGTGCATACTGCATAGCACAGGAGTTCTCCCTCCCTCTTTCAGTCTTGTGCACTATACCATATAAATAATAATGATGAAGGAATAAGTCTATTGATTGTGATCTGGCTGAAAACAGGATCTGAGCCTCTCAGTTCAGAATCTTCTCTCACTTCAGCATCTTCCCCAAAGGCACGGGTATCATTTGTCATGTACAGCATCCCAGGAATGAGGAATATTAGTGTGTAAGACAAGAGAAGGTATGAAGCAGTTCATCCTGGAGAAGCCTAAGTCATCTTTCTTTAAGTGTTGGATCAAACTCTTCCATCCTTCAACTTGTGTGAACCTGTAGGATTTCCCCTCTCAGCATTCAAGTCCTTGTTTTCCTGTTGCTACTTAGATTGTAATTTCCGCATTTGAGCATCCTAGTGGCTCTACCAAAAGCTGTTCAGACAGTAGTGAGTAAATTTCCATTTTAAAAAAGAAATCAATAAACCCCTCAAAATATAGTCCTTTTGTTACTTTTGTTCAAAAAGATGAAAAAACCCCAAAATCTGTATGCATGTTCAGGAGCATCTAAATGTAGTTCCATTGGATTTGCATGGAGTTGTTCCATACAAAGAGAAGTTGGAAGTACATTAATAGGACACTTCCAAGGTTGAAATATTTGGGCTGTTATTTTCTCCTTTGCCCTAACAGATTTTCTGGGTAAAGTTCCCCAGAGAGGAAAATGCTACTACACTGTTTGGATTCTTCCTCTTTTCTTTTGATGAGCAAAATGCACCACACCATGCCCTGGTGTCTGTTATAGCTGTAGCACAGGGTGAGTATACCTATGGCCATACTGGATTGCGCCTGTGAATGTTTTCCCTTTCAGCCTCCTGAAGCTTGAAATCAACAGGTCTCTCTGAGTGTGCTCTGCTATGGGTGCCACAAATCCCATGCTCCTGCCTGGGTAGTCCAGCTGTAATGAGTCAGGCTTCCCAATCCATTCAGCTGTATTCCTCTGACTTTTCTTCCAAAATATTCAGCATATATTCAGCAATATCTGCTGCAAAGTATGGAAACACAGATGCAAATGTCAAAATTCAGTATGTTTAGACATAATAAAAGAATCTGGCAATATTTCAGTAGAGTTTTTTAATGGAAAAGTAAGATATATTAACCTCTATTCATCCATACCTATACTGTACCTGGTGCTGTGGACCATCAGCTCAGCTGGGATTCTGTCCTTCCAAATACAAATTTTAGATAATAGGAAAACATGATCCTATTGGACTTTCTGTGTACAGAGTAAACTGCTTTTCTGCTGAGTTTTTTTAGTGTTTTTTCTTGGTGTCTGTGACTGTGCTGCTTAGTTATATAAACTTCCCATACAATTTGTTGATCATCTTGTAAAAAAGTTTCCGCTAGTATTCCATTTTAATATTCTTTCTTAATCTTTTAAAATTTCTTCTCAATTTGGTCCTGTGTGATCCTTCTCCTTCCTTACTGTTTGCCATCTTCAAGCAGAGAGAGGCTTTTCTCTGTGTTAGCTGCCTTGAGGAAGGCTGGAGCCTATACGAGAAGACACTCAACCCCATCTTATGTTGACACAGATAACACTGAAATACTGACCAGCACGTGCCTGTTCTGCTCCCCAAAGATCTAGGCTCCCAACTGCTTTGCCTACTGTTAATTACTACCACCTGGAATCTCACCTTGGACTTTTAAGACCTTATGTGGTATTTTGTTTCAACGATTGTCTCAGATACAAATTGCAGGTAATTATCTACATCCATCATTCTTCACTGTGCTTCACTAAAAATGAAACAGTTCTGCACTGGTGTCTTGACTTCTCGGTTTCGCTTCCCTTTGCGCCCATTGATGTCATTAAGGAAGTTTTACTTCCAAGGTCTGCAAAGGGCAGGGAGGGGGAAGTCCCAGATATTGGAATACCAGCATATTAGAACACCACTAGTGCATTCTCCCCCCTGCCAAGAATAATAAAACATACAGCATACGTCTTGGGTAAAATAACCTTTTGCTTCAGGCTTTATGGCTCCTGGGAGCAATATTTTACCCTGAGGAATAATTTTACTGCTTTTGTTCCCTGAGTCTGCCACTGGAGTGATATATGTAATATGCTCTCCATGCAAAAAATGAGGTGACCTATACATCATACATTCAGATTCAGGAAGCTGATTCTGATTTTACTAACCAAGAAGGAGCTTTCCTCCACTCAATGAGGTTATTCCAGTCTGAAGATGGTGAAAATAATGTATTAAACCATGAGATTGTTCTGTGACTACAGCAGTAGAGGTTTTCCAAGTGTATTTCTTGCAATGTAAGTCACTTGGATTCAGATCCTTTGCTTAAGTGAATCAGTGCCATTCTACTGAGGCTTTGAAACAACCCAAGAAAGCTGCTTGCATCCTTAGGCAAGTAAGAGGGTATCATGTGATGTTCTGATTTAGGAGCAGGTCTAATGCTTTAAAGTCCCATTAAAATCACAGAATCATTTGCATTTGAATGAATTTTGAACAACACAATTTATTTTAAAAAACCAACTTCAATTATTTTTCAAAGAAAGTTTTGAAATGTTGCTGTTAGAGCAGCTGAATGAGTTTTATAGATGTGACAGGAATGCTTTGAAATGTAGCAAAGCTCTCTTTTTAGGCTATGTTTAAGAACTAGTAATTGTTTACCTTTGAACAGAAATGGATATTAAATAATGAGCAGTCTGGAGTATGTAGATCAAACACTCAGGTGTTTGTCTCATAACTCCAGTGAAATTTAAAAGTTACACGAGGACAAAAAGGAAGGATGTGAAACAGCACTGCACAATGTCTCAGTGGTCAAGCATTTGGCATAATTCAAATGAAAAATCAGACCTTCATACAAATGATAAAAAATATCCACTGCTTGGTGGGTATTGCATGCCTCTAGCATGCAAATACTAAGGAATCTGATGTAACGGTTTTTAATCTCCTTGTGCTCTTGTAGTATTTTCAATTTTACAGGTTCTCTGAAACAGCAATGAGAGTGACAATATGGAGAGTTTTATCAGCTTAAGGGAATCACTGATTCTCCTGAATTTCTATATCAGCATGTGGATTCCTTCAACCTTAAGTAGAATCTTAATTATTTATATACTGATTATATATATATATGTATTTATTTTTTTCATACACACACATATATATATATAAAATATATAAATAAAATTATTCCTGACCCCCACTCTAGGAGATATATTAGTGTTTATGCTTTAAGTAGTGGGAATGGTTTTGATTGATATCTTCCAATGATATTAATAATGTTGTTTGTGTGTTTTTGTGAGTGTAACTCAGTTAAATGAGGATATAGATCTGCAATGGCAGCATATTAATTTTGCAGTAGTACAAACATCTATTTTTTGTTAATGCAACTTTTATGTTCCCCTTTAATTTATTGAGCTGATCCTGTACTAACATGCAGGAGCTACAGAATTATCATATCCATCACAATTTATAAAAACTTTTTAGCGATGTGTGGGTTGTCTCATGCTTACAGTACAGACGTAATTCACTGACGTGAAACGGAGCCTTTACGTGAAAGGGAACCTTTCTGTGTGACCAGCAGGAACTGTGCTTTAGTTACATGTGCCGTTACCTCCTGATCCTCATATCCTTTCATGCTAAGAATACAGCACAGCTTATCTCACAAGGGAAGCATAAATAATTTTTCCTTACCATTAAAGCATATGTCTCTGAAACATTTCTTAACCAAATAGGTCAGAATCAAAAGATATAATTATAGTCAGCGCCTTTCCAATATGATGATCTTGGAAACAATCCTAAATCAGTGAGGTTCTTTGTCATCTTCCCAGTAGATAAATGGTCCAGTTGAACGATTCCACTGGTGTCAATCAGAAGGAACTGGTTATATCGCTCTTGTGTTTATATATATATGTGTACGTTATATGAACATTATATGCATGTATGATGCCACATGAGCAGTGAGTTTAAGCTGGAAGGCCCAGACCTATAACTGACTTTAAGTGTCGGCCACTGATACCAAGTAGAAATCTAAGGAAAGTAAAAAAACAAACTAGAACATGGAACTACTTTATCAGTGCAAGTGTTTTTGATGAACATTCAGGTGTATCCTGTACTATTCTGGCAAAAATCAATACTTAAGTTCCTTCAGCGTTGTTTGAAAAATTGTACAGTGACTTACATGGTGACTCATTCAGCAAACTGCTTCGGAGGTGTGTGAGTATGTGTGTGGTGGTGATTTAAAGATACGGGTTCATTTCTTTAAAAGTTAGTGGACAGAAAGTGGTGGGTAAATTAGATTATAAAAAAGCAAAAGGTTTTCAGTTTGTTTACTGAAAAACACATTGGTCTTGATTTACAAGTCACCAGCCTTCCTAAATTCTTACAAAGTCTCTGTATCAGCCATTCGTATGGAGCAGACACTTAAGCTAGCACTATAAGCAGATACTTTTGTGCTATGACCCTGTTAATCAGAAAACGGTTCTGGCTTTTTAGAAAAACGTCCCCTGTGGAGTCAGTTTGAGTAGCGGCTGCGGGGGGATATAAACCATAAGGTGAGATGTTTGGAAAGGTGCTGCTGGATCTCTCAATCCTCGGACACGATTCCAAGGACCTTAATTTTAAGAGATTTTCAGTAATTTTTAAAACCAATGCCAGAGATTTCATACATACTGCAAAATGCTAAATTAGAACTGACTTTGAAATATCTAATCAAATCCTCAGTCATTACTTGCATTTGTCGTTTTGGTACTAGTTGAGCAAATGCAAGTGAAAAAACACACTGTTTCCATACAAAACAAGTAGGAAATGAATGCTTGGTATGTGTGTGGGGAAATAAAATAAATAAATAAAAAATTTGGTGGTTTTAAGAACCACTGGCCTGTAAAAATTAAATTTAAACTATATTTTGCTTCATTTTTCACATTCAAGAGATGAAAATAATTTTCAGCATCTGGCGGTGATTTGTGGCATTAAAACTTAACAGGCGTTTTCATCTGTGTAACCTTAGCCCATATCCCTTTATTTGAAAAAAATCAGTTTTAGATAAACCAATAATTACCTTGTTAAATATGGTGTGCAGTGCTCTTGTGCAGAGATCCTCTTTTTATCTAAAGGTCTTAGAATGTGATACCTCTTCCCATTGAAAAAGTAAACAAAAATTTAACCTTCCTGCAGAAATGCATCAGAAAGGTCAGTGCTCTGTTCCCTCCAATTTCCCAGGCTCAGCTGGGAGCTGATTAAAGCTGCCAGCTACAACTTGTCAGTTTTGTCAGAGACGACTATATAAACTCTTTGTTATTCACTTTGCCCTGTATTATAAATATATTTATCTTTTTCTGTCAGGTGTTGATGGGACAGGTGCTAGAGGAGCAGTGAGTCTGTAACATTAAATGCTCTAACAACGTCATTACTTAGTAACTCACACCAAAACCATGGTCAGAATATTCAGGAATTTTCTCTAGTTCTTTCTCTTAGAGGCAACTGGAGCGGTTGGAGGAAAAACATTTGTTATTCCAGGAGGTTTCCAGCAAGTGTGTGTCTCTAGAATCAGAATATATGACTGGGGCTGTTTGTGTATATTTGGGGCAGTATCTTGGGTCTCTTTCCGGTACCTGGTATCTTTGATTCATTCTTTGTTACAAGAAATTACAAGTAACTTGGATAATAAAGGGACTCTTAGAACTACGTACGTTTTGATTTGGGGAAACAGTAGACTATCATAATGAGAAGCTCAGAACAGCTTCACTATTATTTCTCATCTAAAAGCTTGGAATTAATTTCAGAATAGAATGGGAAATTTTTGAAATCTTGAGAACTTTTTCAGGGAAGTGAAACTACACGTTACCTTTCTCTAATAATGACAAATTAAAAAATGTGATGCGGATGTGATCTGGAATGGACAGGAGTCTGAAGGGCAGAGAGTGTGGCTTGGGGCAAGCCGGTATGAAGGAAGTGGCAGAGGGTCATTTTTAGAAATCTTCTGTCCAATAATTTCCTGTTCCTGCTTTGCACTCTAGATAGTGAAAGTTGTTTCTTTTCTTTTATTTCTTAAGGGTCATGAAGAAACAGCACTATTTTAGGATTTTCAGGAGTGTTTCTGCCAATTTTTTCTACTTTTAGACTTGACTGGAATATTGTTTGAAATGGCAATAAATTTAAATCAGTGGTGATATACAGTGCTTCCTCAGAGGCGTTACTGTATTCTGCTTTCATAGTTGGAAGATATGTCTTTTAGTTATGCTTAGCATCACAAGCAACACAAATTTAATGGTTTTAACAAATTCCCTCCTGGACTTTTTCATCACCAAAACTGATGGTTGCAAGTTTGATCATGCTGTTCTGTATAAGACAATGTGTTAGAAGAAGTGGGAATCGGGACGAAGAAAGGCAAACAGAGGCTTTCTTCCAGGTCATGTCTGAGTGACAGTGTTAATGTGTACATGCTTGTACAAGATTTCTTTCTAGTTGTAATCAATACTTGACATATTTTTCCCATGATTAAATTAAAGCTGGGAAAGTGAGATTTCCCTTAGGAGAAAACAAGTGGCAAAAGAGTTCATTGGTGATCTGCATCTAATCCAAATAAGTGCTACAATTACCTTGACTCTCATTCATTTGTTTGTCCCTGTTTCCTCCCGCTGGCTCGGTGCCTACTAACTGGGACTTGCCACCCGCATCAGAAGGAGAAATTGTTCATACATGTGGACTTCCTGTTTTCAATACTCTACCTGATTGCTTATTGATAAGGTAAAAGAGAACAAGTTCATGTTACCAGTATTATAGCTAGATTTCTTCCGCATAATATTTTGCAAAAAAATCTATGGACACTCAGGGTTCTTAAGATTCCATGCCAGAATCCACATGGTCATGGAGTAAACAGGTTTCCTGTATCACTTCTGAGGATAGCTAGGTACTGGGTTCCAACCAGTGCAGCTGTGGGAAGATTTAGGCTTCTGTAAGATTTTTTTTATTTTTATTTTTTTTCTTAAGAGATTGGATTGGCAGTTGGTACTTTCTTTGCCTTAGTGAAGATGGCTTTGGGGCTGCTAGTATTTTCGCTGGGGGCTGGGATTTCACCCTCTTGTGTGCTCTCCTTGTGGGATGTGGATCTTCATGATCCGCTTGGGATTTGTAGAGAGGTGCCAGCTGCTCACTGCCTGCTTTTCTTCCTGCGTGTCCACCCACAGCTGGGCGCTGAAGAGTTGCTGGCGTGAAAGACATATTCCCTTGTACCTTTAAGGACACTGAAATGAAAACATGACATGAAAATGAAAGTAGCTATGAACCAAAATATCTTGAAGAAAGACATCAGGTAGAAAAGTGTGACTGGAACCATTTAAAGAGTATTTTCCAGAAAATTATAGTTCAGCTTTATCTTCCCCACAACAGTAGTTTGATTAGATTCTGAAAGAGCCTTTTCAGAGTTGCAGCGCGAGCGATGGTTCTCATGGCAGGTCAGCCAGAACATACCTGCTTCTGTGAGCCAGCTGTAGCCTTATTGCTTTGTTTCTAGGAATAAAAGTCAGCAATCATTCTTCCATTAATGATTTCCACATCCTGAGTCTCTTTCCCTGTGGCTTTTTGAAGGATTAACCATTGGAAATAGATTATTCTTTTACACCTCACAATTTGTTTTTGATTTTTCTTAGACCATGGAAATAATTAAACAGTTTTGAATCTGGAAAATTAGTATCTTAAATAAGTTATCAGTTTTTTCATTTCAAAATCAAACTTCCTTTGTGCACTGAACTATGAAAAACCTTTAAAAATGCCTGACAAAGATAAATGCTTAGCCATTTGTTCCCATGAAAAGTATTAGACTCAAGAATGTTGTAATTTCTGCTATGTTCCTGGGATAGCTGGTAACTGACTATAAGATTATATTCATATGCAAAGCTGAAAATTATGGTAGCATTAAATGAAAATTAATAACTCAATCTTTATGACGTTAAGTCAGAGGCAGTCTAGTGTTATACTGTGAAGTCTACAGTTATTTACAATCCAGATGTTTACAGAAAACGAACCAACCTTTTTCTCTTCATTTTCTTTTTCTTTTTTTTTGGGAGGTGGGGTGGGAAGCAGGGGAGGAACTGATGTTTCCTCATTAAGTCTCCGCCTCACTGGTATGTTTGGCTCTTTCAGGTAAACAGTGTTGATGACACATCTCAGAACCGACTGTGATTCAGAGTAAAACAGATAGAAACTGGGAATAGTTCAGTTGCAAAAATAAGCAATAGTTCAGGTGTTAAACTACCGATGTGGAAAATTGCTCTGACAGTTATGATGTTGTTCTATCTTTTACTAAGGCTTAAGCTATCATTTACTTCAAATGCATCAACCGATGTCTTGTTTCCTAGCACACGCTAGCCTGTACTGTACTGCTTGTGTCTGTGGTCGCTGATGTTCTGAGCTGTGCATGTGTGCACGTACCAAAAGAAGACGTTACAACCTGGAGCAAAGAACTCTCCCTGCAAAAATGTATACAGACTGTTCATCGTGCAGGAGTTACTGTCTGTTGTCTATACGAGTACAACTTATGCTGAAGCAAACTGCAAATAGTAAAACACAGGAGCAGATCTATCAAGTTTACTTTCACTTGTATATGTTCAATTATGAGCAGCTAGATAATTCTTCATGAAGAAATGCATACTCTTTAGCCTATAATTAATACGAACACAGAACACAGACATTCCATTTTCTAGATGTGAGGTTTTGGTGGTAAAAGGCAAGTCGATGTGATTAAGAAGGATTTGGTAACTTGAATCTATAATCTTCCTTCAGCTTTGTTCTGTTGCTATATCCTAAATGACTTTATGTGGCCCTGTAAACTGAACTAATGTTTTGCTCATGTATTGTATTATGGGATTTTTATCTGGGAAAGCTAAGAGGTGTCAAAGTTCTTGACTGCTCCTTGCTTGCTAGAATGGTGCTCCATGTTTAGTCTAGAAGATTAATGAGCTTCTGAGTACCAAGGTGGACTGGATTGTAATACAGGCTGAACTGGATGACCCTGTGAACTGGAGTGACAGCAAGAAATGTAATAAACAAATCCAAAGATACACACTCAGGGACTAACAACGTGATTTTTTCCTGTAAGGCAGAGGTTCGTCATTTGGATGTGACAGAGGAGAAGAGAGATCTGGTTATAGGCACGGGTTATGGGCTGTCTGTGAGGTGCCAATAGGAAGTGCAATGCTATTCAAGGGCTGCTTCAGTATTTTTGTGCAGAGATAGAAAGATGCCAGTATCATTGTACAAGGTAGTGTTTCTGTTGTCACTGGTTTTCTTTTGTGTTGGTTTGGGTTTGGTTTTGGTTTGTTTTTTTTTTTTTAATGTATAGCATCCTAAAATGCATTTGGAAGGAGGCATTGGGGGTCACTTAAAACCATTAATTGCTTTAGAACAGTCACTTTGGAAAAACTTGTTATTGATAATAATGCTCCGCTTATGGTGCAGCTGAAACTGAGAGAGAGATTTACATGGCTCCCAACACTTGTGGTTCTACTAGCAGTAGCACCTTCTTTCCTTTGCTCATTTATATGATTTTTCTATAGTCTATCATAATTTTAATTGAAATGAAGGACCAACCTTAAGTACATAACTTTTCCTGCGCGCTGCTCGTGTAGTTGAATTTGACATGCCAGAGTGGTGATGGGAGGGGTCATGAGTGAACAGAAAAATATAATTTGGCAGAAAGAAATAGGAACCTCTCTCACATGAGAACTTCTTTATTCATGAACATCATAAAGCCCATAATTTTTTTTGAGCCTACTCACAGTGCCAAAAATGGCAGCATGAGGAGAAATGGGTCCAAGAACAAGCATCAGATGGGAGGCTATATGATGTCATAGAATCATTATGTCACTCAATGCCAATTGATTTCTAGGGCTGATTGCAAGCAATCGTTAATCACTTTGTATTGAACAGCATGCCAGCTCCATCACATCTGGGGCAAATACAAGTGGCACCTATTTAGCCAACATCCTGCTCTCAGCACTTTCCCACTTCGTCTTTCAAACTCAACCAAACTGCTAGAGATGCAGCAAGATTTATTTTTTTCCCCCTCTGTATGTCTCTTATTTTTGCCCAGGAACTTAGAGGGTTGAAAACCTTGGTTTACTTTTAAGTTCAGTGTTCCCTGCTCATACTGACAATTGCGTGTCACTGAAAAACAGGGCATGTCCGAGGTGGAATTAAGACAGCTGCTGTGAGAGTATTTAAAATTTCTGAATATTATTATGATACTCTATATGTTTATTAGAGAGAAAAGAGAGATAATATGAGGAGTGTTCCTTTTTTACACATCTGTATGGGAAAAAGTTGTTGCAAGTGAGGTGTATAGTCAGATTCTGGGATTAGAGTAGTCTCAGCAAACCCAGAGGTTCATTCACTGTACATAGCTAATATTAAGCAAGAGCATTAGGATACATATTATCAAAGCCAAAATGTCGTGGGAAATGGGAGCTAATTGACATGACATATTAACTATAGAAGCTACCCTTTGGTCTTAATGCCATGCCTTTATTCTACCCTTCCTTTCTAGTTTAGAAACAGGTGTATTGAACCTGATAGAATGTTTCTGGTGGATCCCACGCCATTTTATAATAATGAAAAATTTCTTTTCACCCTTCTCCATGTGCCTGACGATCATGAAAAGTTAGTTAGACATGTTACATCAAACTGGAATATTCTTAAATATAAATGTTCCTCACTAGCTGGGGTCTTGAACAAAGCAATTGGTAGCAAAATGTTGCATTTCTACGAGATTATGAAATACTTTGGCCTTCTGTAATAATTCTCTAAGGATAGCAGTCATTCTTTTGAATGCTTAATCTCCACAGGTTGTTATTTATTTTGTCAGTAACTTCAGTCCTGATGGTTTGTTGTCAATCATCCATTGTCAAACGAGAAGCGAATTTCATAAATATTCTGCTGGTGCTGTCCCACAGCTGAGGAAGAATTTACCTGCAGAATTTGGTATTATAAATAGAGATAACTCATTAATGAACTGGGTCACCTGTTGTACACATACCAGCTCTCAAGAGAGTGTTTCTGTAAGGTAGGAGAAAGTGTAGCTAAAGATGACTTGTAATGTTAGTATCTTCGTAGAGTATCCTAAACAATAGTCATTGATATAAACATAAATTACAGATATTCTGTACTTCATTTTTTATGGCACATAATTAGATAATTCCCCAAAGAACTTTTTATCACTTGTATTTTCATTAATTAACATTAAATGTCATTAGCAGTCAGCTCGGCTTGATCAAAGACAGATAAGTTGTAGCAAGATTCTGAGAAATAACGTACCATTTACTAATTATATTATTGATTTTATGGTCTGAAGAATCCTAATTACATGCGATGCAAACTGGACCTAGCTGAGCCTGCTGGGGGTACTTTGAACATGAATAGTTCCTGGCAGTTCTGAGCGTCTCACTTGCATAAATCACTTCTGGGCCTGATTGTGCATCTGGTTTCAAAGGTGATGTTTTAATGGACTTTGAAATCTGAAAAAGTGCATTCTGTGCGGTTCCACATGAAAGAGGAAAGAGATTTGGGATTTTTTTTACTCATGATTTTAATCATTCCGAAAAGATTTTAGATCTGTAGGCGGATGCATTTGAGCAGTGGAGGTAATGTGACATAGTTGATTCTAATTAGTAAGCCAGCCTAATACAGAATTTCCCATAGCTCCCTATGACTTTTTTTTTTAGATCAGTTTTTAGTACTTTCTTCAAAGTTAATGATAAATTCAGACTTCCAAAATTTTAATTTCATGTGAAGGCAAAAACTAGAGGGGAAAAAAAAAAAAGGAAGTAATGAAGTGAATATTTGATTAGAACAAATGCCAATCTGAGAAACAGGAAGAAGCTCAGATGTGTCTTACGTAAGGAAGTATAGTGCTTTCATAGAAAAATGAAAAGGACTTTACATCAATGACATAATTATGAAATGTTACTCTTAATTGCTTATACTTAAGAACATGAAAAGCCTAGTTTTTAAAGTATGTGTCTGTGTGTGTAATTAGCCTATTCAGTTGCATGAAATTTCAATTTACTCTCAATTCACGATAATAAGGTGATATATTACTAGTAAATATTTTGTTTAAATTGTAAAGCATGAACATCTTTTAGAGCTAAACTGGTATCCGTATTTCCAGCAGGCCTTTTTCTGCCTGTTTCCATTGAGTTGTTAAAAGGTTTGAAGGGGATATTTTGGTGAAATTCTTCTGAGGAGAAACTTAAAGACAGATAAAATACTCTGTCAGAGTCAGTTTTGGGGTTTTTTTTTAAAGTGTCTGAAGAAATGAGAATTGTGTAAGAAGAGAATTTACAATCACCAATTGCTTCCACTTTTCCTACATTTAGAGTTGAAACATTTTCATGCACCGAGAAAACTTGTTTCTTCTATGGTAAAGGGTGGATCACCAAATTATAAGATCTTGACCCTTTACTCTGCGACACATGGCATATGGAGTCCCAGCAGATGCTAAAATTTGTAGCTAAGAGCCTAAAGACTGCACAGGTCCCTTGGAGACAGACTTAGTTAAGTTGTAGTTCAAACAAATAGAGATGCAATTGCCTGAAGTGGGTTTTGCGAAGGGGAAGTGAAAAGTGGCTGTTGATCTTGGGAGGAGGCCCCCAGACCATTTTAAATGGCGTTATTCAGAACGGGTTCTGGACAGCAATAAGATAATGAGACCACAAGGATAATGAGAAGGTCAGAAAAATGGCTGAGGGGGGAAATGGGACTCAGAGCATGTACCTAAGAAGTGAGGCAGATGGAAGGAAGTGGACAGGCTGTGGGGAGCTTCTAAGAGCTTTGTTAATGCTGTGCTTTGGAAGGGAGACCAAGATTAACTCACGCTTACAAATACAATTTTCCCACATGTTTAGTGGTAACCAGTACAAGAGTCTCAAAGCTTATGCTTTCTCTACTGTGCTGAAGATCGTATCCAAAAGGAGAAGAGAAGAAGATGGGGAACTCTCTTGTTTCCTGCTGGCCATCAGCTTGTGTGCCCGTTTTGTGGAAAGGATTTCTGCTATGTCTGGTTTTCTTTAGTAGGATACGTACAGGTGCCACTTGCTCAGATAATCTCAATGCAGAGAGTAAGCTGCGCTGAGCTTGCGTTAAGCTAAGTTAAAATATGTTTAAGCAAATTTGAGCTTCAATTTTTATGCCTCTGCAGAGGGGTTAATAAAGCACTCATAGGGAAGTGTTTTCCTCCCCTGTCTGAGTGCTGTGGATCTGAGAGCAAGCTGTGGAGAGGGCTCAGTGAGAGGACTTAGCAGATGGTACATGTATGATGTTGATGAAGGAAGAATACAGAGAGAAAACTGTACTTTTCTTAACTTGTGGAAAAAACTTAATTAGTACATCTGTAAAATGAGGAAATTAAGCCCTAAAATTACCCTGTAAACTCTCTCTCTTACGATTTTCATTAACCTTTTTTCTCGAAGTAGTTAGATAAGTTTTCAATGCCAAATTTAGGAGGAGGGTGAAGAGGAAGCCGAGGTAGTTGCATGCCCCAGTTATTCAGATTTGGGTTTGTCCATAGTGATTTTTCTAGCTACTGTTTTTCTGCCAGAAAGAAAATACTGGCTCTAACCTGAGTGGTTCCAGTACCATCTGTATCTGATGACTGAGCTGGTAAATCCAAATTCTCTCCAGATACAAATTGGCACAGTGAACTCAGTGGACTTCAGCCATTTATGCCATTAGAGACTTTGGCCCTTACATCTTGTTTGCCTTCCTTCTACCAAATTCTTCCTTGCAGCCCCTGAGTTCTTTGTGGGTTTCCTCTGCCTGATATATTTATGAATGATCCTCTCTTGGCTTTATGACAGATATTTTGCACAGTGCCCTGTTACTGTAAGCCAGGTGCTTTTATCCTTAATGAACTATTTCCTGGGGAAAAAAAAGAAAGGAATAAACAATAGATAAAGTAGGTCATGGAGACAGTGGAGTCAAGAGCTTTGCATAGTGATGTAAAATTAAATAAGGCTGGGGTCGTGTTCTCATTTATCTCTCCAGTTATTGCTCTAACACTCTCTGTGGTGGTTCCTGGAAAGGTGAGGATATTTTGGGACACTGGATCTGCTGGGAATTTCAGCCACAGTCTTCTCTTCTCTCTGCTCTGCACAGAGGAGAAAACAAGCACAGAACCGTAAGACCTGGGTGTTATGAAAAAACACTTGTGAGTGCTGCTGTTGCCCGTCTCAAGCCCTGGAGATCCATCTTAGCGTAGGTGCAGTTGGCTGTTACCTGTAGCTGAATGAAGACTATTCATGGTGCCTGTCTTTGGTTAGATAGCTTGAACGTCTACAGTCAGTGGTGTGTGGTCAATAGATGCATGGCGAAGTCTAGATTGCAAAGACATTTTGTTTCTTGAAGTGCCCCCTATTCCTGAGCCCCACGGTCAGCCCTGCAGGCACAGCACTCCTCCGTTCTGCTTCACAGCTGGGTTCACGGGGGAATCAGGGCATGGAAAAGGATTTGCTGTGTCTCTGAGTGTTGCCTTGACGTGGTGTCAGGCCTTTGCTAGGACATAAACCTGACCTCACGTTTTAACATGGATCTTGAGCTTCCTTTAGAGGTGTTTTGGGAGCCTAGCTTTAGGCACTTCTGGTAGGTGCCTTCTTACTAGCGGCATGTGTGGCCAGCTGGTGGGTAGTTCTGAGGCAATAATTCTGCAGCATGTCCCTTCATAATGGCAAAGACCTTGTTCACCACACAATGACCTTCCCCGTGGCATCAGCTTTCTGTCCTAGAGAAGGGCAGATCAGTTCAGCCTATTTTCCATGTTGAGTGCCTAAACCTAAGAGCTTGTAGCCATTTCTAGGCACCTGAGTAACTGGTCTGATTCTCAGATAGGCAGAGATTTGTGTGTGCTCTGAAAAATCAGATAAATTACGTGGACTTCTAACTTCAGGCTTTTAGCTTTGACATGATTGAACCAGATACCATTTCCCGAGTATTGATAGTGTTCCAGATATGCCCAGATGTGCTTACAGAAGCACAGGAAAGCACAAAGGGTTATTGCAGCTTCTGGGGAAACCTCATATTTCAAGTAAAATTGGCAGTTTTTAAGTGGCCACTCTAATTCTTAAGCCATTAGAAATCTAAGAATTGATTTAACATTATCTTATATTTAGCAGACATTCATAGAAAAAGTTATATTCTGTATGGGCCAGTCAATGTTTTTAATAGCTATGAAGTTAAAAAAATTTTAGATTAAGATTTCAAGAGGCTGAGAGGGAAATTGAATACGTGAAGAGAACATCTGAGTGCTGCTGTAACAGAGAATGCCAGGGAGGATAAAGCACCCAGAGGAGAACAGATGAAGATACATGCTATTGGGCCAGTGGGGTTAGTAAAGGTATAGATGCAGAAGAAGCAAACATTATTTCCTAACTGTCTTATGAAGAAACTGAAGATAAAAAGCTTTGCCCTGCCTGCAGCATTTCTTGAAAATACATGTTTAGTTTCAGTGTTCATTTTATTCCAGTGCTAGGTTTCATTTTATTTGGATTACTATCTTCAAAGTTCAAGGCATTCACCAACTTTAAAGCCAAACTGGAAAAAACTGAATCTGGATTCTCTGTGCAGCTCCAAGGCTTGCAAATCAGCCTTCTCCCATAAATACTGCACTGTTTCTGGAAAAGAAGAGACGGGTCTTTAAATGAAATATGAGCTGTAGCGCTGGGATGTGATAGTACTGCGGTAGATCAACAGCCATCAATCTGTGTTACTTAATTTGTCCCTGGCTCAGCTGTTCACTGTACTTGGGACTTTTTTGCTGTTTGTTTGATTTTATTTTCCTCTGAGATAAATGAAGACAAAAAGAAGGGGCCTATTGTTCTTGACAAATAGAAGTAATTTTTAAAAACATAACCGTAAAGGATATTCCACATTTTCAAATAGCATTTTTTTTCTGACTTTCACAGCACTTTCACAGAATCATACTTAATTTATTTCCCTGCATATATGTTGAACATCCTTACATTTTATTGCTTGTTACTCCCATTTTCGTATCAACTTCACATGCATACTTTAAACACTGTAAAAAAAAATCTGTTGGAGTAAATGGTTGGGGTTTTTTAGCTAAGCATTTAGAAGCATATTATTCCTCATCCGCGCATGCCCGTAACACTTAGGTTGCTTTATTTATCCTGGGTGTTCTGAGGATACAAGGTCTTTGTTGCTCTAAGTGTCTAAGGAAGCATATGTTGTAATTGTTTGACATCTTGAACATGGATTAGGTGGGTGGCTCTGTGTAAGCAAGCTAACTCGAGTTCTCAGGAGATCAGCTTTTTGATGTGTGTCAGCTTCCTTTCTCTTCTGAAGTAATGTATGTGAAGGAATATCTGAAATATGCATGGGATGGTGAATATAAATATACTGTTAAATCAGTAGAGAATGTGAGTCCCCACACAGTTTCCACATCTTTAAAATTCCACTGTGCAAGAAGACTGGGATGAGTACGGGGGACCCTAGAGCACTGTCTGGCTTCCTCTGCCATCCCCGTATGGCAACGGTCAGATGGTGGGATCAGGGCAGGGCGGTTGGGCGGGCAAATGCATGAGGTCGCTCTGTCTGACTTCTCTTGTTTACCATGTTTTAATTGAGAGGGTTCAGATATGACTGCCCCAGGAGGATTTCTTAGCTTGCAGGATGTCGTCTTCTGTTGAAATACTGCAGGGTACCAGGATTTTGCCTTTGAAGCCTGCCAACGCCGACTTGCTTTTGGCAGAAAGTGCCAGTGGAATGTCAGCCATCTCCCTGTCCTAACTGGCAGGACTTGGAAGATCAGTTCAGGGCTTAGGCACTACAAGGAACACTAACGTTTCAGTGGGCTTGAGTTTGGATTAATAACTTAAAGGGCCAAATGTTCAAAGGGCTGGCTTCCAATTTTACACTGGTAGTTGAGTACAAGCACAAAATTATGTGCAGAAAATCACAGATAATTTTTTCTCCAAGCTGACCTTTCTGAAAAGGAGCCAGCAATTATCTGGATTTGGGCACTGTTTCAGCAGTGTTTTTAGGTGTTGTTAATGTAATATTTTCATTATATTTCTGCTGGACTATTGATTAAGTATTCAATTATTTAAGAAAAGCAAATTTAGTATTGTAATGAATAGTCGCTTTTTGGATTGGTACTTCTGCTTTGCACAAGTGTGTGTGGATATTGGGTTGGTGTAGGAACTGATAAAACAAGAGTGTCTGCATTTCTTTGTGTGTTGATGTTGATCTATAGAGTGGATGGATAATGCCAAATGTGTTTATACGTTGTTGCTTTGGTATCTAAACACTTTTCAGTTTGTAATCTGCTTAAAGCACCTGTCAGGTTGGTCAGCCCTCTTCCCCTGTTTACTGTGGAAGAAACTGAGACCTTGAGAATTTGTATGGCCTAAAATTCACGTCAAGTTTCCAGGCCCTGTGTTGTGTGGTGGTTCGGTGCCCCCGAAGGCTCAGAGCTGGCCTACAGAAAATACTGGATGCAGAACTTGGGTGGAATTGGAGCTGCCTCAGTCTAGCCCCCTTTGCTAACCCAGCCGTAAGTCCTTGACAGCACGATTTAAACTCGGGTCCTCTGAATCCTAGATACAGACACCAGCCTTTGTCTTGATAAAGATACATCATCAGCCCTAACTAAACTAATTGCCTAGACTGCTTGCCTAGTGGCACGTCTCTGTGGCACTTTAACACAGTTTTCCTCTGAGAGCACTGAAGGAACAATCCTGAGCTTCCAAAAATAATGTTTGATAGATTGAGAAGAGCTTACTTCATTATTTATTCCTGCTTTGCTCTAGCCAAGCTCCCAATGACTCCAGAGAAAGTCAGTTTATAAGAGCGCTTAGCATAAAGCCGATCTTAAAACTTCATAAGATATCCGTGAACCTGTAGCAATATTCACTGTAGCAATTGCAACTCAGACTCTGATATATTTTAGAGCTTAGAAATTTAAAGCAACTTGAGAGATTTGGACATTCAGTTCCCGTTAAAATCAGCCCCCTGAGTCCAGTCTTGGAAAACTGAGCAACTGTGGTTCAAAGAAAAGAAGGGAGAGTCATGAGGGCACTCTAGTAGTTAGGACCGGGTGATGCATTTATCCCAAATTTAAAAGAAAGCCTCTAAAGTTACATCTTGGGAAACGGAATTAGCTCCTTTATTTGTACTGAACAGCACCTACTTTACTGAGTGAGGTAGCAGAGGTGGCTGCTGCTAAGACTCAGCAAACAGGAGTCAGGATTCAACTCTTCATAATTTTTCTTGATGGCTTCCTTGTAAAGTCTGAAAATCTCTAAAATTTGCTTTTATTCTTTTATTTCCCAAGTAATGTTAATTACAGAAAATACCATGGAATTGTTTAATTTTTTTCATTCCCAACGTTCAGTGTAACTTCAGCCATGAACTTTGTTTGAGCAGCAGAGGAGCATGGTTACCTTTCATCGAGAGCACAGAATGCTTTTATCCTGAAAATTTAAGGTTCCTGCTTACATTTATTGGCATTACCCTTATGGCTATAAGGGCAAAGTTGGAACAAGCTTGTCTCCATTGTATGAACTCAAATGTGGGTAAGAAAGATCCTGGTTTTGTACATCTTGTCGATTTGTTCTTAGTTTGTGCCACTGCTGGGATTGGCCTCTTCAAGGAACTGAACTGTACAAACTGTTCCTGTGCCGTGAGCCTTCGCAGGACACAGGGAAGGAAACCTGCTGAAAGGCAAAAGAGGTTGTGCTGTGCCCGTCAGTTCTGCTTCTCCACTCGTCTGTGTCACCTCCAGGTGACAGGAGACTTAGGTCTGAAATGGTGTCAGGGATATTTGTGAACAGTAGTGCCTTCTGTATCTGCTCCAAGTATTTCCAACCATGGAACTGCCTTCTTGAAATCACAGGCAGAGATGCACACAAACCTTAACGAAAGCAGGGCTTAAGGAGAACGCGGGAAAGCTGAGTGTGTGACTGACAGCATGGGGCTTGTAGCGGAAATCATAGACCAGTTGTTTTGCATGTGAGGCATAATAAATTTGCCCTCAGTACAAGGACTCCTAGAGGCTTAAATAGGCCCTGTTAACTGAAATACCATCTTTTGTTAACAGAGGCAGCTCCTTGTCTACTGTCTTCCCGCATTAATCATGTAAGATGTCAGTAGAAGGAACCCAGCAACCCAGTCCATGGTCTGGTGTTTCTGCCAGTTCTTCTAGCACTTGGATTTCTCTGTGTCCAGATGTTAAGAATATCTGTGCTTTTTTATTTAGTACCTGATCCTTCCTGGAAGTGTTTATCTGTTTAAAGCAGCTTTAAATTTTAATTCAAAACCAAACCAAACCACAACCTTGGTAATATTTCTGTTGGTAATATTCTGTCTGCAACAGTTTCAGAGGTGATTAGTGAGTTTGAGTGGCTTAGTTCTTGACTGCCCAGATTAAACCCACCTGTTCCTTAGCATGCGTTCTGAGCTCAGTCCTTTCATGGTAACTCAAGTTATTAATCATAAATGGAGGCATCCAAAAAATCCTGATCAGTTTTGAAACTCGTGGCCTCATTTAGCTTTCATAACAGCTTGTTTCTAACAAAATCTGATGTAGAGCCAAATGAAGTGTGTGTTTAAATGATCCCTTGCCTAAACTATCATGAAAATTTCAGATGGGATGAGAAGGAGGAATGCCACAGAGGGCAGCTTGTTGGAAGCTCGCTACTACTCAGAGACTAAAATAGTGTAATCAGCAAACACTCAGTCACTTTAATGCTTCTTCAGTGAAATCCAACTTTTTGTTTTCTGGCCTAACTGTCTCTTGCACTTACGTACAAAAACTAGAATACATTTTAACTTTGATGCATCTAGATTTTCCTATTTGGTAGAAACTATAATTAAGAACAGTATTAGGGAACCTTTTGATAAAGATAATACTTTTATGAAGAATCAACATGGCTTTGTAAAGGCTTCATAAATCGTTAAAGCTCTTTGAAGTAAACATGTGGATCAAGAAGATTCAGTTAGATTTCCAGAAGGCTTTTTGCAATGTCTTCTCTCAAACCTCCTGAAAGAAACTGAACTTGGGATATTACAGAAGTAGTAGTCTGTATGTAAACTCAGATGTTGTCTATATGATAGGAAGTAATAGGAAACAAAGTTTGAGAATCAATGTTTGATTTCTAGCAGAGGAGCAAGGAGGCGTCAAGTGAAATTGAGGAGGCAGAAAAACAAGGGAAGTATTTCATACAGTACATGGCTAGGATATGAGACCATCACGGGATGCTGCTGACACTGAAATTTAAATTTAGGGGATTGAAATTTACATTAACGCATCAAAAATGATTAGACAAATTATTGGAATAGAATCCGTCAAATGCTATTAAACACAAAGATACTTCTTGTGACTGAGGAAGTCAAAGTTGCAAATTGCTGGAGGCTAGAAGGGTCTAAAGGGATGTGTTACTATCAGCCGTTTTCTTAACACTCTTTCCTTGACATTTGTAATTGACTGAAAGCAGTGATCTTTGGTCTGATATAGCACAATTGTCTTATGATACATAATTATTTAGAATGGTTTATCTCGTTTTTGTCTTAATTTGTTCCCACTCCGACAAACACACTTTCTTTGACCCAATATGTTTTCTGGTTTTCTATTGATTGCTCACAGGGCCAAGCAACTTCTGAAGAGCTTTCTTCTGCTCTCCTGGCAATGTGCTGTGTGCCTGCCTGTGCTGATAGTCTGTAAAACCAAGATCCATTAGGAATTTTCAGCACTTTGAGGTAAGACTTTTTAACATGGCTCTTTGTTACATGCATTGCATGGAAGCTTGTGAGAAAAATTCAGACTAGGTTGATCGACTGCATATACATTTAGACATCTAAAGGAATGCTCTTCAAAAGTATATAAGGGTTTAAGAATACTGCATGCTAGTGAAAGACTCTTCTGCCAGTGTTTTCCCTAATTGCAGCTGGACACCAAATTAGTTTTTTGCCTGGTTCAGAACTGGTTTCATCACAAATTGAGACAAAAACATTTAAGTTAGAACTTTGTCACGGAGAGAAAATTCTGTTTGAATTTCATGTCAAACTCACGTTATGAAATATTTTATGACTGAAGTGTAAAAATTAAATGTTTCACTAGTACTGCCCCTGAACAGGAAAGTCTCTAATGGTCATTTGTAGTTAAATTTTCTAGTCTCTGGGTTTGGTTTTATTTTTTCTCACAGCCACTTAAAGTACACACTAGTCCTCTTTCACAAGAATATTACCAAAACCAGGTCCTTGGCACCTGGAGAAAGCTTTAGAGCATATTTTCTCCATCCAGCAAGGATTCTTCAGGGCCTTGCTTTCTTTGTCCAATCTTGTGGAGTGCTGTCATCCTCAGCTTGTGCTGTATAAACTGCGAAAGAAAGTAACAAACCTGCTTTTATCCACGATCTCATGTACTTCATCCAATTTAAATGATCTTCTGCATCTTCTGGTCTCTTTGCAAACCCCAGCACAGTTTCCTCAACAAAGGTTTTTGTAAAGTGAATCCACAGACAGATAAATCAATTACTTGCCACCTACTAGTTTTTCTATAGCTAAGATTTGGGGCTTAACAGTGAAAGTGTGTTTCCTTTCTTTTGTGATGGAACCAGTGACCTGTATCAATACTGTAGGTGAAGTACTGAAATTTATTCAAAAGAAGCAAGGCATGTGAAAACAGCTTAATGAGTAACAGATACCTAACCTGATCAGTTGTAATTACCAGAGAGCGAGACACTTCTGAAAAATCACCAGATTGTATTTTGGATTGAAAGACCGTCTTTCTTGCCAAATTGTACCTAAATTGACTTCTTTCACTCCTGAAAATAAAAATCAGGCCTGGAGAGACAAGAAGTTCGAGTCCGTTTAGGGTCTGAGCAGAGAACCTGTGTGTCATTTATTTTCTTGCTAAGCTCAAAAGGCTGCCTGTCCTCGGGAGAGTGGCAGTGGCAGACACTGGAGAGGTTTATATAATTTGGCTTTATCTTTAATGAAGTTACAAGCATTGTCCCCCTGAAGGGCTGATGCTGCCTCCTTGGAGAGTATGTTCCAAATGTTAAATACAATGCAGGACTGTAGTATATGTAACGCTGAGCAATAAAAGCTGAAAAAAACCCTTGTTAGATGTCATTACTGGATTCTTTTTTGATGTTGGTTTTTAATATATGTGCTTCTATTTTTAGAGTTTTATTCTGAATCTTGTAATAGCAACCATTCCATTTTGATATGAGGTCTTTTCTATTAACAGGGATCAAAGTGAAATATTTCATTTTAGTTAGAAAAAGAGACATCTGAGATGAATGGGGTTCTGCTGTATTTGGAGAGTTGGATGTTTCTGATATACGATCTGACTTATAAAGTTAAAAAATTAATTGCACGAAGTGGTTCATTTGTAAACAGGTAATAAAATACTATTAGCATTAAAAGTTTAGAAAACAAATTTGAACCTCTTTCAAATACATTGTAAACAAATATTCTGTGTGCTATTAAAGCTTATAAATAATTCTTGTTGTGTTTATTTGGTTTTAAAACTAAACTGATACGTTGTTTTCTGAAGAACAAATTGAGATCTCCGAGAACTACAGAATTCAAATAGAGAGCTGCTTTAGTTCAGTGAGAAAAGGCTCGTTCTCTTTAGGCAGAAGACAGGCTGTCTTTCTACCTTTAGCTAATTTAAGGATAAACCCAGGCTCTTGATGTTCACAAGAAGTTAAACTGAGCACAGAACCATGTTTTGATTTAAACCCCTCCTCTCTGGAGGATTTTGTTTCCTTAAGCAGTTTTGCCTTGCTCTTGCTTTGACGGTTTCTGTTGGTGAGAAGCAGGCTTTCCTCTGGTCCTGTTTGTTCAGTGTCGCCGTGTGCCAAAGGAGTAGCGAATGAACAAAGCGGGTGAATTGCAACCTTTAAATACTGTGCTCAGTAGAACTTGTCCTCTGTAGTTCGGTGTTATTCAAATGGTACCCAGTGTAATACTGTAATAGGCACCTTTTGAAGATACTTTAGTTAAAGGGCTGTCTGTCATTTTGTTGAGCCTGGTAATTGGTGACACGTGTTACGTTAAAAGAAAGCTCACTTCTACTCTCAAAAAGGCTCTCAGTTTTTGACCATTAGGTTTGTTGGACTTTTGCCCCATGAGCACTTGCAGGTCAGCCATTCAAGACACTTTTCCTCCATGGAGAGGTAGTGTCTAGGACAAGGGTAGTGAACGTCTTTTCAATAAACAGAACTACCTCTCATGTCCTTTTCTCGTCAGCCCTCTTAATTTCCAGCGTAAGCTTTTGCATTGTTGCCATGGGACTCTGAAACAGTCTGCAGGTAGGGAATGGTCACTCATAGACTTAAATCCATTTCATGAAAACATTAACATTAAATCATGTTAATTAACTTTAATATGACTTACATGGCTTAAGACCTATCTATGGGTTTAGCAGAGCACTAGGAATAATTTAAAAGATGAGCTATTACTCCCATTGGGATCTTGACTTCAAATCCACTAAAGGCTATGGGTGTCCTTGAACTAGCTGAGAAGGCTTTGAATCAGGGGGTAATTTCAGATCAGCTTTCCTGGCTGCCCCTCTGCGCTTCGTTCTGCTTTGTGATGACTTCTTTATGCTGGGCTCTATATCAGTGCCATGCAGAGCAAAACATCCCTTTGGCTGTTCTGGACCGTGAGGCAATGAGCCATGTGTTTTTTAGATGATCCTATGAAGATTCAATCTATTTTTAGGGCAATCTTGTTGCCGGGAATAATATATGGGATGTTTGATTTGAATGGTGGATTAGGTGGCGATGTAAATGCCTGGAATGGATATTTTAAAATATTTTTTACTGACTTGGTGTGTAATAGATTAACACCTCTAATGCTGTTACTTTTAAAAGCAGCTTTGTATTTCCTATCTGTTTGGGGTTTTTTGACTTTTGTCATTGAGGACCTCTAGGCAAACACCGTGACTTTTGTTTCAAAGCCCCAAATGAGCAATAAGTATGTACGTCAGTATGTTTAAGAGATGAAGTGTAAGATGATCAAGAGACCACACCTAATGAATTTTATACAATCTATTTCCAACTTCAATGCAAATATTTTTATATCATGTTTAGTGTTCTGCATAATGTGACCCGATACGCTGACCTCTGTCACTCTAAGTGATTCCCCCCATGTAAGAGTGAAAAGTGAATTGATTTTCCTTCATTCGTGTAATAAGCATATGTCTCAGATCTAGGCTACTATACTGACACATGTAAAATGCGCTTAAATAAATCAAAGAGGGTATTTGGGCATTCTTCCATGTGCCTGTAAGTTGATGGGGAAATAGATTGTTTCAATACTTTGGTTATTTATTTTGTTGTTACAGACAGACAGCTGTAAAAATGATCAGTTTCAGAAATGTTCTTTGGAAGAACCATTGGGGCTATTGATATCTTGGGTGGCTTAATCATCAAATTTATCAGTTTGAGGAGGTTTAAAATTATAAATTCCTTTTAGAATGCATTTGCACGTTTAAAAAAAAGTTCTGTTTAGTTGATTGTTTTTTCAGGTGGTTTAGTTTGTAAATAACTCCACAGTATTTGAATTTGCACAAAAGTAAGGATGAAAAGGTGTAGAAGGGTGTTTTCTTCAAAATTGTCTTTAATGGCTATCCTTTCTTTTCTTCATCTAGACACAATGATGGTGGCAGACATGCTGTTCAGGTGGATTCTAAAAGGACTTAGTTTGTCTTTTCTGCTCAAAACTGCTCTGTCCCTAAACCCAGATGATCCAAATGTTTGTAGTCATTGGGAAAGGTAATGTATAACACACTTTATTTTTTTTTACTAGCCATTTCAGATTTTTACATTTAAAAGGAAAAATAACAGTCATAATTTGCTAAATACCACCCTGCCTCACAAAAGAACATGGATTTGCATCACAGAAATAGCACTTCTGAGTGCCTTTGAGGATTTGGATCATCCCAAAGAATTGGTTCCAAAGCTATAGACCCCTGTCTGCTCAGCTGTGCTTTGGAAAGCTGCTCCATAGTTTCAGCTAGAGGATTGCACAGGTGTATTTTCATTTATCATGGAGAGACCTAGAGAAATGGTGGCCTTGTTCTGTCTTGCTCTTTCCTAGTTGTTGTCAAGTGAGACTATTAGAGATTTCAACTAAGTTTTAAGCCCTTCCTGCTGCAACATGCAGCCTTATTCTGTATGTCCTGAACTTTGTGGCTCTATCTGCCGAACTCGTGTCAACATCAAAGAGTATCTGCATGAAAGCACTGAGAATTAAAGGCCTTGGTAATTCTGTTCTCTCTATTGTTACAGTGTCCTAATCCTAAAAGTGGATCTCTGCAGAACAGTTCTTATAAGTACATAGAAACCCACTAGCTTTGATGGGGTTCACATTCATGCAGGGTCTGTTTGCAGAGGCTAAAGTTCCTGTACTCTTAAGTTTAACGTGCTAAACTTCCAGTTGTGTGGTATAGTTGCACACAAATAGGAATTACTGTGCACTTTAGCAAAATAAACCCCTTGACAAAAGCAAAAAATGAAATTGTACTTTAATGTCGCTGTGTTTTTATTTTAGAAGCCTTAATTAGAGAATTAACTGTTTGTAGGGAATGCAGCTGCAAAGCAAAGATTGTACAGGAATAGGATTTTGCAGTCTGTGTTGTGAGGTGAAGTGCATTCAGAGCACAGGAATAAAATATTGATTTTGTCTGAAGAAAGTCAGCAACCTAGAGACCCAATCAAGGAGAAACAAAAATTAAATACCAAAATTGATTGGTTGTACTGACCAAGATGACTTTGTTACTTAGATGTTAATAAATCAAAGGGAAAAGATTTTTAGGGCAATTCCTGGATAAGAACCGGGATCATAAAATAATAATCAAGATTTGTGAGTGTTTCTGCTTTACATTAATAATGAACAATGAAAATATTTTACATTTGGGCATTAGTAAAAGTAAAAACATTATTGTCAAGCCCAGCAAATTGTGGTTGCGGTAAAAGCAACATCTAGTAGAATCTTGGTGTGTCTAGGAGGGGCATGACAAGCAGGGCAGTAATAGTCCAGTCTTCGATCTCAAGCCAATCAGACCCTCCAAGCAAACATTTTGGTATTCCCTTACTGGTGCGAACTCACAGGGCTTAATCACATCAGCAGAGGAGAAGGAAATCACGTGGACGATTAAGACAATCGATATAATGAATGACTTGGAGGATCTAATTCCTGGGTCTTGACCCTGTCTAGAATGATTTTAGTATCATTCTCTAAAGATATTGTAGATCTGATAAAGTAGAGCTTGTTCCCAGATCAGAACCTGAGATTATGAGTCTCTTAAGCAGTGCACACACTTACTATAGGGCAATACAACGTTCTAAAATGACAGACACTAGCAAGTAAATGAAATTTTTGTTCCTATATCGTGTGAGAGGCCCAGGCACTTTGAATACAATCATAGTAATTAATATAGTACCTGTTGCATGAGTAAGTAGTGTTTTGAGAAGGAGATTGCTGAAGTATTAGTATTGTTGGAACTCTGCGATTTTTAATCAATTTGCCCACTTCTTGTTTCTATCCATTCATTTGTACAAAAGGAGGTAATTCTGTTCTAAATGTACCTCAAAGCGTTCCAAATCTAGATACCAGTTAACTCATGATACAATTTTCAGTTAGTTGTGAGGTTATTTCTGCTGCAAATTAAGAGGATTAAATTTGTGCAACAGAAAAATAAACACTTTTACAAATGATCCTTTTTGATTGGTGCACCCAGTATTTGAAGTAATGATGCTGCTTCATCATAAAATGAAGTGTGAGCATCCCATCGTGCTGGCAAAATGCAGCGGTGCTAAATTAATAGGAGCGCTTATTAGATTGTGGAATACAGGCAAAAATTAACAGCCCTAGTCAGGAAGGCAACTGAGATGTTTTAAAAACATGATGCTTTCCTCTCTTTTAAAATTTGCACTATCAAGTTAATGGAATGCCCTTTTCACCTTCTAAACTACCATGAATTTTAGTAACATTTGTTTCTTTTCTGCTCAGACTGACATCTCTATGCAGATTTCAGTTATGGAGCTCAAGTGAGAAGCGTTTCCGAGATTTTCGGGGAGATCTGTGCTTAAAGGAAGCTCTTTTTTGGTTTTTGATAACGCCCAGAGTTTTAAATATTATTGATTTAATTATTTTTCATACTGGAGTTAAATGAGTAGCACATACAGGGAAATGAAGCTTTTCGTGTTGCAACAAACAGCCTTTCACTTTCTTTTTTTTGTCTACTCCTAGCTACGCTGTGACGGTACAGGAATCGTATGCCCATCCTTTTGATCAGATCTATTACACAAGATGTACTGACATACTGAACTGGTTCAAGTGCACTAGGCATAGGTAAGAGCTGATCCCGAGAAATTTTAGTTTTATGTTGCCTTTTTATCTCCGCACATCCCTTTTCTTTACCTAAGGTTTTGAGTTACTCCAATACAGATGTGTAAGGAAAGACGTATTTTAGTACAATAGCTAGGGTGTTTGGCATTCTGGGGCAATGATTGAAGGAGAGAGATTTTTGCATGAAGTTTGAGTGAGATCAATGGAATTCAGTCTTTTATGGGCTGCTCGGGAGTATGTATGCTCACCATTCACCCCCCCAAGTGATTGGAAGGGGGTATAACATGATCAAACATGACCAACTGCCCTCTCCAAGTGATCCGTGCATGTCCAAGTTATGGTAGGAAGTCCTTGCAGCTCTTAAATCTTGAAGAATCAGCTACTCGAGGGTTAGTGGTAGTTAGAAATGGATCCATATTTGAAATACTGCAGCCAAATCTGTACTGAAAATCAGGTAAAATGAGGATGGGTCCGTTTCTAGTACAGAATGAAAGCTGATACTAGACAGTTAATTCTTCCCAGGCTGCAAGATACCGCTGTTATATTCATCCTGATTCCAATAGAAAAGTATCCTAATAAACATCCTAATATTTGCAATCTTTCAAGGGGGTTTTAGCAATCTACTTGGTACCTTAACTTCCAAGCTTTCAATAGCAAAGAGGTTGTTCAGCACCATCCTGGTCTGCTCGTGGGGTTTTGCTTTTTAGCCTCTGTGTTACAATGTATGGAACCAAACGGAGATGCAGAGCTTTCTGGACTGTTGTGTAGCTTGGAATGCGGCAGAGTAAATTCGATCAGTTTGTCTAACATGAGGAACAATAGATTTTGTTCACTTTAGGTAATGTCAAATAAACTTAGACGAACAAAGCTGTTTTGAAGTATTTGGCTGTTAAATATGCTCTGCTAAATATTCCTTTTCTAATGTGGTATCATTGGTAATGCTATGAATAAATCTAGAAAAGCTACAGAATGCTTAACACCTTTTAATTTCTGTGGACTACATATTGTGGTGGGGAAAACATGCTTTAAATGCTGAACTGGGACTGTAATGTCATTTTGCAAGGCATTAATGCCTTGGAAGGGTTAGCAAGCAGGAAGGAATCACTTGGGGTTAACTTCACGTTTTGTGTCTCGAGCAGTTTCCGTTGTGGTAGATTCTCGTGTAGCACGCTGACACGGTGGTCTCCATTGGAGAGTCTGTTCATTCCATTGATGATAGCTGACCTGGCTGATATACGGAAATGAATCATTTATTCTTGAAGAAACTCCTTGCCCTTGCTTTAGGACTGGGGAAGTGCTTTAAGATAGCAGTCCTAGGAAGGGCTGCAGTGATTGACTGTCATGGGTACTGTGTTTATAATACAAGTTATATTTCAAGTTTCAAAACAAGTATTGATTTTTTTTTATTGTGGCTTTTAATATCAAAAGCTTTCATGCATTTTAAAATAATTATTGAATGCTATCCTTACTATAATTTAACACAAATATAATTCTAACAGTTGGCATTGATTTTCAATATTGTCAAATGGCTTTCTGTCTCGCAATTTAGAATAAGTTATAAAACAGCATATCGAAGAGGACTAAGAACTATGTATCGGCGAAGATCTCAGTGCTGCCCTGGATATTATGAAAGTGGAGACTACTGTATACGTATGTACAGAGCTTTGATTCATATATGAGAATTAAGAGTAATTTTTGAAGGACCTCTAGACAAAGTAAAAATGTATTGCACTAGTAATGTTAGGGGTTGAGTTTCAGAGCTGCCCAGAACCTTCAGGACCCACTGATTTCAGTCAGATTTACAGATACAGGACATTTCAGGTCGTTTCAGGTATATGCATTTCAAGCATATGAGTAAAATTTTGCTGAAATCGTTGCGGGGTGTGGACCTTACTTTGGGGAGTTATTTATGCAAGTATGCACTAATGTTAAACAATTAGGGAACTGACAGCACTCTTCGGAATTAACTATTACATAGTTGAAGTTGCAGTGTAAAGTTTCTGCCTCTTAACTTTGAAAGTTCGTACTCCAGATAAGAATATTTAAAATCTCATTGTGTTTCACATGGTTCCTCTCAATAATTTTTCTCTTTTTAAAGCTCCACAAATATCAGAAGAACTTTATCCTAATTGCACTGTATAATTAAATAAGAAGCTCTGGAGTGTGTTAGGTCAGTCAGAGGGGGACAAGAAGCAAAACAGATCTTTCAGCAAGACCTATGAGCTTTGTTAATTAAAAGTGTCCTGTACATTAATGTCAGGTGTTTTCAGTATTGCAGCTTTCTCAGGATTCTGAGGCAGAATGCATTTTGCTACATTTTGTTCAAAAGGAGATGGAGCTGGGGATCTCTTGTCTATGTCTTGTTAGAATGGGATTATGACACAGGAAAAACACAAGGAGGTTTTGATCAGCATCAGAATCCAAATTTTATTGGCAGGTTTAGTCTGCCATGGAGTAATTTAAATTGAAAATAATACAATTATCCAACTAAGTTTAAATATCTTGACACAGTGATTTAAAGCTATTTCTGTCTAGTTCTGTTGGTGGTTTTATCTGAGTACCTATATTGTACTTACATTGTAATATATGAGCACCTCAAAGACATGAATGGACCCTAATCACCTTTATGCCAAAGAGTTACTTTAAAGGAGCTTTGGACTGTGAAAAATTAACAGCCCTTTGAGATAAGGCATTAGAATTAGCCTTGTTTTACAGAGGGAAGTAATTTGATCTTTCGAAGTGCACAGTGCTGTTACTCAAGTCCTGAAAAACATTTACTATAACCTATTGTCTTTGCAAAAGTTAAGTATGTACTTACCTTTTAATTTCTCAAATGCCAATATAATTTCAGCAGTTGTTTTGCATATTTTTATTACGAACTTTAATTTTGTGGTTCCAAATCCTCTCTGGCACAGAACATATTTATTTTCAGCTTTCTCTCTGCAATCTATTGGGCTTTTTTATTTTTGTGTTTACTGTCCTGGTTGCAACAACAGAAGATCTCTGCAGACTTTCTGATTCTTTGAGGATATTAACATTTATTTTAAAGTGCTTTTTTGCTAGTATTAATACTCAAAAGAGTTCAGCTGCTGCCAAAAAATTTTGTCTTTATATTATGGAGAAAGAACAGCATAGACCATATTCTAAATTTTGCTAATGCAGAAGAGACAGTAGGTATCTGGTCAGACCAGGGGTTTCACTTTTGACACAGAGCAGATGATACTTACGCTCTCTCTGTTGTTTACACATGTAAGAGTCAGGTTCTTATATTTCATTATCTGCGTGGTCATAAATACAAAGTGATGCCTCAGAGACGTTTTCTATCTGTCATCCTTCCTGGAAGATCTGAGCAGAAAGTGCAGCTGGGAGAGAAATGATGTAAAGGAAGAAGTTCTCCATCATGACTGATTCTACATACTTGGGCTTACTGTTTTGATACCACAAGTAGCCACATAGCAAAAAAACCCAACCAACCAACCAAACCAAACACCAAAACAACAAACCGAAACCCCCCAAAAAACAACAAAAACACATCAAAACTCTCTGACCCTGCAACCAACAGTTTGAAAGCACAGCAATATTTAGCTAATATGATCATTTTCCCATGTCAGCCCTTTTGTTTGTAACGCATCAAGCCCTGGTTCCATTTGTTTTGTTTTGTTTTGTTTTTCCACAATATGTTCCCGTGCCAACAAGCAAATTCTCCCATTCATCATCCTTTGCAGTCGGCAGTGAATTCTATTTTCATTCCTGGTGGCCCCTCCCTGCTTTTGCCTCTTTTCTTACCCTCCTTTCCCATTGCTTTCTTTTCTTTACATTGCTATTTTCTGCTGTTTCCTCACAAGGTAGGCCTGTCCTTCTGGCCCACATTCCTCTAGACGTGTTCAGTGCCTGCTCCTTTAATGGCGTTTGCTACAAGAGACAGGTCAGGAGACACCATCAAAATCCTCCCACTGGCCTGTGCGGCGCGGTTCAGAGACAGGCGTGCTTCCGCCCAGCCCCATGGTCGGGAAGGGAAGCAGAGAATTCCAGCCCTGCGGAGAATATTCTCCCCACTCAGCCAGCCCTTTTAAATCTGTTCCATTAGTAATCATGGAAGCCACTACAACATGGGGAGGGGAGGATACGTCCTGCAGTGAGTCTGATGATCAAAAGAAAGTTTGATTAAAAAACAGTGTGTAGATTAAAGGCTAATTGGTTCTTCTTTCATTAATAGCAGTCTTTATTTCTTACAAAAGTTAAATAGCTTTGTAATTAACAGTGACATGTTTAGACTAGAGAATGCTGAGTTTAAATCTCTATTAATGACTGTTTCTTGGATTTTAAAGCAGGAGTGAAGGCTTTCAGCTACTGTTTTGATCTTTCCCCTTCTCATTTACCACTTTTTAAAGGAATATCAGATATATGTTTTTTTCCTTTGTCCTCCTGTTGGATTAGGTCTAATAAAAATCTGTCCCCAGTTCTAAATGATCAGGTTCTCCCAGAGTCCTCTTGCTCTGCCACTCTTTCTCTGGTGTCGTCTTTGCCCTTGTGAGATCTTCATATGCTCCTGCCCCATAAAATGAGGAATTCAGGCACAAGGCCAAATAATATAAATTGTTGTTTAAATTGTTGGGTTGTAGCAGTATTCAAAAAATACCACCTGAAAAATGCTGCAAATGCACATCTGCATATTTTTTTTTCCTGTTGATCTCTTAGAAATGGTTGCTGCCATTCCAGTCGTTTTGCAAAACAATTCCCCTTCTCTTAATGTTCTTATCCCGGACATAGCTTCTCACTGAGCTGTCCCTGAAACCAAACAGCAGAGTCTGGGTAGTAAATCAGGGCAACTATGATTTACTGTACTTTGCATGCTAAGGTAAGCTTTTGGCAGAGCAAATGCATAAACTGCAGAAAATCTTTTTTTAAACTACCACGGGGTTCAACTGCCCTTCAAGGATTTCGTAAGGATATTTTGAAATTATATTGCCTAGATTAGTACCTGTGGTAGATAAAGCATCTCTGAATTGTTTGCTGCTCAAAAAAGAAAAAGAAAAGGAATATTACGTGGCTCTTTCGTGATTTTTACCCTTTGAGGAGATGGTAATTGAGTACTTCCCTTTAAGAGTATGTCAGGTGGAAAGATTCTGTGTGTACAAAATGGATACATCTTTGTCTGAGAGACCAATGCTTTGTTCAGTCTGTCCATTTTAATCTTATTCTTGCACTACAGATTTATATAAAAGAGACGTTTCTTGTAGGTAACAAAGGGTCAGAGACCCAAGCATCAGAGAAGAGGAAGATGGGACTGCAAGTGGCATCTACTTGTATCTGACTTTTTGGCAGAGGAAAAGAACCACGAAACACAAAGTTGGGCATTCATCTTTTTTTCATAGATAGAGATATTGTAGCTTTTAACAGTTTTATTTTTCACCCTCATACAGTACACTCTTTTTCTAATGTATAAATCTATGCAATGTGACAGGATGTAATGATGACAGGGTTAGTGATTTAACAATCTTATTTGCTGCCATTTATCTGTCATTCAAACCTGCCAAAATTCTGTGGAGTTATAGAGTGACCATTTCATGGTTCTTTCCTTTCTTGGCCAAGATATTATTGATCCTTGGATTGTTTCTCAACATTCAGCTTTCCACATTACAATTGCCACAACCATCATCAGGGCTCCTTGAGTTTGACAAATCTTTTTATAGAGAAATTCTTGGTCTCACTGGTTGAATCGCAATTTGTCACCTAGAGCAGCAGTTCACTCAGGCCAGAGGTGAAGGACGGTATTTTAGTTGCATGTGGTTATTTACCTATCTTTTCAGCTACATCTGACACCTTTAATGAATTTCAAAAACAAATGAGGAATGTTCTGTTAATAGCTGATTTGGTGAAGTTATGAAAATTTGGGACCTGATTCTTTTCAGGATTTTAAATAATGTTTCGTAAATTCTGTAATTCCAACAGACAGGCCAACTTCATAGTATGATGTATGCATTTATATTGTAGCAATATGAACATTCATACCTCAGGATTGCACTCAAATTTACAAGGCTGCGTGTCTAGTGTAGTTTTTGTAATTTTTGAAAAGACTGCCTTATTGGAGCCATATGGCTGGATTGTTAAACATCTGTACCATAGGAGTAACAATTCCAGAGCTTCCTGCCATCTGGATGAATTACAATACTTGCAATTCAATGCATATGTTACCACACACCGACACCGCAGTAGAGTGTACTTATGATGAAAAGAAAAATAATAGCTATGTGATCAGGGCAAAAGTTGTACACGCTTAGGAAATGTTGAATCAGTGGCTTAAACTGCCTGAATATTCATAATGTTTCCTCATATGTCTGATTTGTTGATTATTTTCACTTTATAAGGCAGTAGCTCATTAACATTTTAGAAGAAATGTTGTGTCCCCCCCTGCTTCTCACCTCAATTTTAATTCCTCGTGGTGAGCATTCCTGTAATTTGAAAATATATTGTTTGAAAACTGCTGGACTTTGGAAATATATTTTTCTTATCTTTATAGACACACATTAAAGCTGCTGCGAGTGCTTTCTGTAAGAGCCTTACTGTTACATTATTCAAGTACGGCATTCTGTACATCAATAATGCAACATAAATTAAGGGAAATGATATAGCAGTACATAGATACTTCGTATCAGGGGATATCCTTTTTCTGATTTGGGATGTATGAGTGCAAGAAAATGGTGTGGAAGGCCGTTCTGCATATAGCGTTATTAATTATGGAGTTGAAACGACAGTAGGAGACGCTTTGAAATTTCTCCTTTTATATGCATTTGAGATGACTCCATACGTCTTTTTCCAGTGAAGAATATGAAGAAATAATTTGGGTCCTGTGCTCCTATCTGAGGGGACACTTGCACAGGAATTAAGAAATTCTGCTTCTAGTAGTAGCATTAGTAGTCGCAGTCGTAGTAGCAGCAGCAACTTTCTTAGCCCTGCGTGGTGACTGGGAGGAATCCCTGTTTCCTATGGAACGAGCAGGTGGGTTGATAGGAAAGCAACAGAAGGAGCTCGCAACAGAACTGGTTATCTGCATTCAACTTCTGCTGCCACACTGCAGAGTGTAACCTAGGAGCCGGATACCAGTGTCTAATACAGCATTTTACAGAACACAGTGGAGCAGGCCACAGCTCTGCAAACAGCAGAGGCCTTTGCGTATTCATTCTGAGCATCTTGGAAAGCCGGTGTATGTGCACAGGAAGAAGACGACCAGCCTTATGAGTAGATCCGTTCATTTTGTGGTGCAGAAAAGACACCAGGTTACTATTCAGCCTAGAGATAATGAAGAGATCTCTTTGACTGGAAGGTGAAAAATCAATTTTCATCTCCCATCCATCATTTTGTATTTGCTGTCAGCTTCTGGATGCTGATGGATTTGCAAAGATGCTGGTGGTGAGAAGTAATGAAATAAGGACTTCTGGAAGAAATGCAGTAGAAGGAGGAGAAAAAAAATGCTCAGTCAAAGGAATGAAAATAGCAAAAAGTGGAAAGGAGGGTATACTGAAGCTATATAACGTCTCAAGGGCTTAATAAATATCAGAGGAAAAATTATGCAGGCATTATAGTTAGAAAAAGATTTAGGCTGTAGCTACTGTAGCAGTAAAAAAAGCTTTTCTGGCTGTTTTCAGCGATCTCAGTTGGATCGGTATAAAATAATACTACGAATTTAGAGACAGAAGGGAGCCAGATCCAGAGCTACTCACAGTATTCAAGCTAATGGCCTGGATGCCTGGAAGCTTCAGCAGGATCAGAAAAAAGACCCAAGAATCATAGGTGTGAGTTCATTGTTGAATTCAAAGAGAGAGCCAAGCAAAGTCTAGTCCATTAATTTGTCCACTTTTAGCAAAGACAGGTTGGTCCCCAGCTGCTGGAAATCAGCAGAGGTCTACTATGTTTGACTGGACATCTTCAGTTACTTCTTCCTCACTTCCACGTTTTCTTTAATGTCTCAATTCCCTTTCAAAATCCCCTTCCTCCTTCTCCTGCTTTGTCACACTGCAGTGTTGTTAATGCTAGTTTGCACTCATCTGGAATGGTGTGGCAGGCACCAGTGCTAATCTACAACAGCTTTATGGCTCAATCCTTCCATTCACTTGCACAGATTTACAAAAAGAAGATCCTGCCCGTCCCATACCCGAGTGAACTGTTTTTCAGGATGTATACATACAGGACGTGTGCCGTTTGAAGGCGCAGAACTCCAGAAGAGTTTGAAGTTCATTAGTAGTCCAGACGTGTGGTGAGCTGGGTTAACTTACTGAAATCAATAGGGTCAGAAAGAAGATGGATGTGTGAAATGAAACATATGTTTAAAATTGAAGTTGTTTTCTTGACCACTCCTGTACATCCTTCTCCCATTTAATATATTTATTTCCCTTGTGCTCTGAAGAAGTTTTTAAAGCCTAGTAGAAAAGGAGGGGAGAGATAAAGAGGGAGGAAAAGAAGTTGCCTAAATCAAGATGGTCTTTAAAAAGAGCTTCTGATGTGCATACAAAATCTGAGATAACACCTTTTTCCACTTCTTTTCTATTGTAGTTTCCTCTGGCTGTGACCCTCTCCTGACCAGTCCTAGAGTCTTTGTCACACAGTAGCTCTAGACATCCAGGAAGCCATCAGTCAGATGAGGGGGACTGTTCTCAGGCAGATTCCTTGTTGACTGAAAAAACCAGCTACTGTAACCTGTGCCAGTCACCCCTCTCCCTCATCTCTAGGCATCTTGTCAGATTGAAACTGCAAATAAAAAGGAATCAATATCGCTACAAGACTGTCCCAAGTGCATACAATGGAACAAGAACATAGTACAGGTTTGTGGGTTAACCACACCACCTGCTTGCTTACTGACCCAGACAGCTGCTCTAGGGAGGAGGAAAGGAAGAGTAGAAGAAAGAAAATTTGTGGATGAAGAGAAAAAATGTTTAATAAGCAAAACAGAACTGGAAGAAGAGCAAAGCAAAACAAGGTCTGCGAGGGCAATCACTCACCACCTCCCACAGGCAGACTTGGACCAGCCAAGTGCTGAGCAAAAGATGGATAATCTTCCGAAAGCACCTCCTCTCCCTTTTTATTGCTGAGCATGGCCTTATAATGCATGGAATATTTCTTTAGCTAGTTTGGGTCATCTCCAGGTTTTGTCCCCTCTGAATCTATTCACTGGGGACGGGACAGCAGCACCAGAAACAGAGAAAGTCTTGATGCTGTGCAGAGGCTGTTCAGCACTAACTAAAATGTTTGCATTATCAGCATTGTTTTGGTCACAGATCTAAAACACAGCACCATCCAAGCGGCTATGAGGAAAATTAACTCCATCCCAGCCAGACTGAGTACATACAGCCATACTGTAGTTAATAAAACTTACTCATCAATATGATCTTCATTAAATCTCCTTAAGGTTTTTTTTTTGGTCTTTCCACCTCTTAGTTTCAGTAGTGACAGGGGACTACTTTGACAGCTGGTGTGAACCACTTTTCCAAATATTTTTCACTAACTTCAGAAGCTTGGAAAGGGTGAGTCCGTCTTGGCAATTGCCTGGGCTGGCTGAGGATTTGTGGGCCTTGATCCTGCCACCCTCCAGTCTCTCAGCCATTTATAGCCACAGCCGTGGATGCCCTAAATATGTCAACCTGTGCAGGCAGGAGGAGGCATTTGGCTACCTGGGTGCACTTACTTACAGTTCAGCTGTTCCTCATCTCCTCTATCACAGCAATGAGACTGACTGGAAGCGCTTGGCAGACTGAAGTTGGCCCAAAAGCTGCATGTTAGGCTTAAGTATACTGCATCTTCCCAGGTATAACGTACGCTTCTTTTATGTGAGCTTTTGGAACATGTGTCTGTAATTATTACATCCTTTTAGCAGTCCCTCTTAAAAATACTGGTGCCATTTACACTAGGAATACTGTAAAAGCCTGCCATATGAAATACCATCCCAAACTAGTTCTGTTTATTGCTGTTGGTTTCTCAGATGCTGGGTGATACCCGGGAGTGGGTTTAGTGAGTGGGAATTTAAAGAGGTTGTAGTTGCCTTCGTTCCCAATTAGCTTTGTCTTGTATGGCACGTATTCCATGTGTCATGGTAGGATAAAGATACATTATTCCATGGATTTCCAATTGCTTTTGCAACTGCATCCATTTCTGCTGGGTACGTGGTAGCCTATAAAACCAGGCCAGCTACTCTGTAGCTTAGTGCAAACAGATAGTGCTCTGTTATGAAACAAGTCTGCAAAATTTGTAGAAAGCAATCACATATGTTAAAATTATAAGTACTTATAACTGAAGTGTAAATCAGTTAGACCAAAGTGCAAAAATATTAAGATGCCAAATTGTGCGGAAGATTGCTGTGGGACTTTAGAAAAGAAGTAACTTCTTCCTGTTTTTTGCATCAGGAGCCTGGCTTTCGAAGGTGTTGAATCCTACAGTTTCTGGGCTGAGAACCGTGGATGTACACCATTTCTAAGTAGTGTTAACACCTCAACAGTAATAAATGTCAGCTGTTGCTGTTGAAGTAACAACTGATCTGCAGGTCGAGTTGTGCTTCCATGTGGATGTACTAATTCTTTCTGTAGCTTTATATAGCAAAGCACCTTCCTGAGACATTTCCATGAGTTGCTTTACTGAAGTGGGTGATAGTGAAGCAAAATGGTATGAATTCTTCATGGGAGAAAAAAAAAAGAAGATTGAGATAGGGCAAAATGGCTAGTAGGGGTGAGGTAAAGGTGCCCAAAGTGCACAATGATGGCAATTTTAGGTGTACAGTAGAGTCAGTTGACAAATCAATGTTCGTTTTTGGTTCCCTAATTGTTCTCAGTGAAAGATGATGTCAGCTGATAGCTTGAAAAGCATCTGTTCACACTTCATACTCTAGTACAGTGTGAGAGTATTAATCAGATATCAAAAAGGCTAATCAGAGACAGAGCTCCTCTAAGCAGCCATGGCTTCTCCCTCCAGAACCAGATAGTCTTCGACTCTTTACATACACATTCTCTTTTTTTCTTTCTGTTACAGGATAGTAGTGTTCCACTTTATACTAGTATGTTGTTGCGCATGCCTTTCACTTTAATAAAGGGTTTTTAAGGCTCCCCAGGGAAATTTTTCATGAGACTTCAGTCCATTGCAGATTTCATCACAAAACGTTTTTTAATAATTTACCTTAAGCTCGGTACTTCTAACATAGGTATTCACTTTTGCAAACCTCACTTTCTCTGATGCAGTAAGTCAAGAGATATTGTCAATCTATTTAATCCCAAAGCTTTCCTTCTTTTTATCAAGATTTTTCCTTCTGAGTACTATGATTTATTTTTATTACTGTAGTGCCCAGAAATCTATGTGCAAACCCACTAAAATCTAGCCTTACTTGAAAAAGCTTACAACTTAAGTATGTAAATTGAGTCAAATAAAGAGATTTTTTTTCTGATTAAAAAGAAGAAACTGTGTATGAAACACACGGTAAGCATACTTGTAAAGAAATTAAACCTGCTATTCAGTATAGCAAGCAACAAAAGAGGCTTTCAGTTGCAGCAGTGTAGTGCGTGTATGAGCTCTGCTGAAGCAAGTCACTGGTGCATATCTTGGGATCTAATGGCACTACATCTGCATTCACAGGTGTCGTATTGTAGGAAAATCTACAGTTTAGATAGAATTCCTTTAAAAATATTATTAAAGGCATCCAAAATGATCTTCTTTTTCACCAAATACTAATTAGTAGTTTTGTTTATGCAATTGCTATGTAACGTTTACCTTATAGTAAAGGGTAGGCATCTTCGATAGCTTCTGACAGCGTAGGTAGAAGTTTTTATTTCCAACTCCCATCTTCTATTTTCAGGCAACAGTGTGAATCGCGGGAATGGGAAAGTACATTTTACCATGTCTCATTAGTAGACAGCTTCGCTAGACACTTAGACATTTCAAAGAAATTGGACTTGATCCTACATCAACTGTCCCCTTGCAATCTAGAGTTGGTTACAGACAGCTTAAACTAGTGGCTTGAAATGAGAATCAGCCCCATAATTATACAACAGTTTGTTTCTTGGGGTCTTTTTTTGCAGTTCTTTTCAGTAAGTTGCTCTGAAACACATTGCTGTGGTTCCTTTTGAAATGTGAGCAAAGTGAAAAGTGTCTGCATTTAAATATTCCATCCCCAGTTTATGTATTAACATGATCTTCAAACAGACTATTCTTCTATCCTTGATTTCATCAGGGTGACCTTCATTTGCAGTGTGTGGCTTGATCTGAAATGAAATCTGAAATGCATTGGCTCTCTAGGGTCCATGCCATCTAATAGCCTGGCCTCAATGACAGCTTCGCCTTTAGAAATTTGTCCATGTTCACCCTATTTTGGTGAGAAACAAAGAAAAGGATTTTTGTTAGATTGGCTTGATGAAATTTGGAATAAGAATAAAGAAAGATTTTGTTTGAAAAATCAATAGTTTATTCAATGTGCTATAGGACTAAAATTTATCTCAGGGAATCGGTGTAATTTAGTTTTATTAGGCGTTGCATTGCTCAGCAAAGTTAGCCAGAAGTACCATGCTGTCCAGATGTCTCGATCTATCTACTTTTGATCTTTTAGAAACAACATTTTTGATGCATCCATCCTCACTCTCACACATAGCACATACTCTCTGCCTATGAAAATCAATCAGCAGAGGAGCTGTGTCATTTACTGACAGCAAATACAATTTTCTTGGCATGAGACCCACAATTCAGGGCAAGTCAGTAATCAGAGAACTATGGACATGTGGCAATGCTACCAGATCCAAAAATATTTCACAGGAATTGTAATACGATGGAATTTCTCTACAAAGAAATTCACTTAATGCCTTGAGTGGGTAACCTGTAGCAAAAATATGCAAGTGCTGTAATTTTGAGGTGACTTCCAGAGAACAAGGCAAGATGGCTTGGTTGTTGTACTAGGCTGTTTAGGCCTTGTGGCTTTCTCACTGTCTGCTGTAGCATCTCTGAGAATCTTCCCTTATTTTTTGATAATAGCTCATTTTCTTTCACATTACCCTATACGCTCCCTTTTTCACTGCTTCAATCAAAGAGGTGCTCAGCCAGTGTTGGAACCTGTAAATTCTTGGTCTCTTTGAGTCTTACAGTCACAGTAAGAAAGCAGAGGTAGTGAAGCAAGGCGGTAGTAATATACTATCGAAATTTCTGTAGTGAAGTTCACTCGGCTGAAAACACCATCCCACAACTGATTAATTTCCTACAGTTCTGCCATGTGCGATACAAGTACTTACCTGTTGATCTGTAATTTAGTTATCACCTTCCTCAGCTGTAGGGCACTGTATGTTACTCCAGTCTTTTTAGGATGGAAATGTTTGTTTATTTCTGACTTACCACTTTTAGCTGATTTCCCACTTTGTATTTCGCAACTGGCAGCTCGCTTTCCATTCCAACAGAGCTTATGGGAGAGCCCAGGCTGCAGATGAAGATAGCCGTACCTGTGAGTGGAGAACAGTCTTTCCTTCAGCACTCTGTTGAGGGTAATTTGATACTACCTGCTATCACAGGTAGTTTGGTCGATCAGGTTGTGCTTGCTCTTCCTCAGGTAGGTTTGGCTGCTTCTCCGTGTGTTGGCAGGAAAGATGAAAGGACTAGGGATCTTTGTTAGGTACGAGCTTCTCCTCTATTCCCCAGCCTGTCGAGAATTTTATTCCCTCAGGCAGCAAAAAAAATTCCCCTAAGGTTAAGAACAGAATGATTGGGGAATACTTCCACTGGTTTTGGTACAGGAGAATTGCCTCTTGCCTCTGCTGTCCTCAAAAAAAACCTGGAGCCTCCTGCTGGCAGATAGTGTTTGTCTACATTTAGTTTTGGTGGAGTGAGGTCTGCTAGATCATATACAGAGAATGAAAGCCAATGTGTAAGAGTAGATGTTAATATTTCTACATTACTTAGAAAAAGATAGCAGTGCTTTTTCTAAAGGTGCAATACAAAGCACAATTTGCAGACAAGTTGTCATTAAGTTTGCTGGTTGGTTGAATCAAATTCCAGTAGAAAATTAACTAGTGAATGTATATTTTCTACAAATTGCTGGAAAAGAGTTGGTCAATTTACCAAAATGGAAGGAGCAGACAGAGGGCACAGGAGGGGAAAAGCTTTCCTGGGTCATAGATTCTGCTCTGCTGATTCAGGATCTCTCTTAACCTCATTAACAGTTTGAACTAGCGATAATGATTGGATTTGAACCCTGCAGTGTGCCAATGGGAAATCGTTTACCAGAAAAAGTTAAATGCTGAAAATTATCCCTCAGAATAATATTGTATTAGAACATTGATCAGCAGAATTGATCTCAGGATAAGTCTTTCCTCACAACATGGTAGAATGCAATGATTATTTCTAGTTGAAGCAGTGGCAGAAAATACATAAAATCAGTTGCAGGCCTTAAATGATGAACAATTATCAATATTTAGCTGATCTCCAAAGGGTTCTCAATGGGCTCAGATTCACTTTCTGTGATGGCAGAGAAAGACTGAGGCTTAAAATGGCAAGTGGTTTGGGAGTGTGACTTACTCGTGGTCAGGATTTCACCTGAAGGTGGAATTCTTTCTTCACCCTGCAGAGGAAGCCCAGGTCCTTTTATCTCCTGATCCCTATGGAGCACTTGGGGTGAGCAAGAGACAGCCCTACATGGACTGTCGTCTCTGACCTTAGTCCGCGGTCGTTCCTTTATGTATGACATTAGTCCTGAACCTGTTGAAACCAGGCATTAGACAGATGCTTTGTCTTCATCGCCTGTGCACATATTCCTCTTGCCAGAGCTTGGCTGTGACTTTGTCTACAGACTAAGGGATTAGTGTTGCTTTTACCCAACCTCGTAACCTGTCCACTTTGCAAGGCAGATGCACTTCAGTGCTCAGTCCTGCCATGCCTTCCCACAATTCCCTTTTTGTGATCTGAAGTACTGCAAAGCTCTTCTGTTATTCGCACAGCCAAAGATACAAAGCAGTTCAGCTTACTGACCCTAGTTCTGCTCTTCTGACATTTGCTGCTACAAGAAGGCTGCTTTTCAGCTCTCGTTCAGACATTGTTAAATGGTGAGTACTATCTCCCCTTCCCTCTCTCTGCTAGAGCAGATGAAGCCAATGGGGCATCAAAATGGCACAAAGAGTCTGTTAAATTTGTAACTTGCAGGGCTCTAACCTTCTCCTCTATTACTGTCACTGGCACTATTTTATGGTCACTGATGCGACACCATTCCTGTCTCAGGGATGAGCTGCTCCAGCTCAGTTGTTCCTCAGAACCAACTAGATGGTAATTCCAATAACTGTTCCACCAATCTTGCTTTTCTTAGGGCACATAGAAAAAGTGCAGTCTCTTCTCTGCCTTGACCTTCCTCCGGCACAGTTTACTTCCCTAACCACCTACAGCAGGCAATAGATTGCAACATGGACTAAACTAGACTCTCATCAGTGCCAGCTCCTCCAGTAATCAGTAAACTGTGAACATTCCTCTTGTGAGGGATCTGAGAGTCTGAAACACTGGGGTTTGGCTGGAATTACTCCAGGACCTGTCCACTGCCCATGTCACTTGTGTGGAACACTCAGCCATGACAAGAATGTGGGAATCCCTGTGTTCACCTTTTCATTAGTCATCAGAGCCCCAGACTGGCATTTATCTGGTAATAGAAATCTGAGTTGAAACTATCGTAGGTTATTAGCAAATCTTCGCCTCCTAGCAGATTCATACAGGGATTTACTGATACTTTGTCAATGATGACACTGACATATGTCAGATTCTGCTCCTGGGAGAAGGCAGAATCCTCAAAATGTACCTCCTCAGTTCTTTTACTTCAGATATTCACAAGTCATCTCTGGCACAGCCTGCTCCCTAAGCTTTGTCAGGGTGTCAAGGCTGAGGATAACACAACCTACCTGCTGTCTTGAACAGATCAATATCTCACTAAGGCAGTGGTCAGAGACTCTCCATGTCCCAGATGACAAGAAAGACCATTGATTCTGTTCTGATTGCATACATGCATAGTCTCTAATTCCAAATCTGCCAAAAAATGTAATGGAATTACACCTACAGGAAAAGGAGTTGATCTTGTGACCCATTGCTGTTGTATGATCTGCATCAGTCTCATCTTCCCTTGGCTCACATGGATCTCCTTGTTTCTATGTGGCTTTTTTAGTACTTTCATCAAGGAGAGATGAAAAATAAGGGTTGCCACATACTGAAACAATAAATTCCTCCAAGCATGAGCAGGCTTTGAGATCTCTTCATATCTTCATTTATTAAAGTTGCTAAACCTTGCATTAAAGTGCTATCCAAGGTGAAAAATTGATGGATGTATCCTGAGTGATGACCACAGAAATAGACATTAAGCAATGCAAAGAACTATTATCCCACTTCATTGAAACAATTATGCAGGAAACCATCTAATCAGCATGATCCTGACGGAAAGTCAGTGATTTAGAGAGGGAATCTTCCGTTCCACAAATAAGCAATAATCTAAGAATGAGGAAAACCTACCTAGATGCATTAGCTGTAGTCATCTTTCTTCTATTATCAAACCTCCCTTTTCTGATCACATTCTAAGAGAATCTAGCCAAAAGCTGACTACAGGCTTATCTAATGAATCTAATATCGTCGACTCAGCACAACCTGGATTCAGGCCAGTGCATTAAGATGGAAACACCAGAGCGGCCTTGAGTGAATAGATTCCTAATGGAAAAGGGGCAAGCATCTTTTTCATCTTTTTTCATCTTCTTTGACCTCTCTGCATTATCTGAAACCACTGGCCATGAGATAACTGCTCTTTCATCTGACAAAATTCTTCTTTCCCCTAAAAGTGGCAAGAGGGAGTGGAGGAATACCCTACAATGTCCCAAATTGTTCTGGGGACACGTATTAAATAGTGAAGGAAAACATCACTTTTTCCATTAAATTTCTGCTTTGCATAGTCCAACAACTCTAAAGCATGGAGCAAACCCCTGAGATGACCTGAAGTTAAAATACCAGCAAATATAGAAAAAAGGCAAGTCACAGCAAACAAACAAAATTGGGCATAGTTTGGGCGAGATCAGTGTGTAGTGAAATAAAACTGGCAGAGACTGCCTAAAGTAGGGCAGAGAAAAGAAAAATATTCTGAAGAACTTGCAATCATGGGGCAGTGTCCTTATGCCACATGTGCAGTCAGAATAGAGCAGTTTATTCTGGGTAGTTCTAGGAGAGTGCCTGAATTTCTCATTGTGTCTATTCTGTCATATAGTAGCATCTGTATCTTTATTTAGCAATGTTTTCCGTTCTTATAATGTATCTACAGTAATTTACGCTTTCCGTCACCTCCTGGCTGCACTACAGTCCCTGGGCAGAAAGCCTGCAGAGCCCAGGGAGCTCCAGCTCCGACATAATATTCCGGCACGTCTCATCAGCAGCACACGCCGCTGTGAATGACTGCAGTTCATGAAGCTTATTTTCTGCTTTCTACACTGGGTTCCTTTAGACTTTGTAATTATACTGGTCATTGTTTTGAAGATATTTTGCTTGTCTGGCACAATACAGTCCCATCAGCTGAAGCGGGAGGGCGGTGGAACTTGCTGAGTCAGTGGCTGTGAACTCCTCCAGGTTCAAAGGACCACTGCATATATTACCACGTTCCATTGCAAGCACAAGACATATTTTTTTGACTCTGCCTTTTGGGAAATAAATACATAAGTTCTTTGTTGGGACAAGCTAGCAAAACTTTCCCAAGCTAAATCACTCTGTACTTCTTCCCCTAGAATGAAACTCTTCCCTAAATGCACTTTCACCTCTAGGAAAGGAGCTGCAAAGGTGTTTGTGGCAGGTATTAGTTATGTTGCTTAGTGGACTACAAATGGTCAATGAGTCGATAATGTCGTGATGAGCAGGGTATAACAGTGCATATAAACCAGCTTGGTACAACAGGGTTAAACCCTGCAAAGTCATTGTTTGGGTCAGGCTGCCCAGGGAGGTGGTGGAGTCTCCGTCTCTGGAGACATCCCAAACCTGCCTGGACGCGTTCCTGTGCCGCCTGCTCTGGGTGAGCCTGCTCTGGCCGGGGGCTGGACTGGGTGATCTCCAGAGGGCCCTTCCAACCCTCTGATTCTATGAATGCAGCACCAAAGAGGACAGAGGAGCTCTGGATTCTGGATCCCTGGACTGTGGCTGTTTTTGTCTGGGATAAACTCTCTGTGGTGCCACTCGCTTGAAGTAACTCTGCAATGAAAATATGCTCCAGTGTGCTCTGCTTAGCAGGGCACTCCTCAATAACAGCATCCTGGCTATTTCCTACCCTTGTAGATAGGAGACACGGACAATGCATTTAGTATATCTAAAGTCAAATTCAGGACAACAATTAAGAAATAAGTGCTAGTGGTAGAGAAATCTATGCAGTCATTTCAGGTGTGAAAAGCGTTTAATCTTTAGGTCTGTTTCCCTGAGGATTGTCCTTATATGTTATAAAAAGCACTGTTTGTAATTATAAAGTAAGTGATAAGCATCAAATGAATTGTTACAGAACCCTTTTGTTGACTTTATTCCATGATAAGGAGCAGTTGCTGTGTGACCTTGAATATGGCCAAATAACTCATGCTAAACGCATTGCTGAAGATGGCATTTTGGCAGGGCTTTGATGTAGGTCGTTTTATTACCAGGCTGAATCAAACTACAAACTGATCTTAAACTCATGCCAAGAATGCTAATAATAAACTGATCAATGAGGTGCCGGATTGTTCAAGAGAATTGGTCAAGGGAAAATGCAGACATAAAAAGTCTGGAATTCCAAAGGTTGAACTGCTTGGGCTATTATACAGGGAGGAATTATATTTCTTGCATTAGTACAAGTTTTCTTTTCTCCAGGGGCCTTTAGCTGAGTGTTGAACAGGACAGTGTCAGAAAGTATATACTTATCTTTATTTTTCTTGACCTTTATGTGCAAGTAATTTTTATAGTTCCATTAACTAGTAAGATCATTTGCAAACCACTGTACAAAGAATATTATGAAGAATGCCTTGGGGACCATTGTATCCTATTATGTTGAATGTTAATAGAATGAAAAATTAATTTAAACTCTAAAGATTAGAGCAAGGCAAGACTTCCTTTTTATAGGGGAAATTCGAAATTTTATTTGCTATGGTAAAACTTCAGAGTTGTACCCTAATATGACCTTTATATGGACCTTAATAGGCCTAATTTGAGTCAGACCAGTGCGGGAGTCTGATTATTTGCCTCCTTGAATAAAAAGGCTTCCCCTTTTAAAAAAGGGGGATTGCAGTGCCCCCCACATACGGGATTACGCCTGTGCCATTGCACCACTTTGGCTATACGCTAGTGAGCTCATAGCTGCTTGTTTAGCAGGTTAATAAACGAGAGATGAGAGAACCCACTGTTCCAAGGAGCGTCTTTACCTTTCTTGACTCTTTAATTGCTCATTAAACCTTGTCATCTTCAGCTATGCAGGACTTCAAAACACCTAAAAACAAAGATGCAGTTCTCTATAGAACTTCTTTGTATTTTGCATATCACTGATCGCTTTAGAATATGGAAAACTATCTCGAGTCCTGCTTGTAAGTCTCCCATAGCACTCTTCCCAAGGGGCTGGAGCGCCACTAAAGAAATCAGGACTGTCCAGAGGCAAGTGGTTAAGTAAACTTTATTAGCTTAATTAGTCATTATTATTCTGTATTTATGTTAACATAGTTAAGGTGTGATATGTTTGTGGGACTAAATCAACTAAATTTAGACCACAATTTTTTTGGAAGAGCATAGAAATAGTCCACCGTCAACCTTCTTGCTCACAGATCATGCCTTGACCTGAGAGCTTAGCCTAGTTAAAAGGATAAGAAAGTTGCATGTTTTACATGTGAGAATGATTTATTATTGTAAATGTCCATACAGGGAATAGAAAAATCTCAGGTTTGATTTCCATACCTCTTAGAAAACTAATGTGCAAGAGTCACATCCATGAGAATCATGTTCTTTGATGAAGCTATACAAGGCAGAATTTTCCAAGTATCCTAATCCCACCATATTGTATATCTTTTACTACACCATAATTTTAATGACAATTTATACGATTGTGACTGTTCTGTGTGCGCACTTTTTGTCATAGATAACCAGCCGTTTTTAAACGGTTGCATGAAGGCATGTATTTCTTTATTGGAATAATACCCCGTCTTGAATTTTATCTTAGTAGCCTAGGATGCCTCACTGCCTTCAGAAACCCTAACTCAAGTAAAATAAATGCATAGAAGATGAGGACAATTAGTGGCTAGAAAATTAGCTATCAATATTTCATGCCTCCTGCAATGGTGTCTAAACACAAGATAAGAAATAAGAATAAATCGTGCTTTTGATATGCAGCAAACCTAGAAAGGAAATGACTTATTTAGAAGGATCTTGCAGTCATTATAAGGACGCAACATTCTAATCACTTGTCACGTGATTTGGTGGATAAAAAGCAAGAAGATTTTTCCTACAGGATTATTTATTCAAAGTTCACTTGTGATTTGAAGTTGGTTTTAAATATATTGCGGATACCTTAGTGGGTTTGGTCTCCAATGGCCCAAACACAGCATAGACAGCAAAATGTTTCCATGAACTTTGATGCCAGCCTGAGTGCAGATTCCAGATGTGATCCTGTCTGGTAGGCCAAACGTTCATTTGAACGTACAAGATGTTGGTGGAAAACGTTTGGCCCCTGAGGTACCTGGGAACAGGAGGAGTGTTTCATAGGCAGGCCTAGTGCAACTTAAAATCGTTGGCTGATTTAAAATTAATTGGGAAGTTCAGCCTGGTTTTCAGTACAGCAGCTCGAAACTACTTCCCAAATCAGCTTTGCTGGCCTTGTTGTAGACAAGAATGAATTCATCTTTGTCCTGGAATAAGTCTTTTGTAGTCCAGCTTCAGCCAGTTCTTGGTTAAATAAGCACCATACCCACATTTCCCATCAGATATAAAAGCACAGGATATAAATACATAGGTTATATATGCTGTATATCATAGATATAATATATTTTTTCTATATATGTGTATATATATTTTAATATAATGATCTCAATGCCACTACATCATATTCATTAATAACTTATACACGTTAGTCTAGATGGCAATTATATGTTCCAACTTAATCAACCAGTTTGAATCAATGACAGACTGAATTTTTGGCAATGTCCTAAGTGGTAAAATGGAAATAAGGTAGTAAGCGGTAAAGTTCAGGCTTTACAATAGTTATTCAGTATTGTCCAAGTTTTTTGTATGCGAGGGGTTTACCAGTGTACACTGGGAAGTCAGTCAGACACCAAAGCAGCACAGCAGAGAAGTCTTCAAACCATGAGCTGTTCCTACTGAGGGAGAAGCAAAGGAGATTCTTCCATGTATATCTCTAGTCAGCTGGCAAGTGAGACGGCAAAACCAACATGGTTTTCATAGTTTGAACCTTAATGATATTGAACTTTCAATAATCCAGCAGTGGACAAATACGATCTAGAACACTGTAGTTATGGAAAGCTTGAAGACCTTGAAAAGGCAAGGCTGCACGTAGAGCTACTGCATCATGCAGTGAAATTGTTTCATCTTCTTGAGCTATTTTTTATAAATCTAGTTTGGATCTTAATATACTTTCAAAACCGAGCTCCATTTTATCTTATGAACAGTAGCAACTTGAGCGCAATAGAAGCAGCTCATATTCTGTAATATAATAATAATAAGCGTCAGTTTGTTAAAAATTTTATTATGAAGCAAAACTGCTAACCAAAGTAATTTCTGGTGTTAGAGTTTTTCATTACAAAGAGCTGAAGTGACAAATGAGTTTATCGCTGTCAGGAGACCTATATTTTATTTTGGTCACTTAGTATTAATTAAATCTTGCAGGCAATTCTTTTTTGTGTGTTTGGTTTGTTTAACATTTTTAAACAAAATATTGGTCTCTCAGGCATAGTTTACTGTATGTTTACCAACCACTTAATATGTTTACAATGCTGTGTGTTGTTTCTTCCTAACAGCGCTCTGCACAGAGGAGTGTGTGCATGGAAGATGCGTTTCTCCTGACACATGTCATTGTGAACCAGGATGGGGAGGTACTGATTGCTCTAGTGGTGAGTAAAGAGTACAAAGATGTGATAAAGATATATGCTGCTATTTAAAAAAGGCCTTAAATAAAGGAGTGGCCTTAGAACTTGGACGCTTTAAGTGGAAAAAAATGAAGGTTTTTTGCAACAATTACTATGTGATAATACCCTTTCCTACGATACTCAATTTCACCTTTTTTGCTCGTTTTTACAAGGAAATGTTAAATACGGTGCTCCTAAAGCTTTTGGTCCTGTTATTAGGATACCAATATAGATAATATAGCTGTTTTATGAAATTTTTCTCTCTTAAATCTTTAATACAACACATTCTTCATTAACTACTTTGTGTAGTACCTGTAGTCAGTTGGAAAGCACTCTCTATAGACAGAATCTTTGTCCTGTTGAAGTCAGTGGGAATTCTGCCATTGACTCTTCATGCAGCCCAAATTCTACCTTCTGACTTGAAATCCAAACCCTAAATTATCTGTACTGCAGAAGTTTGGGAACTGGTAGAGGTGGGAGTTCTGCACCTTTTATTTGGAAATTAATTCACACTTGAGGCTTTCAATTTTTTCAGCTGGAGAAGCTGTGTATGTCAAACTCTCTTAATTGGTAATGATAAGTTTAAGTCTTTGCGATTAGTTCATGCTGGAATGAAGCAGTGAGCGTTCTTTCCAGTGCAAACATCAGACGTGTTATGAAACACAGGCCCAATCCACTATTGACATAATGAAATAAGCTCGTTAAATGAAGTCTATTTGTGTGTCAGGCAAGTAAATAAAGCTGCATCGAGAAAGATGCTGTGAGTCATTTACTGAATGAACATTTCATTTTGCTTTTACTTCCTCCCTTTCTCCCCAAATTGATCAGGATCTTAAAAAAAGCAGCATTACCAGGCAAAAAGATAAGAGTAAGGGGATCTAAAAAGGGAGGCATTAGAAGAGGACAGGAGTTACATGTGACTGGGGATGAACAATCTCCAGAAGTTGAACTCAGCGGGGCGGACTCTTCTCTGGTCAAGTCGCTGGTGCTTTGTCTGCAGCTTTGCTGATGTCTCCTGTTACAGCAGAAAAGGCAACAGGGAGAGAGCAGGGAGGAAGGACAGAAAGAAAGGCCACGCTTTGGGGTTTGAAGCAACCTCTCGGGATTACCTGATGTGTAGACAAGGGAAAAATTGGGCAGCATAACATGTTGAATATCTATCTATAACAATATTTTTTAAAAGGAAAATAGTACCTTTGTAAAATATTGCGTAGAGTCACAAAACTCATTTCATCTTTTAGTTATTTTTAGTAATAGATATGTTTAACCTAACAGCCAATGAGTATTTATACAGCACATATGCACTTATAGAAGTTAAAAAAATGAGAAAAACCCCCAAACTGTGATTCCATGGACATACACATATAGATGTATACATTTATTCATACACACAGAGTAACAAGCACCCCATTCTTTATAATAATGAAGAGGAAAGGAGAAGATGTGAAAGTACAAATGGGTCTTGTGGACTAAAACTACCCAGTGACTCCTATTAAATTGCACTAATCTTGCAAGTGAAGATAAAAAGAAAAAGAAGGTTTTTCCTATATTGAATATTTAGCTTTTTAAAGTAATTAGGAATATTAAAGCACTGACAATGATTGAGATAGAAACATTATTCATAACTTTTATTTCCGCACTGGGCAGCAATCCAGTATATTTCATTTATGAGGTTTCAGCGGTGGGAAGAGAAGCGTTAGCCAATTCTTAAATTAAATATGCCCTGTTAACTTTTATAAATGATAGCCCAGGATTAGCTTCAAAATTTAAGCTTTCATTTTATTAATATAATTAGTGTGTTCACTGGACTATAGTGCCCATTGTCTTTCATTCCATTTGTTACATGCTGGGCAACATGCGTTCTTGTCCTAAGGTCCGATCTGACAAGCACTGTCCGACGTAAAGCTTGTAAGTGTGAATGGCCTCATAGAAGCGAGCCTTTATGGCAGCTGAGAGCACCACTCACCTTTGTGCTTGGCACTGGCAATTTGGATGACTGGCCTCTTTATTGTTAGGAGACTTCCTTTAAATTAAAAGGTATCAACAGATACCAGCTGAGTACAGCACAATAGTTACTTTGAGCATTTCCAAGGCAGAAGAGAGAAGCTGGGAGCCTTTGCTTAACTGAGGTCAACCGGGATTTTCAGATGCATTGATGATCCATGTACTGAGTTGTATCTTACTGTTATCCAGTAATAACGTGGAAAACATTTTTCACTTCTACTGGAATAATGTGTTGTCTTTGCCTACTTTCTTCCTATTACTTTGTTAATATTGGGTAGCTGCTATGAAGGTTACATGTTTGCAATGACAAATGCCATGTTGGATGTTTCTGAATGGCTGGCCCTGTGGGGCTGTGCTCTGGCTAAGCTGGAGCTGTTGGCTGGCTGCGTGCCACCCCACTCCCCGTGGGGCCAGAGTTTCCTCTATTATCCTCAGTATCGCTGCTTTTATTAAGTCACAGGCATATTGCTTTTAATGTTGGCTACTTGAAACGATTTTACTGGGAAAGATATTGCTAGCCAAAACACTCCCTTTAAATTTAGAAAATCTCACAGAGCTGTAATTGTCTCCTGAAGGATCTCTCCAGGAAACAATGTTGAGAAGTGGAGCCTACCTGACACTGGGAGTCGTCTGTTGTGATTTACTTGGAAAAGACCTAGGACACTCTTTTGGAGATAGTATTTCAACACCCTGCAGACGAGAACATGATAACTTTCTAAAAGTTATATATAACTTCCATTTGGTTTGATGGGTGAAATTCAACCATAAGCAGAGCTCCAGCACATGGTCCAAGTGTCACTTCAAAACCAGAAGTCGGATCCAAATGTTTTTCTTTTTTTGGTGCGCTGCAAAGACTGCCTGTGGCAGGAGAGGGTATGAATTCTGAGCACAGACTTCCTATGGGGAGGCAAGGTTTTGGTGTTCAATGCAGTTTCCCAGTGTTACCATTCTCCCTTGGCTAGAATATACTCAGTTAAGTATTTTGAATAGATCTATCTACAGCCTGTCGTCATCCAAACAATTTAATCATCTTTCTCAGACTTTGCTTCGTGCTTTCCTAAAACTCAGCCTGTAAGACAACAATCACAAAACTTGCTATTTGGTGCAGCTTCCCAGTGACTGATCATGGTACATGTTAGAGTTCATCTGTTGTCAAGGTTAAAATAACTTCAGATGAATTGCTAAACAATTATAAAAAAACCCTGTGCCATATTCAGCTCTGCATGCCTCTCTACCTGTGCTTTACTGCATGCTGTTGTACATCTGTTGATGCCCGCAGGCCTAGCCTTGATTTCATGCTATAAAGCCGCAATATATTAAGGCTTGATTACCATAACAATAAAAAGAGAAGTAATGAGGTATTAACTAAAGAAGCTCTTGAATAAAATGTTTTCAGGGTTTTAATGATGCTAAAAATGAAAAGGAAAAGTCTCTTTAAAAGCCCCATACCTTTTCTCTTCCCTTTTAACTTGTTTTATTAAAATCAGGCCCATTTTGTCCATGCAATCTGCACTGTTGTTTTTTTAAATACAAAGGAAAATTGCAAATGCTCTGTGTGAACTTACCTGCTCACCTGTCCAATTATTTCAAAGCAATTAACTTCAAACAGTATGATGTACTGGCTTGAAGTTCTGGTAGGAATATAATTGACTGTTGGTGGTTACCTGGCCTCTTCTGGGTCTTTGATAATAGCCATCTGTATCTGCAAGCTGTTAGGCCCCAATCCAGCAATGTTAAGCATATCCTTAACTTGACACACGTGAGTAGGACATTTCACCTGCTTTAAGTTAAGCTGATGTTTTAGGAAGTTGCTGAGTCAGTTTTGAAGAAACAGCTAAAAAGACCTCAGTGAAATCTGAAGCATCATCTCATTGAATTCATCAGGTCTGTAAGGAATAAGGTGATCTTTCTTTCAAAATGCTAAAATTCATCAGGCAATATTACTGAAGACCGTTTTTACTCTCATGAGCATTTTTCACTGAGGGGGAGATGACAGAAATCTTTCTGGTTAGAAAGGGATTCATAAAACAGAGGGCAACAGGTAGGAAAGAAAAAAAAGTTCAGAGCAAGAGCCCTGAGTTAAAAGCAAAAACCTTCCAAAATTGTGTGTGTCAGTTTGAGACGTTTCAGAGTAACCAAACACAGAGATTGCAAGATAAAAATAAAGTGGTTTTCAAAGTGTTTGCTTTGCTATTACTTTTGGGAGAAAATATAGTACTTGCCCAAAGTGTAATTAAAGAGATGTTGACATAAAAATGCCAAATCATTTTCATACTATGTCACCTAATGATTATAATACTGCTGTCTGGCACAGGCTGATCAGTAATGTACACATATGGATAACAGTTTTCTTTGTAAAGGATGCTTTGTACAAGCTGTCATTAAGAGCAAGAACCTATTTCATCTTTATCTATTTGTCAAAAATAGCCAAGGTCGTAACAACAGGCAAGTCTAACATCACAGCAAGATCACATTTGAGGGTATAGCCCTAGAGCAGCTGGAGTGCTTCAGTTCGGAGCTTTGTGATGAATGAGAACTGCAGATACTCTGCGAAGTCTGGAGGGGAGTTGCTTGACAAACTATGGAAAGCAACAGTAGAAATCTCAGGAGAAAAATAGAGCATTTTAAAGTGAGTCTGTGGTAGTTTTCAGGCTTGATTTTGATTTCTGTGTTCTCAAAATGCTTTGAACTATTTCTGAAGAAGAAATAAAGTTCAAAGGAAGGATTCTGGGTTTGTGAATACAGGCTCAACCAAAATTCAGCCTAATGCCAGGGACTGATCTGCTGGAATCGTTAGTTAAATTTTTGTCCTCAGGTTTTTAGGATAGAATTGACTGGGAAACCACCGAGGTTGCCCAAAGAGGTGCAAAGGTGCAAGATCTCAGCTGTTCTAAGCTGTTAGTGGGCCACTATATAGATTCAGGGCCCGTCCATGTTTCTTGTATAGGAATTTGTCTGTGCCGTGGGTTTTTATCACAGTGAGTGTTGTATCCAAGTGCCACATGAGGTGATGGAATCAGGTACAATGTTTCTGCTTCCACCAAAGCCCCATATTCCATGTGCCACTCCAGCTGCTGAGTTTAGGTGCAGTTTCTAAAGGTCTGTTTAAAGTTGGGAAACTTGAGTTTGGATTCAGGCTTAATTAATGCTTTAGCTGAAATGGAATTTCATATCCATAGCATGCGGACTTTAAAGTTATAATACACTTTTCATTTAAGCCAAGCTCAAATTGCAGCTTAATTTTGATGTGATTTGCAGACTCAGTGACAACTACATCATGCAAAGAGATGCAAATGTATAAAAATATGCTCCAGTGAGGCTCATATAAGGATCTTTCCGTAGCAATTACAGAGTGGAATTGATTTCTGTCTCTTTCAGTTCTATCAATTTGCTCTTCCTTAAACTTAAAAAACATCCAGCTCCCTTCAATCACTGCTGAACTGGTGTAATCAGGTAAACAGCTTGTGTTTAATTTTTGCCTCTGCTGGATGTTGGGCCCACGCACTTGGGCTTGCGTACCCAGGTTGCGTGTGTTAAGCAGTCTCTGGAGCAGGCTGTCTTCATGGGCCCAGCCCACGCAGGACAGCCTGTAACCAGGGAATAAAAATGTAAACACAAGCTGCTGTTCAGTGCAGTTAGTAGCACAGCAGCATGTCCTGGATATATTTTTCCACAGATAATTTGGCTGCATTAAACGGGGCTAATCCATCATTTTTCATTCGGTGGGAATATTTTGTCTCTTGTTGAAGCTGTTGATATCTACTCAGTTGTTTCTGGTGGTTTCTCCTCACTCTGCTAGAGATAAGATAGTAGTGTCTGAGCTTCTGTGAGCTAACTGCTTTGGAGGTGCTGCAAGCTTATGGAAAGGTAAGAGAGTCATATTAGCGTTGGCTTTTCCCACAGTAACCCGGCTGAGCGAAGGGCAACAGCTTTTCTCGAAAAAGGAAAAGTAGATCCAAGATTTGCTTTGGGAAGAAATTACTTTCTATACTATATACTTTCTATACTTTCTAATTACTTTCTATACTTCTATACTTCTTCGATATGATTCATTGATGGTGAATAGATCAGTTGCCAGTTGTCCTAAGTCTTGTACAAAAGTGTGGGAAAAATAGAAATTCAGCACCCTGTGTCCTTTTACTTCTTACCCTTGTCTTCGTCTTCCCTGTCAGAGTGCGGGAGTGGACCTCCTTCCTTCAATCATCTGGTTGTGTCTAAAGCCAAAGTAGTGACAGGTTATTTCCCCCCGCAGTCCCAGCCCTCCTGTGAGACTGCCTCTTGTGAACGATTTTGAAGAGCTGATTGAGCTGACTTGACTCTGTCTGCTCCAGTCCCTGGAGTTCTGCCTTCCAGTGCCTGCTGTTGCTTGTAAGGCTTGATCTAGCAGTGTACTTCATGCATATGAATAGTCCTTTTAAAGTCAATAGTGAACAACCTGTGTTATTTAACTTAGATAAATGCTTAAGTCATTATCTGAATGAGAACTCAAGAGATGAGAGGGGGAAATCAGGTTGATGAAGATCTCATTGAGGGACCAAGAGTTATTGAGTAACATCATCCAGGCTGAGCAATGGCGGGTGCTTCTCTCACTGAACTAAACCCACTCTCAGCTTCACCAGTATTGAGAAAGAGAAGCCCAAGCCTAATGCCAGGTCTGCAGAGCAGAGAACAATGCACAGATTAGTGATCTGAACATACTCCTTAGTTCTAGACAGACGTGATGTTTTAACCTACCACACAGGTGAGCACCAGAGGATAGGGATGTGTTAAGAAAATAATTTGGCTCTGTAGTGTAACAGGCTTCCGGTTGTCTAATAAAGTTTTTAAAAAGCATGTAAAAGATTATCAGAATAAGTCTGTACAAATATATGTAATTATTACAATATTACCACAATCGTCTCCTCTGCAAAAGCATCCAGTTCTTTCCATGTTTGTCTCCTTTGTTTTAAGAGGGAAGCCCATAATGAGTTACGTGCTGGAGTGAGTACTCATATAAAATTCAGAGGATCTGATAAAACCTTGCTCCCCATTTGTACCCAGAGTAGTAGCTGGTGAGGCTGCTGCATGCGAAGAGTTTGTCTTCTAAGCTGGCCTGAGGTAGCAATGCCATTTTGGCCTCTTTCTCTTGATGTAGTCTTTCTGTACACAGACTTTCTCTATTACTGTAAAGAAAGTGAGTGTGTGCATCCAGACTGGGGCTGCTGGGATTTACGTGGTCAGCTGCAGCGGTCACCAGACACACGTGTATTGATCTAGTCCTTGGTGCTTAGCTGGGAATAAAATACATACAGAAAGGGGACTTTCCTCATCTAGATAAAAGATACATTAAATTCTATATGTAATATAATTGATGACCAACAATTCTAGAATTATAATTTTGATGTAGATATACACTGATTTAAGGCACATAGCTGGCGAACGGGAGGCGAGAGGAGAGGTTTGAGTCCTAATGGCTATCTGGGCCCATCACCTCGCGTTTCCCCACTCTGCAGCCCCTGGTGAGCTGTGTATGAGCAGTATGGAAATTCTGTGTTGCATGTAACCAAATCATTAGGCAGTTGTGTATGCTGGGTTAAGTCTGGAAAATCAGTCTACTGCCTCTCTGGATCCAACACGTAATTCATGATGAAAACCAAAGATGAGGGAGGCTGTGGGCAAAGTTTATTGTATAAAACTTCGCTTATTGCCTATTGTTAGGGCAGTATGTCAAGGACTGATGCTTCAAAAGGAGTGTGAAAAGACATACAGATTTCAGAGATGAGAGGTGGGTGTGGATCTTTGGGAGGAGGCAGGGTTATACATGTAAATTCTCTACTAAAGCAGGACAATCGTGTTTGTAGGTGTTTGTAACCGACAGTACAGAGTAGCCTGCCCTCCCAAAGCAGAGCCCCACTCAGCTTGGAGCACACCTGCCACATCTGGAACTGAACTTTATAACGTAGCTATTCTCTTATCTGGGGAATGGCCTGACGGTTATCTAAGATTTTAGAGTTTAAAGATAATTTTCAGTAAAGGAAACCATGGTTACCAATACTGAATGGGCTAAAGGCATTCCCGTGCGGGTCCGGTGTGGCCATGCAGGGGGCAGTTTGGCTCACGTACATCTTTGCTTGGCTGCTGAACTGGGGAGAGCAGAGGAGATTTCATAGATAGGCAGTGTATGTGTGATGAGTTGCTACTCTTATTAATTTGAAGTTTTTCTCACTTTAGACAGGGTAATAGCTGTAAAAGAGAGAACCTACTAAAATATCTTTTTTAATGAACTGAATTGCTGATGCTAAATTTCATTGCTGGAGCATTTTATAATAATGTGGCTTTAAATGTGCACTACACAAATGAACAGACTTTAGATCAGTTTAAAAGTACCACTGGTATAATTTTATGTTCTGGTCACTAAAGAGCTGTTACTTGGAGTAAAGAGCAGAATTCCCTCTCCCGAAGTGTAGGCGGAAATCTCAGATGTGGACACCCACTCAAAAGTATTCCCAGGGTTTTTACTTGTTAAAAAACAGAAGAAATAAAAAGGTGTAGTGGTCCTTGGGAAAGCTTCTAAAGCACTTGTCTCTGTGTTAGGTATGGCGAGGTATTTGAAGGAACGCTCAGAGAGGGCAGAGCTCAGCTCACTGTCCCCTGGGAGCTATTTCAGGCACCTGAACCCAGAGAAGCCTGCACTGACTTTTGCTGGGTTATGGGTAACTGGCTCCAAAGACACGTGCTACGACTGGGAAAGGCCCCATTCAGTGCTCTCAGGATTTTTCAAAAGATGCTGTTCTTCCTAGTTACAGTACTGTTTCATGGGCAGTGCTTAAGGGTGGAAGTCAAAAAGGGAGACAAAAGGTTTCATTCAGAAATAAGACTTGAAATTTACCCCAGGCCCCCAGCAGGTAAAATTTGCTAGAAAATAGCAGTCATTCATGACGTAGCGTTAGGTACAAGGCTTCTTATGTACTGGTACCGGAGAGCTCAGGCAGAGTCAGGAAATTCATTCGAGCAGCATCAGCGAGTGTGCCCTAGACGTGGGGGGAAAGGTTGCGGGGAGGAAGCGTGTAGGTATGCAGCTTTCCCTGTTAGTGATGATTTCTTTAGCTGTAAATCCCACCATTTACATACAAAGATACTAAAATACTTTATTTCAGAAAATAGCAGCTGGGTGTACTGTAACTATCCTTTGGCTGTTATACTAACAGCTTTCCAAAAATGAAGTCCATATTGTTCGTGTCCCTTCCCTTCCTACGCCTGCTCACTGACCCGGTGTTTAACGTAGGCAGTGTCTTTGCTAAAGGAAAGTGTTACACGCTGAAAGTTTTCCTCAGACTTCACCCTGATTTTGTGCGATCTTAGATAAGCCTCCACAAGGTGAGGAGTTCTTATTTCTTTTTGATTTCCATGGGCGTTGAGTATATTCATCATGTGGATTAACTGGGCCTGTATCGCAGCTGAAAAAGGACGCAGTGGTGGTGGTTAGAGCTCAGCCATCAATTAATATCTTTGCTAACGATGAGTGAGGCTCTACTGTGCAGCTGGCCTTGGTGTCTTGGGTGGGTTGCATTTAAAATACAGCCTGGAGGCAGCTTTGCTAACTTTAGAGATGTGATGATCAGATCTGCAGCAGAGGGTGCAGAAGTGATGCAACATGACAGTTTAAAATGAGAGAAAGATAATGCTGATTTACTCCATTGCCTAATGGGCATATGACAGTATATTGAATCATTCTGTTATTTATTGTTTTTAAAGTTATTTCCATGTCAATAAAATTTTTGTATACGAATAAAAGATGTCTTTTAGAGTGAAAGCTAGAGATAAATGTGTCATTGTACAGGTAAAAATTTTCTTTGGAGTTTTTTTTTTACCATTGCCTTACAATCACTTGCATTTCTAGTAGCTTTTCAGTGACAAGAGCAGGCCATAATGACCTTAAATCACTATGTGTAAAATGGGAAAGTTTCAGGGAGTTTTCCTCTTTGTTTTACCCTGTGTTTGTGCTATTGTAAGTATGATAGCATACTTTTGAAGTGAAATATTTTCAGAAGAAGCTTCTCTGAGAAGTCCTGTTCTGCTAAATTACACTCGTGAAAATCCCTCCTAGAACCCCTCAAATGATAACTCTGGTACTTACTTGTAGTCCTTGTAAAACACTGAAAAAGAGTTTGCCACAGGAGCAGATACCTTGTGTCCTCAGTGAAATGAATGTTTGTTGAAACAGCTTGGTCTGCCTCAGCGATGTGGAGAGAAATAATGAAATAGCAGAGGACGTAACAAGTGCGTATCTGACCGTAAATCCAGGGTTTGGCAGAACAGAGTCTTCACACCACCGCTCGCAGGTGAGCATTTTGCTCTCACTGCTAATCTGGCTTTGGCAGGGCGTGTAGAGGACCCATAGTTCTCTGTGAGGAAAAGCATACAAAATGAGGAAATGTGTTGTGACCGAAGGAAATGAAAGAGCAGATGGTGCGCTAGCATCGCACCTGACACTCCGGAGGAGATTGTTGTCGCATAACCACCGATTACAAACATATAGTTATGAACAGAGGCCAAATCCAAGAAGAGCAGGGGGAAGGTGGTGTGCATGGGAGCATGGCATAAAAAGCAGTGCAAAATAAAGATTGAGACATGAGAGAGAAGGAGTGCACGGAGGCGAAATGGAAAAACAAGCAAGGGGAGATGGCAGCCAGAAGCAGCTGGGGCTAGGAAAGGAGCTCAGTGGGCAGATAACCAGACTTGGGACAATAACTAGCTGAATTCAGGTGTTTTGCAATACGAACACTACACTGCATGGGAGGTACCAAGTAGAAATGACAGATTTTGTCAAAATAAGAAAATGAAGTGGGAGGAGAGGGAATAGAATGGTGGCGGGAGATGCCACAGTCAGGGCAATGAGGGTGAAAACAGCAGTGAATTTTAGAGAACAAAAGGAACGGCAGTGATAAAGGGAAGGCAAACTTCAACATGCCAAGAGTTGCCTCAAATAGGAAAAGCTGAGATGTTGAAATAATGTCTTTTTATCATGCAAACAATTTAATAAAGTGAGAAAGAATCCAATCCTTGCAAACCAGTGCTGATAACCTGACAGAAGAAGGATTTAGGGTGAAGTGCTCTGGTTAAAGTGGCATTTGTCTTTCTTTGGTGCCAGCAAAGAAACCTGTTTAAGTGTTTATGAAGGGATGTAAACATCTATTCTATAGTAGTCATTGGCACTATAGCTTCAATAAACACTGTTTAAACATGATGTATTGAAGTGGGATGCTGGAAGTTATAGAGCATTCAACTGCCAAAACTGCCTTTTCTTGGCCTGGAAGGGTGGCACAAGCAAAGAAAGTGCTTTTTTTAATAGTTTTTATTTTGTTACTGACAAAAATGTTAGGTGAAATACCAGAAATTTTGCACATTAAGGAAAATTTCTACAGTCAAAAGTTCACTTGTATTGCTGTACTCATGAAAATATTTTATACCTTCAATCTTAGCCCTTTTCTGTACCATTTGATTGTATTGAATATGTGGTCTATACAGAGCACATCCTTCAGTCTTTTCTTTACAGCTCAAAAAAGACTTGACTCGGTGCAGAGAACCTGCAGGATTTTATTTATTAAACATGCCTGTGTTAACCCTGCAGACTATCTGAAAGTCTGGGAGTGAAAATGAGAGTTCAAGAGACCTGAATCTTGTTCAAGAAAGCATGGTGAAGGCCATTTGTCAGGGAAGCTGGGAAGAGACCCAAGTGTCACAGGCATGGGTATCACTCTCTTTGTAATGGCAAGAACTCATGAAATATGATCGGTGACCTAAAAGATGAGTAGAATCATAATAACAATGCACGCTGAGTTTCTGAGTTGTGGAGTTAAATAAAAAGAGACCTACTGCTACACAGACTTATGCTTAAAGAGCTATGGGGACTTCACTGAAGAAAGGTGAGAAAGGGAAAGTATGTGAGAAAGGTCCCCATCCACAATTGCTTTGTAATAGTGAGCTTTAACCACTTCCATAGCTTTGGTGCGTGTTGTGCAGGAAGGATTTAGCCCCCATTAGAAACAACAGTAAATGCCAGATAGAAATGATGTGTGCATTATTACTGAGAGTACTTTATATCAGGAAGGTCTTTGTGGGCATCAACCAGAAAGAAGAGAGATAAAACACTCATTCTTTGATCTTGGAGGGTGGTCATTCAACAAAAAACTCTCTGCAGTTCATCATTTTCAATAGCTTTTCCTCCTATCATACGGTGCCTATTCATGCAAAGGCCAGAGACTGCTAGGCTGTATAAGCCCTGTCCAGAATGCTTAAAAACACACGCATCAAATACAGGGCAGATTGGGTGAAATTAGCCTGCAAAATACAAATTTTAAGAGAAACAGCTGAAACTTGAAGCAATGGATATTTGTGGTAGTCAGAGAGGTAAATGTTTTTTACCCTTCCTACTGTCCAATCTCACCTTTATGAACTCTCTGTACAGAGTTGCAGTGCTCTAATTATGTAGCAGTGTTCGTAAATCGTGACAATTGATTGCAGGGCAGTTTTTAGCCAAGGTCTGATTACCCTGTCTCACTTAGTTTGTAATGATAGTATCTTGAATAAATATCAAAGTCTAGAAACACAAACTGCAGAAAGAGGCAGATTTGCAGTAAGGTATGAGCATTCTCATGGAAGATCCGTTTTTCCATCGGGATTGCTGGGGTGGGAGGTAGGGAGACATGACTATAAGCTTGATGAATTCTTGGGAATCCAGAATAACCTTTGCTTCATCATCTACTTTAGCCTGTCTCTTAGTGCTTCCCAGTTACCTAGGTATCTAGTTTGATTGGGGTAGCAGTAAGAAAATACAGGCGTTTCTGCAAATCTTATTTCCATCTTCTAGGATAAATTCCAGCCACTGGAATTCTGCAGATTCCAGTCTGGGGATACTGGTTGTGGGTCATGACTCTTCCTTCCAGATTTGGTGGGATTATGATACATTTTAGACTGAGTCTCATTATAGAGCCTGATGAGTTTGTTTCCACCCTCAGGTGATGAATTGGTTTTGTCAGAGCTTCTTCAGAAGGTCTTGTTATTTAGGCTATTCATAGAACCTGGTGGCGGCAGCCCAGTTCTGGGTGTCTCAGGGACCACCACGCTGCGAGACCGGTAAGAGAGTCTCACCATCTTTCAGCAGCAGCAGCAGCTGGGTTCCAGGCCCCTTCAGAGCGCTTAGATTCACAACTTCTGAGATCGATGAAATAAAAGAAGTTTCATTTAAGCATTAAAAAACTCTTTTACTGTAAGAGTGATTAAATACCGGACCAGGTTGCTCAGAGAGATTGTGGAGTCTGTCCTTGGAGATACTCAAAATTCAACTGGGCAATCTTTGGCAACCTGTTTTAGCTTACTCTGCTTTGAGCAGTGGGTTTGGTCTAAATGATCTGCAGGGGCCCTTTCCACCTCAGCTATTCTGCAATTCTATGATTCTATGAATTACTTTATTCCTGTAACTTTAGCGATCTCTGAATCAGAGCAAGGAGCTTACTGAATTGCTAGATATGATAGAAAACACGGAATATATAAGCAGCAGGTCAGAAGATTCTGAAAGCTCATGGGAACCTTCTGCATATGAGAGTAGAACTTTACCATGGTGAGGCTATGCAAAGAATTATGTGGTTATTCTCATTCTGAAAGTCTGAAATGCCATGGAGTTTCTCTTGACAGGATGGATTGTGGGTACCAGTGAATTCGGCGATACTAGAATTCCTTATTCCTTACTCATATTCAAGAATTTAGGCTTTGTTCCCAACTCTGCTTCTGGAATGCTGCTTCATTCTGGATGTATCCCTTTTCCTCTTAGTATTTCATTTACTGTTTTATAAAACAGTGAGCCTAACCTCCTTTGTGGGGCATACTAGAGTTTCTAGATGCAAACTGCCACAGAAGATACAGGGGTTCTCGTTAAATTAGTAAGATCAAACGTTGTGTATTCTGTAGGGAATGTATGTGTTCTATTGGCAGAAAGAAATGACGTTAATTAATTACTTTGACATGCAGTCATGATGTTGCAGTCTACATTATAAATGTCCAGATGTTGGGTTGTTCTTCCAGGATGCAACATGTTTGAATGTATTAGGAGGTGCATTTTTTCTTTGTGTATGACTATGACAAATTGAGGCACAGCCAAGCTGCTAACTTGCTTGAAGGCATCTTTCACGCTTCATCCATTATATGAGTGATAGATGGTATTAAACCACTTCTTCTTTGTGAGGAAAAACACATTGTGGATAATGGAAAGGAAATCATCAGCGCTAATATTTATTCCAACTTTGTTTTTTATCTGCAAGATCAATGTTTTTTTAATTCACTTTTCATTCTCTTTTGCTTCATTTGCTTTGTTGTTGTAAAGGACATGTTGCATCTTGGGAGAGCGTTGGATCACATTTTGATCGCAGTTTTATTAATACAGAACTACACAAGTGGAATTATTCTGGATTCATAGAAATGACAACAGAAACTCAGCCATTGTCACATGTTTAAACTCAATATTTAACATTTCTGAATTGTTTCTTTATAGTAGGTACAACTGTTCTCATCAGAAGTTTATTGTAGGCTGATTACAGAAGGAGACATAGGTAATCTTCAGGTGTGACTCTCATGTCTCCTGCACTGAGCAATTCACCCAAATCTGACAGGTTGGTGGGACAATCAAAGTTGTCCACTTCCTGCAAGTTTTGTGAAACACATTGTCTGGGGAGAGCGGGGAGACACAAATTTGTTCCACAGCGAAGGGAAAGTTTGTAGATGAAACTCAAAATTATTTCTTCTGTTTGATTTGTCAGATCACCAGGCAGCGTGTGCATCCAGCCAGTCCAGCGGCACAGAGGGCACTCAGAAACAGAACAGGGGGGTTCTGTTGTCTTTCGCTCCTTGTGGGTCCGATGGCATAAGAAAGTTCTCTTAGTACTGAGCAGATGTGGCAAGGGAGAGGCGTGGAGAGGAGGAAGTACAGGTATTGCAAAGATGTATGAAATTATAGGGAATTCTATGGATTGGGCTGGTATTGCCATAATGGGAGAGCAGGCAAAGAGACCCCTAGGCCTAGCTGTAGGAGAACAGGCTTCATTAATTAAACAAAGATTGAAATCTCTATTCTGATTCTCAGGATCCTTGCAAGTGCTATTTTCATCTATGTCTGTGAAATACCAGTACTGTGACTGTCTGGCCCATGCACTCCCAAGCCAGGAGTTTGCTTCCCCTTGAAGTTATACAGTTTCTTTTAATCTGTTTTTTTCTGATTGCCAGAGTCAGGATGAGAACCATCAGATCAAATTAGAAAGATTTACACTTTTCAAATTTCCATAGTTTCCTCTAGAGTGGAAACACTTACAAGAATTTGGATGGATCCAAGTATCTTCCGTGCTTAGCTTTGAATTGGTTCTAGAGCTACTTGGACATTTTAAATAAATATTTAGTTCATGAATATTTAAATGTGCAGACTTTTCTATATGCGTATTAGACATGCAACTGTTATTCTGTCATTGAATCATTTTTGTATTTGTCTTGGTAATTTTTGAGGACAGCTTTAAAAATTCAATACTAATTCTTTCATGTAGTTGTTTCTTGAAATCATATTTTAGTTCTGTCTGTGTTTTCAATAGGAATTAAATTTTTTTCTAAATTATTCTGTGCCCTGCTAGGTTCTCTGTGCAAGTCCTTCAGGCTTTAAAAGACCATCTTAAATTGAAATTATTTTAAATATTAAAAAAAAAGAAAGTCCAGTAAAGAAAAATATTGTCTTCTCTTGATATCAGTTTATGGAACTGTTCTTCCTCCCTTTTGAACTTTTCAGCAGAAAATTCCTTAAAAAACAATTACTTCCCAGTGATACCAGGATCATTGGTTCTCTCTTGGTGCCTAAGCCAGCCTGTTCAGATGGTACTGTCAGAAAACACTGGATGCTTAGGTTTTATAGATGTGTGCCATCTTATCTCAGGAGTGAACAGGGCTCTGAGTGGAAACAGGAATTTTGCACCAACCAAAGTGTTTCTCAAATTAAAATGTTTTTCTCATGTTGAAGAGTAGAGGGGAAAAAAAAATCTGACTTGTAACATTCATTACTTTTTCTGTGAAAAAATCATAAAAATCAATTGTTTCTAATCCGATGACACGACTGCCTTTTGAGAAGACACAACTTCCAGTTGTCTTTTGACCAGACAATTCCTCAAATTAAGATGGCTGCTCTTGTAATTAAAGGCTGCCACACAGTGCTCTGCTGCAGATAAAAGTCCAAATCCTACCTTTTCTTTCACACATTAAAAAGTAGGAGTAGCATATAGCATGTTAAAGTAAACCAGAGCTTATATACCTCTGTCAGAACCAAGGACTAGTCTTGATCAAGGGGTGTTCTGACTCTGTCAGTATCATTTTCCATGATGCTTCCTGTGCCTCTTGCACAACACAGAATTTCCACATTTCTTTACTGAAATTGAATACTTTCTTTAATAAAATAAGCAATGATCGGCACAGGTACATGAGTCATGCTTCTTGGATATGAAATTCAGAGTTTCAAAACATTCAAGAAAGTCAAGTTAAAATTACAGTACATTAGGTTAAAAATCCTATTTTTCATCATCATTCAGAGTTTATTCTTATATTTCCATTAAAATGGGATTCAGGAGGGACACATGGTTTGAAGTTCTCTATTTGGGAGATGGCACCTTTGTGAAAAACCTCTTTGTCAATGGAGGTCTGTACATCGAACGTTTACAGTGATGCCCACTCCTTTTTGAGGAGAATTATGAGGTTCCTCTACCACATGCATTTCATTGAAGATCTCATTTCATCGAAGATCTCAGACTGGGGCTCAGCTCCAACTCCTAATTGAGATTTCAGTAGTTAATTGATCTGGTGTGAGCACTCTGCACAAAAAGAGAACTTTCCCTGTAAACTGTGTGTAGGAAACATGTTCATTGTCCAGGAGCTCCATGACTGATTAGCTTATATTTACTTCTCTCTGTGTCTTCCTCTGGAGCCATATATTTTCCTGGTTTCAGTACAGAAATGGAAATTAAACGTCAAACTAGCCTCTGATATTTCAGAAGAGACAGACTTGAAAAACAGAAACATGACCAGAAGAAATGTTTAAAATTTTACAGTGGCCCAGCCCGTCAGATACCTTGCAGCTGATTCTGCCTGTGCCGGGGCCGTGTGTAATTGCATTTTAAGTAAGTGAACAGACTGGCCTCAGTTGCAGGATTGTTTGTTTTACTGTAATTAGGTAAATTAATCAGTACATTAACTTCCTAATGCAGACCACAGTTCTGAAATGAATTGCAGATATTTGCTATTTTGATAAGATTTAAAGAACAAAAACCTCCACAGCAGGTCAGCATTACAAGGCTACTAGAGCTCTGTCAACGTGTAAAAGCTTTTAAACTCCATGAAAAAAAGAAAAAAGAAAAGAAAATTATAGTACAGAGAAAAACACACTTGGGTTATTTTTTGGTTTTCAAAGAATGAAACAGGTTTGTTTTAGTTATTCCATTTTCATCTATGTTATGTAAACATCAATGCGTAACTAGCCTTGGCCTAACCTATGGTTAATGGCTCTATTTCAAAACCGTGAAGCCAAGGGCTTCCTCCCTGTCCTTTGTCTGCTTGCAGTGTTCCCACCGACACCACCCATACGATCCCAGAAATTAATCTTCCATTTAGTTGGGATTGTTTCGTGTTCTGCCTAAGGGCCAACTTGTGTAGCACCTGGGTGATGGTGCTGCCAGACTTCTCAAGGTCCCGAGTCTCTCTTTCCAGAATACTTTACATGCAGCCCCCCCGTCGTTAACAAAGGGACATCTGACAGTTAATGGTAAATATAGGCTCTCTGGTTTCTCCTGACTCATCCACCCTTTTATGTCAGTCTTTCAATGCAGTAATTCTCTGGACACATTAACCATGAATCAGTTCCTTTGTTTTAGTAGTTGAGTGGAGTCCTGTATCTCATTAAAGAAACTAACTCACAGTGAGCAATGTCACATTACTGAAACTTTTTTGCCTCTCAAATAAATGTAGGCCAGGAAGAAGGCTAAATGTTTTCCTGGGTAACTTATTGGGAAGGGAGCTGGGGTTTATACTGAGGCATTGTTGTCATCACCAGTTCTCAGAATACCCTGGTCATGAGGTGCTACTGCCTTGGCAGGCTGTGGGTAAGAGATGATCCTTTGTGCCCGACCCAGGCTCTGACTGCCTTTTGTCCCCATGGTTTGTTCTTTCTGTCTCTTATTTTCTCCCTGCCATCTCATTTTTCTCTTGATTTTTTTATTAATCTATTGTTTTTTCTTTACTTCCCTCTCTTAGTGCCTTAATTCCTGGGTGGGAAGAGTCGGATACCCTTGCTCTCACCACCAGTCTGCCTTGCAGACGTCAGAGGCCACAGGCTTGTTTGTTTAGAGGCCGCCTGAGCTCTCAGCTCCGCATGGTGAGCTACCTTCCTGATTACGTTATCCACTGGGTAGGGAGTAAAGTGTGTTTCAAGGGGCTGCCTACTGTTTTACCCACAGTAAGATGTTGCAACAGAGCAACGAAATGGCTCTCAAGCAGAGCAGTGGCAGGATTTTAGTACCTCGAGTTCTCTGTTATTCCCTGTCTTCCCTAGACTGCTCTGGTGCTGTTAGGTAGCCTGGCTAAGAGTCTACACCACCATTTTATAGCCCAGGAAGATTCCTTTACTGTATTTCAAAACGATAGTCTGCCTTTTCAGGCTATGCATCCAAATAACAGCTAGTCAGCATGATTACTTTCTTACCTGAGTCACTCTGTAAGTGGAAACTTCCAAGTGTGGTCTCCCTCTCACATGATAGTGGAAAAGAGAGATGGGTAATCAGAAACCCTTATTTAATGTAATCTGTGTTATGTGAATTCAGCGCTGGCAAAGGATTCCAGGCCGACACCGCAGGGGACTTGAGCAATGTATTTCTATATTTGAACTTTAAGTGAGGGGAGGAGAAGAAGGGAAAAAAAAGAGACATATATAAAGGTTTATGAGGCGTTTTCTAAAATTTAGGAAATAAGAGTCTATAAAACACAAGAGGATTTGGATTTCCTATAGTTCTAGTAACGGGCAGTGGACAGTTTCTGCAAAATCAGAGATTGTTGCTGAAAAGCGTCATATTCACCATCTGAGCCAACTTTCTGATAGCTTTTCAGTACAGGTGTCCCAGTTCCAAAAGCCTAATTAGAATGAACAGAGTCTCCATTTCTTTGGAAATTGAACCCAAACCAATCTCAGATGCTGGCAGGTTTTGAGAGCAGGTGGGCATGATTAGTTTTCTGACTCTGACCATATACTGCACTGAGTCTCCTGGCACATGGCACCTACCTAGTGTCTTTTGTTTGCTTATGATCATTAAAAAGTAATTAGTGAAATTAAGGAGTTCTTCTAACTGCAATGTACCGTCTACTTGAAAACGAGATGGATTTTGGTAAAGAGTCTCAATTTAGTTCCCGGTGAAGCAGTTTACATTGCAAGTCAGAGATCAAAGTGTGGCCAGGTCTCTTTGTTTGCCGTGGGTAGAGTAAGTTCATGCCTCGGGGAAGAAGAGCCTGTAGCTTCTGCAACCTGCTTTGTGTGGCACTGCAGGGCGTGGAGGGCCTGCTCCCTGCTGCCATTTCAGGACACAAATACTTCATAAATCACAAATGCTCTCAAGCGGCTCTATCTCTTTCACTGAGTGAGAGGTTGCATCACTCCAAGACAGAGCGGAACCAGCGCGTCCTTTATGTAGGGGGGGAGTCCCGGGAAGCAGCCTGTATAATAGCAGCAGCAGCTGTTGATAAAATGCCCTTCCTTACCAGCCCGAAAGATCCTAAACAGACAGCGGTCTCAGGCGGAAATGTCTACAGTTGTTGAGGGACACTACTTAAATTGCTGTTCCAAAGCTGTTGGACGTTTTGACTGTGCCCACTACCTTCACTTCAAACCAAAATTCAACTGCTAACTACAGTTGTGTGTTCGAAAAGGTAGAAATTACTATCAAGACCCCCAAAACCTAGCCAAAGTGAGATCATTACCTGCGGCTTGAGACAAGGTGAATATGCAAATGTTCTTTCTAGTTGTAGGGAGTTGAATTATTTGTATCCAACATAATTTTTTAATGCTCTCTTTTGTTCAGCAATTAATATTTAACAGTCTCAAATAAAACTGTCAAACAATATGGTCTTAGCAATACAGTTTTAAAATACCTACCAATCCTTCATACTCTATTATAATAAAGCATTGGAATGGCTGATGTGAATGGTGATTTAATTTGGTTATATTAGTAAAAAGATGAGCTTTAATAATCCTCCTTATTTTATTTCACTTAGAGTTCTTCTGTGTGTGTGCGTGCAAGAGAACTGCAAGAAAATGTGAGGGCATGGGGACATTAGTGATTTTAAGGTGTACATGCAGTGGCTTTTCTCTTACAGCCATTTGTAGGCTGCCTGGAAATTTATCTCAACTTAATTCTCTAGTTATAAGCAATTTGCAACTGGAGCAATAATCTTCATAACCTTTGCTACAGTTGTGTCCTTGATGTAATAGGGAAGGTAACGCATTAGTAGTCACATGCTGAGCTCTGGCTGTACCTGAGATTTAATGATATTTAACTCCGGACCTAATTTCAGTTTACAAGCGATTACATGCTGTCCTCTGGGACACTGCTGCAAAGAATTTCCAAATAAGTTGCAAAATAGTGACGAATTAACTTGTAGTCTTGTCAAAATCAATTATCTTACATGACAGCTCAACTACACTTTTCTATTTGCTGCAGTGCAGCATGCTAAACATCAGCCAAAGCATAAACATAAAGTCCTTGTATGTCAAAACTCTGGAGCAGATTGATCTTGTATTTCATGTGCAGGCAAATCTCCCAGAGGCTTAATGGAAATGTTTTACTTACATTCACAAAAAGGGCATATTCTTTCCTGCCATGTTTGTAAACTGTTGCGCTATGCAATCATATAAATTTGATATAATTTGATCAAAACATTCCTGAGGATGTTGTCCTCAGCTGATCAAAGTTAAAACCTCTTTCACGTTTATTCTGCCAAGTCAGTGCCAGGTTAGACCCTCAACCAGGTGCCTGCTGCAGACTCTTGTTGCCATACGCCCATCAGTTGAATGAAATGGTGCCTCCCTCCCCGGGCATGGTGGAGTTGCCTTCTCAATGATGATGTGACCGACAGAGGAGTTGCCTTCTCAGTGTCGGTGCGACCCATTTAGGTCTGATCATCTCATATGGGAAATAAGCATGGGGTCTTCAGGAAAACTGCCAAGAACGGGTCAGATAGAGCCAGCACCCTTTCCACACCTGGTGGGGTTTTGGAGAGAGAAAGGAGAGCTAGAAGGACGCAGTGAGTCGTATCACTTTTTCTGTATTGAGGAATTTAGGGTTAAATTTCCCAGCCTGGAAAAACCCAGTGTGATTTAGCTGCGCCCACGGATCTGATCAGTTCCTTCTGTTTATGCGAAACTCACTGCACGGAGCTGTTGTTTGAAGGCCCGAACACTTTGGAAGGCAAGACTCCTTCAGTTCTTGCTCGGTTTGTAGTTTTAAAGGTTTCATCCCATGCTGTGTGCAAAGAGACATTATCCATGAAAGCAGAGACTCTTGTAGAAAATTCTGTAATTACATGATTATAAAATGCACAGAGCCACTTTATTATAGTTTATATATAAAAGACAGTTAAGCTGACAGGGTAGCATTATGCTGTAGGGTTATGATCGGCTTAAGAGGAATAAAAGATAGTAAAGATACATCAACATCTGTTTAGGTCAAAATCACTGCGGGAAAGGCGCTAAAAGTTTGGAGTGGTGCAGTGCTAGGAATCTCTTTTGCAGGTTTAGCACTTGACTTGGAGATGTGTAGAGACCTGTCAAATGTTACTACAGAGAGACCTGAATCATTTCCAAGCTATAATTTCTCTGATATATTTTGGAGAACAAGTGTTACTGAAATAGTAGGTATTCCTGCCAACAGATTACTGAACCAGGAAAATGCTGTTTCAGATGTAGTATTGGTAGATAATGAAGATAGAATAAATGACCCAGTCTTAGAAAATAATGTCAGACTGAATATTGACCGTTTGGTTCATTTAAATCCAAGGGAAGTAAAAAGAAAAAAATCACGTCTCTATAAAACAAACATGCAAAACTAAGGAAATTCATTTGGAATGTCTTTTGGCCTGGAAGATCAGGAAGTTTTGTATGATAGATGCCCTAAAATCCAGGTTCTAAGAAAACTGTCAGGAATCAGCAACTTAAGCTTTTAAGAGACAGAAACTTGTATCTGAAGACCCTAGAGCAAATTTCATACTAGTTACCAAAGGAGAAGATAGTAGAAATAAGTAGACATCTGTAAGGAACAGAAAAAGGAACTGAAGAACAGACAAAACTATGTCTTAGAAGTCAGGATATGTTAGGGATAAAGTGAGATTTGCCAAAAGTCATGCTGAGTTATGCCTAGCGCAGGCTATTAAAACAAATAGCAGCTGTGGAGGTGAAAAGAGAAAGAGAAGGATGGGAGAGTCCTGCTTTAGTGGAAATGGGACTAGGACACTAGTGTCACCCAAACTAGACAGATTGTTTTTCCAGTTTTCTGCAAGAATGATGAATGTGGGGTCAGATAGGAGATGAGTAAAGGGGAAAGAAATAACCGCAACTGAGGCAGGAGCAAAATTTGAAGACATTAGTATGCTCACGTAAGAGAAGCCAGATAATCTGCCAGCTGTGTTCTGAAACAACGGCATATGAAATCTGACCTGATAGCGAGGATGTGTTAATAAATCTTGCCAAGGTGAAATGGGCACTTGTCAGAGTTCGATAGATGCTGACCAGCTTCTTGCAGATATTGTACAGGTAGGGGCTTTAATGCCTAACACAGAGTTTACTTATGTGAACACGGCGTTTTGATTTAGCAAATCACTTAATACAGCAATGCACTTAAATTGCAGTACAAGTACAAATTGCACTCTGCTGAGTGTTGCAATTGCAGTATACGATTGAATCATAATGAAAACATGAATTTCATTTCTGCTCTCCCTAGCGTGTTCAACGTCATGGCACTCTCCATCCCCAGTTGCTGGGAAGAAGTATGTGGGTTGAAACCAGCTCAAGCCCCTTGCTCACTTCAAACTTATCTTCTGTGTTGGTTATTTTTTATGCTCCGTGTTGGTATACACTCCCCGTGTTGCTCTAGCTGACTCAGGACAACATATATCTGCATTCTTCTGATAAACGCAGGAAAAAGCAGTTACACAGGTGGTTGATCCACTCAGCTGATAGAGGCAGTTGGTCTAGGACAAGGGCTGCCCTCCGATTCCCTTTTCCTTGCGAGAAGTTCAGCTTCCCTTGTAATCGCAGTGGTCACTCACTCACTCATTCGTCCCTGAGCCTCAAGGACACGCAGCTTTTGCCCCTCTCTGCAGAGCTTTCTCCCGTTGTAGCAGTTCACTGATAGGTCACTGAAGTATTGGGTGCTTCAGGAAAATCAAACACAGTTGCTACATTTAAAAGGGTGGAAAAATACTGCACGTAGCTATAGGCCTGTTTTTCCCATCTCAATAACATAAATATCATAGAACACGCTTTGAAGAAAATAAGAGAGTCAAATGCCTAGAAGTAAGTGAAAAATGGAATAAAATACATGTTTATCTAAGGTAGATAGTACAAAAGGAAGCTGATAGCTTTCTTTGATAAAATAAGCAATTTTCCAGGCAAAGGAAACAGTGGGAAATGCTTTGTAAACATAAACAAGTGGAGGCAAATTGCTGGCTGATGAGTTCACTGTAAATGTTGCCTTGCCATGAATTCTGTAGCTTGTGGCAAGTTAAGAAAAAAATGATGTTGAGTTTATTTATATGAAAATATCAGCATGAACCATGCAACGTGTACTAGGAAGCCAGCCACATCGTGTATACAGTATCGGAGCTGCCTCCTGCTTGCGGAATGCAATTTGAGATATATGGTCAGGATGGGCTTTACATCGTTCTCCCGTATGCACTGTGTGCCAGCCGAGGAACTCTTGTTCCTCAGTATGTGGGACTGGCACGCTAGTGAACCTTGGCCCCCACGTCTAGGATTCAATGGTCCATCTTGCATGCTCTTGTTTACTGACTGCTCTGTAGCTAATAAACTGCACATGTCTTCAAGGAAAATATATGGCAAGGCCAAAGGTGGTGATGCTGGGGAATATGTGTATATAACTGTAGAAAGCAGAACAGAGCCTTTAGTCTTCCTGAGAGGATGTTGCAGAAGTTTGAAATGTGCAAAGAATTTCTGAAAGAACATTTGTTTTCTGATGAAAGCCCCTATTTAGGACTTCACAGTTAGTTTTTAACTATTAACTCAGCCACAGAGTTGACCTCTGTGAGCGGTTTGAGAGTCTGTTGTTCACAGTGCAGGATGTCCCACTATGAAACCTCTTCCCATGAATGTAAAGCTTGTTTTTGTACTGGGTGCATCCAATCCCTCATCTTGTTGACAGTTCCACAGTCCTCTTGGTAGGCATCGCTGTCAGTCAGCATTTCAGCTTAAAATACTCTCCTGTTGACCCCTGCACGTTAGATAAAGCAATTAGCTTCTAGCTGGTGTATGTAAAGAACACTCTTTTAATGAAAGACAAAATGTAATTTTTTTTAAAATCAAATTTGGCTGTTAGCCTTATAAAACAATTCATCATGATTTATACCTCGTAGCAGTGGGAGGGATACCCCAGCAGGATCAGGACTGACTCTGACAACAATTTAGGTACCTGGGCCGGAAAGACCCGAGAGAAGCTTCTGGGTGCTCTAATCCTGGTGTAGGTGCCTGAATAGAGGAAGAATAAGCTCCCATGCAAACCTTATCCTGTGAATTTGTAGGGATCCTGGGACCCCGGGACTCCGAAAGGTGGCATGATACAACTACAGTCACCAGACTGGAGCCTGGAATGGAACCTCTGCCTTCAAGGTTCATGTCTGACTTGGCCACTCTTCCTTCTGGCTTTCAGGCACTTTTCCTCATTAACAGTTGGTATTTTTTGCCTTGGAGAGAATCTGGACATTTCATCCATAGAGCTCCATTATGCTAGCTCCATTTTTGACTCTTATTTAATAAGAAGGAGGAAAGGGATTAGTTAACATACTGAATAAAATAAAGGGTGACACTCTAGTCCTGGAAGGCAACGAGAGTTTTGGAATTGACTTCAGTGGGGTTAGGATTTTATGCACAATATTAATTTCCTTTTTCAGGAATACTCATGTCTGTTCTAATGTAAATAAATATTACCAGGGAAAGTTATCCAACTGCAATTACTTTGTGCATTACATCCTAAATATCTACTTGTACATGACATTTACTAAAGAAAAACACTTACAAATTACATGTTTGATTAACATTACATCTTTCACGGTTTAAAAAGGGTATGGTAATTGAAAGCTGCATTACTTAGAAACCATGAACTTTATTTGAGCTCTTCTCTATAACTGCAAATCTTCCTTTTTTTATTGAATATTTCACTCTGGATTTATGAACATTTATAATAGGTGGAAGGAAAGTCCTTTTAAAGCAAACATCCCAGAACATGAAGGTAATGAATATTTCCTGCTTTGTCACTCAACAAACAAAGGTGCACATGAAAGGAGAAGCGGGCAGAATGACGGTTCAGGTTTGCACCCTGGTGGTACCTTGCACAACTGGACATAGTCGTGTAGACCTCTACAGAGGGCCTGTCTGCACCACTCGTGTTACCATCTGTACTCACTGATGTCTCGTGAGTGCACGCTTTTGCACCTACCAAGTGTGAAAACAGATGTTGCCTTTGAAAACAGACAGCCTGGAAAAGAGGTAATAATTAGATTCTATCATTGCAAGACGTCTTCACAAGTTGAACAATGTCCCGTGATGTTATTTTTGTGAAATGGCGCTTGAAATATTGTTCTTTCAACTCTGGTGTCCAGATGCAGTTCCAATGACTTTAGCAGGATATGAGTTGATCCCCTCTCTGGATCAGCGTTGGTTTCTCTAGGTGCTGTTAGATGAACCTCCCCATGTGAAGCTGAAAGGAGATGTCTTGTCACATGCAGAACATTTTGAATTAGAAACGAACTCCTCAGTTTCGGGAGTGAATATACTGGGAATACAACAGCTTTCCTGTGGGAATTGGTATGTGCTGTCTTCCAATTTCTGTATCAAAACTAGGCCCAAAGTTAGACAGACAGCTACAGTGTGGTTCCCAGTCGGCTTGGTGGGAACTGCAGGTCCTCAGCCTGTTGGGAAATGAGGAGACTGACTTTTCTGTTTGAGGAGACAGGGTTAGCATGGAAATGAATATGGAACACTGGCTCTAAACCTAAATAAATCTTACCTGTGCTCTTTTGTTGCCTTCTCATGATGCATGTATGACATAAATTCTCAAAATCTATTTTTGTGCGATTGCCAGCAGCCTAGAAGTTGAGTAAATAAGAATTATGGCAGGCATAATGGCATCACTTATGAGGAAATAAAAGAAAAGACAAACATATTCATACAGTACTTATAAATCTATTATAAACTGTGGCCTAAGCTTTGCTACAACATTCTTAATTTAATCTCTGTTGCAGTGTACAGTTGATACAGTAAAGAAAATTTAATGTGCATTAAAATTGTGAACAGATTAACTTGTTTAAATATTGGAGTCAATTTTTGAATGTGTGTGTATATATATATAAACCTCCAAGAGCTTTTGAATATGTGATGGTCTTGTAGGGATGAGATTTGTAAAGTCAGTTGGCTGTTAATTTGGAATTGTTATTCATCTATAATTGCAGCCGGTTGTTTAGAAATGTTCTTTCACAGCAGGCGATGTGAGGGCCGCGTTCCAACATCCGTTACATATTGCACCTTGGGACTGATGTTGAAGAAACAATTACTGCACTGATGTGCACCTGATGGCAATAACAATTGCAGGTCTTGCTCGAGGCATGGTGTGCTTCCAAAATTAGAGTCATGCATTAGGCGGACATAGCCCAAGTTATTTGCTTATGAATTCAATGTCCTGTCGCTGGATAATTCACGAACTGGTTTGGAACGTGAAGTGCAGCCTCTCCTGAGGGATTCAACCCATCTAATCCAGTCCACTGCTCTGGGGAGCGTAGTTCTTTGCCACCCCTCCCAGTGATAGAAGTGGACATTTCTTTGATGTCCCTGGTGTGTCCCTTTTTACTAGTTTACTTTGAACCGGCCTTTGCCTCCTCCCTGCAGCTCACGTGTGAGGCTTTGGGGTCTTGCTTTCTACCAGTCACTCTGGCATATGGCATGCTGCTGGGATGTTACTCTAGGAAAGAGCTGAGTAGAAGACAAAACTGAATGGAAACAGAGGAGTCTTGTTAGAACTCCTTTAAAACATGAATGCACAGTTAAGTCCTGCGGAAGTTTTTCCTCTTAGACAGGGGCTTATGGTTTTTTTAACCCCTCAGGCCACCCAAACCACATTCCTTTTACCTTCTCATCTCATTATTCAGAGGTTTGCCACACAGCTCCCAGTGGCATTCCTAGAAATGTCATGACTTTTTCCCTTTCCTTGGGGCTCGGCCCTGTGCAGCATGCTCATTTTCAGTAAGCTGTGCTGATTAATAACTGTATTTATATCCATTTTATTTCTCAAATGGCCTTTGCACTCACTGGAGCAGCCGGGTCACCAAGCAGTAGAATGAAAACTGGAATGGTGCGCAGCCAAAGCACTCAGTTGAGAAATAAATAAATAAATATTACACACGCTTTTTATGGAAAGCATTAAATAAACTGAATCTAAGAAAGATACTGCACTTGCACTATTCAGGCCTTTGAAGTACAGTTGTATAATGTATTATTTATTGTGCATCTGCCACTACTGCAATATCAGCTAATAGGGGAAAGATGTTTTAGATGTTACTTAAGAATGTAAAAGAACACAACTTAGTGAGTCATAGACTGTCAGAAGGGCTTTTCCTGCTGCTACTTCTGTGTTTGCTGCAGGTAAAAGAACTCCTAAGTGTTTCTGCTGAATAATGATTGAATATGTTGCAGTCCTACCCACTGAAGGGAGAGTACGTAGCTTAGCAGCTGATTTGATTTTCACTAGGTGAGTTAACAGCCATAAGAAAGAGTATCCTGGGGAACACTCACCCTCACAGTGCCCCAGGCCAGTGCATCTCTGGGAAAGGCCGACCGTGTTTTCACTTCCAGCCTGTTTTGAGGAACTGGATGGGTGGGCAGCTCTAGGACCTCAATTCACCGTGCAAAAGCAAGAGTTTAACTCCCACTGAGATCACATGGAGATGGGCTTTGGCTGCTGTCCCTTCCATCTTCATAACCTACTCCACACACGTCCCATTGCAGGGACAGGAGGCATTGGCTTTACTAGGTTTGCATCTGCTGGTGTCTTCACCAAAAAGAACTTATATGGTAAGGATCTTCAAAGAGTTCTTCATTCCCATTGTTCCAAGAGAGCTGCAATTTGGGAGTGAGTCAAGGAGAAGAATCCACCTTTTACCTCTGCTTCTAATTCAGAATCCCAACAAGAAAGCAGAAGTGACTTTTCTCTGGTGCCAGATGACCTGAGTGGCTGATCTCTCTGATGCCTGTTTGGTGGGTGAGATCTGAATCCTAAGGCTTGCACACTGAGTGCCTTCTTTTGGCAAGGGAATGTCTCTGGTAGCTGGAGCAAACGACTGACTGGGTGAAACCTCCTTCCACTCCAGCAGCCAGCTCTGACCACGGACCTGGTGTGGGACCAGTTTATTTGCTACATTGTGCTTCAGTATCATCAACCAAATGATGGAGGTAAAAAAAAATCATGTAAGATTTAATACTGAAGTGCCCCAGGTTTCCTCAAAAAAAGTCTCTTTGTGAGGGGAAAGAGCTACTGTATCGCTTCAACGCACTGCTCAGCTGAAACCGTTTTCAGTATCTGTAGAAGATGTTTACTTAAAAGTTGCATAAGCTCTCGCTACTGTACATGAATTAGGGAGGATTCTGTTTCAATGTTACTGTAATTCTCATATTTGCCACTGACAGCCTATCTACATTATATAAATCATCTCTAGAGCACCTAATTTAGTACTATTACAGTCCAGATGAAATATTTATGTAATTTCCCTTCTTTTGATATAAACTTCAGTTACAGAGAGAAAATTGACTGGAAAGATGACATTGTAGGACTCTATATTTATCTTCTCTCAGTGATTTCCATAGCAAATTTACTCCTTTTACCAGTCGAAGGCCTTTTTTTCCTGTTGCCTGATTGTAAGCATGGCAAACTGAGCATGAAATTGTAACATCATGGTGTGTTTCTCCAAATCACACTTGTCACACTTGTAATCTCAGCAGAGGTAAAAGAGAGATTTGGTGTCTGGGCTGCACTTGTAGCAGTGATCCCTCTGTAATTATAGAGAGGCTGTTTTATTAAATGATACCACACCCCTGCTATTCCTAGTCTGTAGACAAAGAGAGACATGTTGATATGAATATTTACGATAGTGGTTTGCAGCCCTGGTCAGGAGCTGGCACTTTGTTGTTACCGGCATTGTATTATCAGGAGACAAAATTTAAAACCTTCGCCTCCAACTGATTAGTCCCATATGCATCTTTTGGTGCTTAAAAAGAGGGTTCTTTTCCTCAGGGCAGTAATAAAAATCATCCTTTTCTGTCTCGTTGTCTATCAGCAGCCTGAGAACTGCAGTGTTTTTGGATATTCTACCAGTCTGCCAAACACTGTTGAAACTGGCCAGTGGGTTAAAACAAGTTCCTCGTGAGGATGGGAGACAGGCAGGCAGACAAGCACAGACACACACTGACAATATAAATCTTATTTCAAGAAGAAAACAAAAGAGATCTTTTATATCAGAGAACTTGCATTAGTAGTGTTTTCAATTCAGCATCTTTTCAGCTCAGATTCTTGTCTGAATGCCCAATGACTGCAGGAAGACAAGGAAGAACTTGTTAGAATTGTTTTGTGTAACTTTGCAGAAGCTAAATCAAAACTCTGATCTCGGCTAGAGCTAGGGAAACCTCAGCAAATCCACTGAAACCACTAAGCAAGCTGTTGTAAGTACCTCCCCACAGGATCCAATGTTGTAGAACACCTAGCAAAGTGGGTATGTCTGGAGCAAGAACATGGAGCAGGAGATCTGATGGATCTGGAGTTGCATAGTGTAGACACATTTAAATATCGCACAGATTCCATAAGGTTCAGAGTATGTGCTCAAGATGAGATTAGGCAGCATATGGTCTTGGTATCTGTGACTGTCAACACATCCCTTCTCCCTTCATCCATAGAAAACTGTCTTCAAGAGGTAACCTGCTGGTGGAAAAAATCACTTATTTATTGGCAGTCTACTCAAAAAGCCAAACTTAAAAAGCAAGAGTGACATATTAGAAAGCATTGAAGATCCAAGATTAATTCCAATTAAATATCTTTGTGAAACTGGGTTGATATAGGGCTATATTTAAAGGGAGCGGCATACTCATTTGGGATAAAAACTAGTGCACTTCTGTGGCTTTGTTTTTTCCACAGAGGCACAAGTGGTGTCCACAGAGGCACAAATACCTAATGCAAAACCTTTGAACGGCTTCATCCATTATATTGTCTTGGTGCCAAAGCAAATTCGGTGTTCAGTTTTTCCTAGCATTGGAGATGGGGGAGGGAGTTTGTGACTAACATCCATTTCTGATGTGCAACAAAAATGCCATATGGAGTCAAATTGGTGATCGCTGCTGCTTCAAATAGAGTGTTGTTTCTTACTTGTGACATCTTATTAAAAAATCACTTAAAGCTTGTCTTTTAGCGCTGGAAACTCATGTGCTATTGGCCAAGTCCTTAATGAAAACAGGGAACATGGGGATTTTTCTCCATTTTATTTCAAAGGATCTATTATTAATAAATTGTTAAGAATATTCTTTTAATCTACTGATGTACCTTCTCATTAACATGAATTCATTTCCTGTGATGTTCTTGGTAATACAAAGTGTGCCTCTCAGTTCTGGGTTGTGCAGCTAGACCTGAAATCGCAGCACTCCCGTGCCTCACTGCTGCAAAAGGCATGGTGTGCTCATAACTCCGATTTACAGATGGCAATTAGCTTTCTAAAACTACCAACCTTTCAACCTCCTTTCTCTTCTCACTGGGGATAATATTGACATTTAGAATCCGCAGACAAATGCTGCACTAAGGAAGTGAATGTTTTTTTAATGGAGACTTCTGCCATATCTGTGAGAGTGTAAATGTATGTATACAATTTGCATGCATTTCAGTATTTATATCCTGATGAATTTCAGTGGGCCATTTTATTCACGGGGAAAACCAGATGATGCAGCCACCATAATTGAATGAATATTATTTTAAATATTCTAATGTGGCAGAAAATTATTCTCTGCGGAAGTCCAAAATGAGGCTGTATACCTACAAAATCACATTTCAGTCCTCAAAATAGACCTGAAGTAATACATAGACCTTTTGTTCACTTCTGGCACAGAGATAAGGCCCCAAAAAGCCTGATGACAGTTATGTATCTAGTGTACTGGTAAGCCTGTCACTGATTGGGATCATCTCCTTGTTCCCTTTTGGTCTCTTTGGTTTTAGCCATCTGTTGCTTCCTGACTTAGACAAGAAGCATGTCTGCATTCCAGCCCGGTGGTGTGATAGCAGGGTGTATATATGTGTCCTCTCAACATTTCTTGATCGATGTGCAAGGATTTTAGTGTAAGCTTCATGAACCCACTCAGGACTCTGGCTTAATGTTAGGTGCAACCGTGCTATTGCTCTGGGTATCAGTCTCTTTTCCCAAGTAACAAGTGATAGGATGAGAAGAAACAGCCTCGAGTTAGCCACGGAGGTTTAAATTGGATATTAGGAAAAATTTCTTCACTGAAAGAGTTACCAAGCATTGGAACAGGCTGCCCAGGGAAGTGGCTGAGACACCATCCCTGGAGGGATTTAAAAGATGGGTAGGTGTGGTGCTGAGGGACATGGTTTAATGGTGGACTTTGCAGTGTTGGGTTAACAATTGGATGTGGTGATCTTAAAGGTCTTTTCCAACCTAAATGATTTTATGATTCTATGATTGTCTGAAGTTTGGGAGCTAACGTGTATACGTTAGGGCAGGTTGCCTTCACACCTCTGTGTCACAGCCTTGACTCCTCTTCACGGCAGAGACTGCATTTTAGCTCTGTGTGTATCATGCTCAGCCCAATGGCACAGGAGAACACAACTAATGATAAGATGAATTTTCTCTGACAAGCTGCCCCTCTTCTTACTTACCTTTTCCTTCATTAGTGACTGCAGGAACAATCAGGAGACTCACAGGTTCACAACTGGAGTAAAGGCTTGTCTACTCCAAGCCGAATCCTTAGGGAGTTGCTTCCCTCCCATATTCTGTTACAAACCCAGCTTTACCTCTAACTGGGCTTTTTTTTTAGGGTAAAGAATACAGACCAGTTTTAGAAAATTGGACAGAATCCCGTTCCATCCCAGTGACTCCCAGTAGACACACCTTTCTTGTTTATAGATGTGTTTAGTTACTGATCGTGGTGGTAGGTTGGATACTTGTAGCAAAAAGCATCCAGCCTCTTCCAAGATTGACGGATTATGTATTTGGTTGTCAGCACTAGCCAGGTGTTAAACCAAAAGCCAGACTGTTGAAGGATACCATTGGTAGGCATTCCTTGTTCTCCAGCTCACTGTTTTAATAGTGAATCCGTGTTAGGAACATAACAATTATTTTTTGCTTTTCACAACTGGTTCTGATATTTAACGGTTGGTCATATCAGTTTTTCTAAAAGCAACAGGACATCATCCCAGACTGAGTTTTCAATGCCTTGAAACTGGTTGGTTTGCAAACTGATGATCTTCTAACTTCACTGAAGTTAAAACCGAAAATACAGATTGAAGAATGTTGTTAGGCAGGGAGCTATATTTGGATTTTCTCTGTGAAGGTTTGTTAAACCTGTCTTGTTTAAGAGTGCCAAGTGACTGTGAGCACCAGAATTACTTGTAATATATCCATAATATAATATTTTTATATATCCATAAGATATCTTAAAATTTGTTCTTACTTTTCCTTTTTTAATTTTTTTTGTGTGGATAAGAGACAGGATATTTATTATTCAGTGAAGCTTCATCTTTAGAGAATTCAAGACATTTAAGACCATGGCAGAACTGGTGGAGAGTGGAGCCGAAGCAGGCAGGCAACAGATATTCCTAAACAGAATAACTCAAGAATAGCAGCGTTGGGCACTGAGACTCCCACTCTTTGTGCCATGGCACAAATGACCCCCAGAGGTGAATAAGGGCATGATGGAAGTAGGAACCAAGATAAAATGTCCGTTATTATCCATCCTTTACCAAATGCAAATTTTTCAAAAATGACAAATTGAATTTGTTTCCCTGAAACCTTCAAGCTGCCTAGAATGCAAGGAAACAATGGCATCCACCTGGGTTTTTTCACTTGTCTCAAACCTAAACGAAAATCTCTCCTCCACAAATGATCAAGATTAGTATTTGCTTTGCTTTCATGAAAGGTTACCTGTAGAGTGCCTCATATTCATTGTGAAATTTATTTCCTGATGAATCCAATTTACATTAATGTGGGCTCATTAAAAGATAATTATTGTGCTGAGAAGAAGACCACAGCATACATCAATAGAACATCTGTAATTGTTTTAGTCGTATGATAAAGAGATAATTCAGAGTTCAGCTTTTCATAATGCCACTCTTATAAATGTCAAAACTGGATTCTTATTTTAACAGCTATGGCAAAACTTAATTACTGTGATAATTATTATCAAGAAGCAGATGCCCAGCACCGGCTTACCTTCTCTCTATTAGCACAGTATAGTAATCTTTAACGTTTTAACAATTGGGATTTTGAAAGAGACTACTACAGTCATAAATGTTGAAGTATCTGGATCAGCTAAGTTGTGCTGAGAGGAAAACAGCACTTTTAAAGTCAGCATTTGGAAGATACTGTTAAACAGTGGTCCTGTGGAAAAACTGTTCTATAGAGTTTCCCAACACGGGTAAAATTTGAATAGATTTAGCAGAGATATTAAGTAGAAAATTTGGTTTTATCTGGTGAATTTTGCTCTATGTTTAGAAGTACATACCAGAGTTTTGGTTCTATGAGCTGTCTTGCCCTCTGCTTGACCTTATATAATAATAAGTAATGGATACTTGCATTTATATAGCTATATACCTCCATGTGCCAAGGATTTCATAGCATTAGCTAATTAATCATAACAGCCGCTGCATCAAGTGGAAGATACACTGTACAATAGAGTTCATGTTCTGTAGCCCTGGCATTCCAGAGTAACAGCTCAATGATTTCTCCTTGGTGGATGCAAACAAATGCTTGATAAAATGGAGGAAAGCGTAAAGAAAGCAAAATTGTAAGGAAGAAGCAGAAGGACAGATAAAGGATCCGGTGCAGTGCTGGAAATCAGTAGAACCTTTTGTGTGTGAGGTAGTGTGGGGTCTCAGAGTGTGCTGCTGGTAGAACAGCTAATTCTCTGATGAAGGATGCAATAGTCGGTCAATAGAAAATATACTAATGGATAGTGCCATATAGACCACGTGTTTGGAATAGAGAAGTTAATTCTTTTTTTGTGGGCCTTTTCTATCTCTCTCTCTGTACCAGCTTGCTGCAGGGTTTCTGTCGCCTTCCAAGGGCACTGAATTGGGGGAGAGGATGAACGTTGCTTTGCTGACGTGTCTCTCCCAGAGCTGATCTGTAGACTTAAAGCATGCACTTATGCCTGTAGATATTTAAGAGCACAGGAGTTTGCACTTCCACAGTCAAGGCTTCTCATGGGGTTTTAAGGCCTGAATTCATAAACCAGTAATGCCCGGTCTGTAGTGATGTAAAGCTGTATGTGATCACTGAGAGCGAACAAAACCTCCAACCTTCTACCATTGTCATAGCTGTCAGTGGAACTGAAGGGATAAATAGACCTTATATAGCACAAATGCATCAGTGGCAGCAGCAGCTCTGCCATACCATGGGCATTGCTCTAGTGATCGTTGAGTAAGATTCTTTTCTCTGCCTTATTGGAAAACTTATACAGAAAAAAACACTTATTGACCCCTTTGAGAGTCAGAAAACCAAACCAGTCAAGAGTAAATTAATAGACACACTTATTAGAGGGGCTTTAAATGTCCAGCAAAAACAAAGGACTAAAAAAGAAAATAAAAAATTCATCACCATTTGATGCAAAGAATGTACTTTAAATTCTCATTCTGAAGAAGTTTTCCTTTCTAGTTTGTACTTATAGAAGGCACTTATAGTTGTAAGAACATTTTTCAGCCTGAAACTTTGCTCATCTGTTTAAAGAACATCCTCACTAGGAACTGAGTCACGCATGTAGGTTTGCAGTAGCTGCTGCAATCTACCGCTTTGATTAAAAAGTCTAATTTAAAATTAAAAATGTATTTTTTAAATCATTCTTTCAGCTTTATAAATGTTGAGATTCTTCGTTAAGTGTAATACAGTGACTTTACTTTGTGAAGTAATGCGGTTCTCAGTGTGTCTCAGATAACATCAGGCTCGTAGCTATTTCAACTGTGCAATGAATTTCAGTTAATAATGATGTTTGGGATATTAGCACCTTTCATCTGAAAATACTGAAGAAATACAAAAACAATACTTATATCTCAGAGAAAGCCTTCTGATGGGCAGGCTAAGGCATGAAATGTGGGGCATTATTTGTGTTTCACAGTAGGTCAGCCACTTCTCTTTAAATGCGAGGCGCTCAGATCATTTCCCGTACAATAGGCATGAAGCCAGTTTTAACATTGTATTTTTATGATACTGCAAAGCAAAAACCACCTCCCACTGCTTCTTACATTTCACAAAGGTGGGAATATGACTGTGATAAGGCTCCAATTCAGAAGTTCATCCATATTTAGAAAAGCATTTAGCACATCCTAGGCCAAGTTTACATATGCATATGCATGTGATTAAAGCCAAGCAAATGCTGTAGAACTGCAGGAATTAGCGTGAAGGAACATCCAGTCCCACGACATGGTCTAAAAGACTACAACAGGGTGAGTTTGGCACGAAACCCAATCCTCTGGCTGCCCCAGCCGAGTGCTTTCACACCTCAGTGCTGTTCTGCCCCACAGCCTTTCTGTGCCACATGCTTTTCCGAGAAAGTCTGTCTCCCAAAGATATTCCAAAGACACGCACTATTATTTTACTAGAATTACTACTGATTCCGAAGTTGTCATGAATCCACCAGTGCAGATCGCTGAGATAGTAATGACGCCTGCCTAAAATAGTTTGCAATTGCTTTCCAATGGTTTCTACATAAGATTTTACATCTTAAGCCATCCCGTGATTAGGAGAAAGTTCTGAATATCACAGGGAAAAGCTGGGATTGTTGAATTCCCTCCTGTATTTTTTGAAGGATACCACTACGGCATGTATGGTAAATATGCTTGTCTGTGGAAAGTTAGATGGAAATAGATACAGACTATACCTGCAGCTGAAATAATGAAGAAAGCTGTTGTCGGATGAAGAACACACGTCTGAAATACCCCGTCACATAGCATTTTTTCTAAAGTTAAACCTAGACAGAATCTCTCCAAGGAAAAGGGGAAATTGATTTGCTTACTGAAATGCTCACAGGAAAACTGATGTTGAAAGTTAAAGTAATTACAAAGAATGGAAAACAATTGGGTCCAAATCGCAAGTTTTTTTTAAATCACTGCTCCTTTCAGTGCCTTTGACTTTGTCAGTAATGTGGGTGCCTGTTCCCCTGTCACAAGGAGGATATGGTATGCATAAAGACATGATCACTGCGTTGAGCATAGACTGTAATGTCTGAAAAACAGATCTATAATTTCTTTCTTCTCTCTCTTGCTTGGTTTACCAAGCTGTCCCTGGGGTGCTCATTGTTAAACATATTCATAAAATTGCTTCAACTTCAACAGAAATGAAAGATACAAAGAAAAATCCTACTTTGGGCTATAGCTGAGCAACACCAGTAAAATTAGTGGCTCAGGTCCTCACTTGGTGTAAATTAGCACTTTCAACCCCAAGTGGAGTTTTGTTGATTTACACCAGCTTGTTTTGTTTGCAGCATTGCAAGTGACAGCTGGGTTTGGCTTGTCCTACTAGAACAAATAGGAAAAGGAGGGGGAAAAAAATACTTTGCCAGCACTTTCCAGATGATCTTTCTTTGTGATAGAAGAGTTTGTATTTTAATAAGTGCCTTTTCCACACAGTCCAGCTACTTTTGCTTGAGCCTCCAGAGAAGCGATACAAGCAGATTCTCAGTGGGTGTCAGTTGGTGTAGCCTCGGCGGTGGCAAGGGACAACTTTTAAAAGCACAAACCAATAGCTCTTCACCTGTAGCTCCTCACCTGTAGAAAAAAGCATTGTTTACGATGAGGTGAGGCTGGCACAGCAGCCATGAAAAGCACCTAAATTGTCTGATACAGACTGAAGTTTCCCCGCTGAGGAAGCCCGCATGCTTTTTGGAAGATCATTATGCAGAGCCAATTCAGGTTTGTTGCTCTCCCCTTTCTTTGTGTTAGAACATAATACGCATACTCTGCAAATCCGTGGCCTCTTTATAAAATCTCAATCATATGCTTTTAAATATGTAGCATGTGAGATATCAATCTGTCCACTCTTTCTCTCTGAATATAACAATTATCAAGCTAATAAGGATGACTGATAGACAGATCCACTCGAATTGAGATGGGTTAGCCGAAAACCCCTCTTGACTGAAAAAGAGTTAAAAGCCATGTCATCTTGTCACCTATTACTGTGACAGTGCTCCCCCTCACCTTTCCTTTTCCTTGCATCTCAACACCAGCTGCCACTCTGAGAGTTGCCAGCAAGAGTCCGAAGGCTGGAGGAGGCTCGGGCAGACCCTCATTCCGTCTTTCCTCAGCTGCAGTGCAGCAGGGGGGGCAGCCAGCACCCAGTTCTGCTGATGTGGAACGTGCTGCTCAGGAGTCTCTGCCTGAGGGAGACTCGGCAGACCTTGAATAAGCAAACAGCAACATCAGTGCTATTTTTAGAAAGGATCTATCTGACCTTCTGTTGTCCTCGCCATTGATTTGTGATTGGGAAAAAAAGAGCAGAGTAGAATTTGATAGGTGACCTTTGACATGAAAGAGTAGAGCAGTTACACAGCCAGAAAAAAGAAAGGAAGAGGGGGAAAAAAACAAGCAGAAAGTTTTAGATACCTGTGATGTGTCATATCCACATATATAACTGATAAAGTATAAGAACCGTATGTTTCTTATTCCAGTTGTCCTCTGCACCCTTTCTCTCAGAAGAAGGGATAGTAATGAAGTTTTATTACACATAAAATTAGCTTCAGTAAGTGCTACCATTAACTAGATAATAAAACAAGTTGCCTGAATGTTGCAAAAGAATTGTTTTTTAAAATGTCTGTTAATTGCTAAATGGCTCTAGCTCCTATCCAGCTACTTTATCTTTGACACACTGACGACTTCAGCAACTGAGTGAAGGATTTTATGCCCCTCTTCTTTGTTCCCTGTGAGGAAATGCAAAAGACAGAGCCTCTTACACACTGCAGCAACTTTTGATATTAGAGCATCCATCCAGTCTGTCCCTGGCCCCTTTTCTGTCTCTAGGACAGACGGACAGACCAACTAACCAAACTCCTGGGGATGTCCACCAGGACTCAGCCAGACCCTGGCTCAGCCCTGGTGTCACCTGGACTTCCAGACATCCCAGAGGAATTATCAGTATATATATCAATATATATCATTATATATTAGTGCCAGAAAAATTATGACAAACATACTTTGAAGCATAGCTGAACGTTAAAAGGGATCTTCCTTAGATTCATGGGGAAAGTGCTGTAAACCCTGAGTTAGGGTTTAAACCCATTCCAGCTAACATGTACTGCTCTGGAGTCAGAGATGAGCCATTTGTGAACAAGCAGACGAGAGGGAAGTGGGACACGGGGGCAGGCGGAGGCGAGGGCAAGATTCACGCCAACGGGAGTACAGCTTGCATTTTGAATCCTCCTTCAAGCATGTTTATTACTCCTTCGGACTTAGCCTCGTGACACTGTTTACAGGAGAGAACCGCTGCCTGAGAAGCAGCTGGTCATATTAAGTCAGAACATTAAACTAAAAGATTGTAACATTTCATTGCCATTGGGCCATTTGTGTGAAAAGCGAGCCTGTGGTGGTGTCGGGGACGGTCTGCGTTCGGCTGGCACCCCTTTCCAACAGGCCCCTGAGACCTGACTCTGCTTAGCTTAGCCTGGCTCCAGCTCTGTGGTCGCTTTTATGTCCATTCTCCTTGCTTACAATGTCTACTTATTTAAACCTAGCTCAACAAAGCTTTTAAGCACGTGCTTAAAGTTAATCGCATGATTTGCTGAATAGGAATGGTTTTCAGCACATTCAAATTTAAGCGTATGGGTAAGAGCTGCCGTTACGAGCAACTTTTGAAAAGCCCATCAATTGTGTGCGTAATGCCTGAGTGTCCCACACAGAGCACTCTCTTACTTGGGAGCAAAGGACCCTAGGGACCTCGGCAGTAGGCTTCCTGGCTTTCTTCACAGCCTAAATCATCATCAATAATAGATAATTGTGTCACTGTGTCTCACATGTTCATTTATCCTTCAAGAGTTGTGTTTAGTTTATTGTATAGATTAATATGAAGCAAGTTTTGCTTTGCTTTTATACAACGATGCTGCCTTGGCATGCAAGCTCTCCCTGTACGGTATAAAAAACCCACTACTTTCCATCAAATCCTGTCACCATTATCCTGTTCTTGGATGAAATGCCTGTTGACTCAGATGTCAAGATTAGTTCCTGTTTTATTAAAAAGTGATAGGAACACATATCAAATAGGTTGAATTTTCTCCAGCAAAAATGCCACCTCTAGACTGTGGCTAGACTCTGCATGGAGTTTTAATAGGGAGCTCAGGGAATTAATTAGGTATGTAAAAATTGTCAACAAGAATGAGAACTCATGTCCATCACCAAAAATGTAACCTATGGTTGAAGAAAACATATTGCCTGAGGACACATCCATCATTGATCTTTTATGTGAGATCCCATTGACTTCAGTGGGAATTCATTTATGGAACCTCAGTGGAATATAGCGCCCTGGTCGTTGTTCCTTAAGAGGTTTTAGTTGCCCTACAGGACAGGGGAGGTGGTCTGAAGGGTTTCCATGATGTGGTTCTGAGATGAAAGCGTAAGTGATGTAGAAATGCCAGGTGTGAATTAAGTGGGTCATCTGAAGTGCATGCAAATAAACCCTTTGCCCTACACCGCCAAATTGCTTTTTTAGATGGATTTACAGAAAAAGTATTTTATGTAACTTTTGTGGAGTTTAAATTCATATTCTTGAGACAATTTTCCATATCCTGGCAAATGTAAATGTAAATTTTATTTAGGTATGCTGGCGGTCCTTCTGAATAAAGATCAGAGGAATCTTAAATGTCTTAAAGCAAATCAAGCTCTCCAGATATTGTTGTGCTTTTGAATATGCAAAATACCATGACTGTAAGGTTTTTTCGTCAGGAGTTTACTGAGTCTCTGAGGTGATACGTTGTTTAGGCCATTGACAATCCAAGAGCTTCGCTTACCGCAACGCAGAAAGTTGACAGTTCTGAGCCTCAGTGCGTATAGAAACCCTGTAGCTCTTCAAAGGGCAATTTTTCCCCTTGGTGTAGTTTTGAAGAGATGGAGGCAGGGACTGCTGGAGCCTGGCTGGTGGCAAAGGTGGTTCTGTGGGATGACCTCAGGAACGGCAGCAGCTCTGGACTCAGAAGTTTGGTTCTGTGCTGGGGAGGTGGGTTAGCGGGCAGCCCGCCGCTGAGGTGGATGGAGTTGGGTATTATTTATTTTATGGTATGGATTTGCATTGCTGCTCTGTCGCAGAGTATGTGTCTGTGCTAGTTGCATAGTTAGACGTGCTGGTGTTGACGTTGTTAAAACAAAAGTTAAAAATAATTCACTGCAAATGATTATTTATTACCTATAAATAAAAACAGAGACACTATACTCCTCCCTAGGAACAAGTTTGATATCATGATGAATATACTATTTGTGAGGAAAGCAGGATGCTATTATAATGCTCTAGTAACGAAGGGAGAATTCTGTGTGTTCATTACTGCTTTGTTAATTACTAAACCCAATAAAGGCATTTGGAAGGTGCCTGGGAGGGATTACTAGGAGAGAGCGAAAAAAACGGGCAAAAGGGATAACGGCAGAACGGTATAGATGAGAACACACCCAGGCAATTCCCACTGGTTTATATTCTCATTCCACATCAGTGTTACTCTGGAGTAACTCCTTGTAGCTAATGGTTTCTAGACAAAACAAAATTGGTCTGGAGAGAAAAGAAAGTATTACAAATTTCTAAAAAGTGGAAGAGGAATTTTGCCTCATCTAGAGACATTAAAAAAGAATAACAGGGGGGAAATTCTCAAAAGTCTTAAATTGCACTTTGAAAATTGATGTAAATGCACATCTAGCTCTACACATGATGACAGTACAAGCACACAGAAACACTCCAGATTTAACCTTCTCAGGTAAGGTGTTGTTAGCGATGCAGATGAAACAGTAAGAAGCTTTCTGCACGTTGCTCCGTGTGGGGCCTGGCAGTCTGTGTCCAGGTTGCCGATGCCCTTTGGGTCCTGCTGGCAATGCCAGGATTACCCCCTTCAGACCAGCACAGGCACATCTAAGGAGTTGCGGCATAAACATTTTAGACACTTAAAGCCAGTGATATTTCAGCTTTTAAGCTTTTTATCACTTCTGAAATATAAGATGGGCAGTGGGGCTAGGTGGTCATTGTGGGCCCCTTCCAGCTGAAATACTCTATTCTTGTCTAAGATTTAGATTCCTGAATCAAAGAGTTTTTGAAGATTTTCTTCTGAAACTAGTTGTTATAGAAATGAAGCAAGTAAGCAATCATCTACATATCGAATGTTTGTTTCCCTGGGTTAAGTGGATCTTCCCTTTGTCTGCTGTGACCAGTTTAAAAATTGTTTAAATTTAAAATTTAAAAATAAATCGTGGCCAATTTAAATTCTGGCCAATTTAAAAATGGTTTTGAGCCAGCACATTTGAATTCACTGTTTGCCAGGCTATCTTCCTCGTGTAGTCTCCAGAATGACTCGTGATTTCAGGAAGTTGTTTCCTAAAGAAATTGGAAACACTGGAAAATGAACCCCCAAAATAATACCGGGAACAGTTTTAACTCTTTAGAAAAGTGTTTAGAGGTATCAGCTGTCTGGGGAGTGAACACTGCATATTAAAATGATGCCTTCCGAAAGCTCTGAAATTGTTGCTAAATGTTACAATAAAAAAGTCATTCCATGCAGAACACATTATCAGTTAATGCAAAGACAGGATTTTTAAAAAGCCATTACATTCTTTGGTGCTCAGAGCACGGAAACAATAAAGTGAATACAGTCTCATCGGCTCACGCTCGTGACCTCGTGCGGAGCGCTGCTGCCTCAGAGGACTCGCTGGAAAGCTACCAGTAACCTACGGCGTGACTCCCTGTTTTCTGGTGAGACACAAACCTCTCTGGAAAACAGCATCAGCTCGGGACCTCAGTGGGACTGTGGCACTCATCGGGGGATAACAGGCAGGGAGAAGTTTTAAATGGGGTCAAGAAAACCTTTTGATCAGCTAATAGAGGTGTCTTAGGCTCCAAGTAATGCATGTTAAAAGCCCATTTCAAAGCAGCACTGGAATAAAATAAGCATCACTTCAAGCACCTGAGATCAAATAAGCAATTGTTTCGTGGAAATTCTTGATCAAAGCAACAGTAGTTACCTGACTGGTGAATCAACAGATTGCAAGAGGGTGAAATCAGAATCCGAAATTCAGATATATCGCAGCTTAAAGCACGATTCTGTACTGACATGGACAGCTGCACTGTGCCATAGCTGAGGATACGTCCCTACCTTCAGCACTATGGGAAACAACAGAAGTATTTTCCTACTTGAGTTCCAGATGCAGGGAGAAAAAAAGGATGTTACCGAGGGGAAAATGCAATATGCTGACCATCTGGTGAGGCACTTGCCGGCAGGGTGTGATCTCAGCTACAGGAATGGATCACCCACATCTCTCTTATCCAGGCTGCCAAGCAGCAGTTGAGATGCAGAAAAGATTTGTCTATTAAGAGGTGCAATGAAATATCATCATCCTTTAGAGAATTAACGCAATGAAGTGCAGGCTTCAGCATCTTGACTTTTTGTGTGTTTTGCACTTGGATTTTGCAACATAATGTAGCAATAAATAATGTAGTATTACATTTGACCATATGTTTAACATTAGCATGAGTGATGCCCCACACTAATTATTATGAACAAATGACCTATGATTTAAAAAAACATTATTTCCAAAATGTACAAGTTGAACTGTGTTTTAAGTGAAAAGTATTATCAGTGCTTTAAATTTTGGAAATGTTATAGTGGACAATTATTAGGATATATGAAATACATCTCTAGTTCAGTAACAGGGTCCTGAAGAACTATTTGGATGCTTTCTTTCTGATTTCTTAGTTTTTCTTTTCTGATTTGCTCCTTACAACACTCCTAGACTTTTAAGAGTTTACAGTTAATGCCGCCTCTGCCTGTCAATATAATGTCAAATCTGCAAGTAACTGTACGTCTTCCAGACCTGTGAGTGGTGTTGCCCCTACTGATGAAAGAGTTCTCTGTAATAAAATATTGACACTTTCATCCGTGTCGCATTTGAGTAGGCCTGGTTTTGTCACCTTTTTGGTCTCTACTAGGAGAGATCATTTTTCTGTGTCTGACCAATACTTAAATCTCAGACTACCATTTCTAAATTTACGGAAGGTCCTGTGTCAAAATGTATCACATCTCATATAGACATACATGAAGTGGCACATTTTCATCTTCTGCATTTCTTTGCTTGCTCCTCATGAGTGACTCTTTGAAAGTCTGTTTTAGGAGACTTGCTGAAGATACTCAGGCGTGGTACAGTGACTGTGAAGCAGGTCAGTGGTGATGAGGCTGGTCCAAGGTCAGGCCAGGATATCGGTCCGTGGGCTCCGGATCAACAGGGTTTGTGGCCTGGCAAAGGGCCTGTCTCCAGAGAGCTGGAGACAAACACATCTACAGCAAGCCCGGGCAGGGTCTGAAGGCCCAGGGCTGAGCTGAAATGGACCCTCTGTGTCCTTGGGCAGGTGGTGGCCGCAGGGGAGGCTGGGCAGGGCCACCAAGGCCCATGAGTGCCCGCAGGACCCTGGCAGACAGCAGTGCTTGAATGGCATGTGCCAGAGGGGTCTCTCCAGTCATGCGTTTCCATGTAGTCCAGAGACAGCTTTTGAAATCACGTGCAGCTGCAGCAACCACAGCCTCTTTCTCCAGAGGGTTTGGTGTCTCATGTCACGTATGTGTCATTGTTCCCATTCGAGCAGAATCTCACTTCTGGTACCAAATGTAACTTCCTTTCCAAGCTAGCATCTTAACCATCCCATGCCAGCTTTCTTTGGTAACCTTCCTTGGAGTCAAATTTGGAACACATAGCGAATGCCAAATTCTCTACTGTGACTGTGTGATGCAGAGGTTACCTGAGTGTTCAGCCCTTTATTTTTTGAAAGTTGTGTAACAGACTAATGTTTAGAGACTATCATTCCTTGTTTCTCTTTTTAGAATCAGACACAGCATACACGTTTTTGATCCATTATTAAATACATCCACCAGGTAGTCAGGTTGAACGGTGTTCATCCTAAAGGCTCAAAAAGTAGTACATTGCAAATGCAGTTTCTAGTTATTATGCAAGTCGTCTTCTACAAACAGAAGTGAAGAGTGGGAGAGGTGGAGATACAATCCTATGTGTTGATGGAGCGATTACTTCAGGAATTCATTTATGTTTTCTAAAAAACTTTAGGCAGATTTGTCCAGGTCATTTGGATCTCTGCCTCTCAACTGTACACATGCTGAGGATTATGAAACCCCACCGAGTTCTCATCTTCTGCATTCTTTTTATCTTGTTTTCCCTTTGGACTGCGTCATACTGAAATTTAGTGGGAATATGTTATATCCCTAACTGCAAAGATATCATCATGTGTGTAACATGGCTTGCATATCAATTCCATTTCTATAATCAAGAATACATGGGTTAAAGAGTCTGTAACAGCGCATATAAAGAAATCAAGAATTTAGTTAGATTTTATAACCGTGGGCTGATAGTCAGTGAGAAATAAAAATGCATGCAGACTTGGTTTTTCTTCTTTTTCCTTCCTTGGGCAGCTGCCCAAATGTTGCATTTCTGAGTTATAAGAGGGAGTTCGATTTGGCTCCTGTACAGATTCCGCATTCACTGAATGCTTTCTTCATTTAGTTAACGGTCTTTCTGAGCAACACTGGGTGGCATTCATCTTTATTACGCGCTAATGGGAATCACTGCATGGGAAGCCTTGATCTTGAGTTTTGCATAAAACTGCAGCTTGCAGATGCTCTAATCCGACAGGCTATTAGTACAATAAACTTGTAATTGATATATGGGTATAAGTCTTCCACATCACCTACCTGAAGGCCAAGAGTTATGAAATTTAATAAACTACCTGGGTCCTTGGAGCTGTGATCTCCCTTCATTTAGGATAACGAAATGTCCAGCACTGCTCCTGACAGTTATTAGAATAATTGTGAGCGTACTATGAGAAGTAATTCAACATCAGGGCAATTTCTGAGACACAGTAGGCAAATTTAAAACATTTTATTGTGCTAATATTACAGTTAAAAGTGATATTTTAAAGCAATTTACCACGATAATGTCAATGCAGTGCTAAGACACTTTTGTGCTAGTTCTTTTTAATGCTGTTCACAGAAACACTGGTATCCACATAGATATCGAAAAGCTTGTGGAAGACTGGTTTAATAAAATTAAAAAGCAAAGCCAGTGTAATACAATATAGTTGTGAAGAAAAATTGCTGGATAAATTTCTAGAAGTGTATGTGAATGTCTGGTATGAAGCAATGGTGAGTAACATATTGCGGTCAATACGTGCCATTGACTGCAGAACAGTGTGCAGGATAGTTTATGTCGTATTCTTGCTAAGAAAAATAGAAATTCTGTAAACATATGCAAAAATATTTAACTATTACCTCCAGGGCACTATTTCACCACATTTCTGGAATATCACGACTAACTAATCATGTATGTAGTAAAGAAATGTTGTTTTTCCCTCGTAGTATGCAAGGAAAGTACCGTCTTTCTAGAGATGCATATTTGATGAACTACAGCAGTGATTATTTGATTGATTTAACTATCAGAGAGGTTATAATAATCATAAAACAATTCAAAACATCATTAACTAGCAGAGCGTTTGAAATAATACAAATGGGACATTGATTCATGGTTGTGTTCAGTTTTACTTTTATGTACTGTTGTGGTCCTTAAATATTTAGAACTAGTTTACATGTAATTATGGACACGTATATAGTATTGATTTCTTAGAGTGGTTCTTGATCGTAACTAGTTTGTAACCAAGCCAAAACCAAAAAGAGCATCTCATGTGCCTAAAAAAAACCAAGAAAGAATCAAAATCTCTAGAAGAGTTGGAAAAAGAAGTTTAAAAGGAGAGCTCAGCATGGGTAGGAATGGAAACTGCCTCACAGCCGTTACCCTGGGATGGCTGCACGGCTGTTGTAACAGTCCCTGTTGGGCAGTTAATTACCTCAGATTTTCTTTGGAAGGCTTTGGAAAAGAAATGGTCCAGACCATTTTTCTTGGTTATATTTTTTTATGCTTCTTCACCTATGGATGTCTAATTATGCATACCCATGCATTAATGCAATGATGTCCTTTGTTGTAGACAGGTATTAGTGGTATTGGTGAATGCTGTGTACGCCTAGAGGAAATGCTGACCTTTGAGACACTTATGTGTGGGGCTACCCTGGGATTAAAAAAATATAATTTATAAGTGCATTCATTTGATTAATGAAACTTCTGCGTTTTCATTGCAGTGTCTCATAAAGTCCATATATCTTTGCATAGGAACACTGAGGTTTTTGAGGATCATTAGCATAAATATAGAGTTCATAATGATGGCTTCCCCATTCTCTCCTTCCTTCTGACACTGTGCACATCCTTTACATCCAGTGGGGAAAACTGATCTCTCGCAGAGAATTTAGAAGCAACAGATGAGGACTGGGAGGCTCCTCTTCCCCTTCTGAACACCACCAGGGAGCAGGTGGCCATAATGTGGGCGTTGGAGGTTTCATTCACATTTTCTGCAGTTCCTCTTCTTTACTGCAACAAAGGATTTTCTTTAACTAGGACACACATTAATGATCAGATACTTTTATCCTTTCTTGACATATCCCAAAGTCTTTTCTCCTACCCGTAATATTCTTTGCCTGTTTCTGCTTGATAATCGATGTAGGCAGTTTTATTAGTTATGGTACCTAATTTAACATCAAAAGAATCAGACCACCTCTCTGGTGTGTGAATGATGACTGAAGACCTGACTCAGGGAAGACATAAGGCATGTTAAATGTTTCAGAGGCATCAGGGTTTCTGTCTGCCAGCATCGCTGACTTAAATGCAGGGAGAGCAAAGGGAGACCATGGTGGGTACAAAAGCAGCAGTAAAGCCTGACTTGTGCTAGATCCCAAAAGAGTGCCTGTGAAAATATTTCCTCAGGCAGGTCTCCATCACTCTCGCATTAAGCCTTTTAAGTCGATGTGTAATCTGGTAAATCTTATTCATCCAGATAGATGCATTTGAATGAGAACTCACCCTGCGAGTAAAGACTGGCCAGTAGAAAGATAACAGTTCTTATTTGTCATTCGCTATTATTGTAACCATATTACAGAGGATAATGAAGTGCAAGTTACACCAATTAGTTGGTGGCAGCGCGAATGATAAGCGCAGCACTATTACTTCCACATACTGTGGGGTGCAATGCAGCCTATTGATTTAACAGCGGCTTTTCTCTTTTCCCTTTCACTCTCTAGTAAGAAACAACAGTGAGATTTATGTGAGCAGTACTGTTTTGGAATACAGATCAGGCTGGAGAAATGCTGGTGTGAATCTTTGGATGCTCACTATTTAAAAAAAAGACCAGCCTAGGTTAATTCATAAAGTGCTTTACAAAATAGGATAAATGCCGTGTGTTCCACAGTAGGGCTCCTTGGCTTTTTTCCTCACACCTGACTGCCTATTAATCTGCCTTTTAACTGTGCCTGCGTGGAGCCACACATGGTTGGAGCCACCAGCAATGTATCTCTCTCCAGGCCTCTCCGAACTGGGTCACCCTTTTGCTATTGGTTAGCATTAAATTATTCCCGTTGAGATAACCAAGACACTCCATAGTGCTTTCTATTGTCGTGTTCTGGCACTGAGATTTTATAACAGATTATGGGCAATCTGTCATTTCAGGCTGTTCAAGGATATACAAAAAATTAGCCACATGTTGCTCTCTCACACTGAGAAATCTGAACAAAGACAACAAAAAACATATTTTTCTCCATTGATTATTATTGCCTAATAAAATATCATAAATAAAGCATAAAGTGTGCCCTGAATACAGAGCTCTAATGATGTGTGGCATTTGTCATTATCAAAATGCTCATATGGATTTCGATGGAGAGTAATTTCAGCTGTCTGGAGCGGGCTTTGATGGGCAGCAGCTTCCACAGACCACTTGGAGCCTGAAGCCTCTCTAGAAAGCAGCCTTTGGTTGCACCTAAGAACTCACTTCACCAGTCATTGTTTCATCCCAACTCTAATGCAGTTAGATCAGTTTCTGATTAATGTCTCCTGGTACAGTTTTAAACATTTCCTTCCTCTTTTCACTGGAAAATGAGAATCCAGAAGAATTACGTTGTTGATTTTATGAAGATTTTCAGTTCAGTCTAAATCGTGGCCTTTGTATACAACCAGGCCACTAACGTTGTAGGAATACTTGTAGAGACTTCAAGAAGTTTTGAATTTTATCCACGTGAATGTCTTATATCTGAGTGCACATATACACAGCTGAGTATTTCAGTTATGCATAGACAGTATACACTCAATGTCCATTAGTAAGGTGTACATATATTTTATATTTCATCTGTGTGTTTTATATATTTTATACATATATATGTAATATAAATTTTTATAACCTGTTTATTTATGTCTCTTTGTATGTGCCTGTACATGCCTATGTGCATATAGATGTGCGTTTGTTGTGCCCGTGGCTGTGCTCTTTAGTTATCGATGGTTATGAAACTATAGGTGTGTGTAGATCGATGGATGGATAGATATTATCTTCCTATTTACACCCTTCCCCTTTGAGGCATTTACTGAATCAGAGGCCACTGGTCCCATTCAGGACCTGCTTTAGCTTTTGCCTGGATTGCTCCTCTTCCTTCTCTTTCTCTTTTGAAGAGACTTTTAATCTCTGTTAATGTCTGGGACTCTTTTCACAGAGACGAATGTGCAAGCTGCCCTCTGCCTCACAGTCCAGGGCTCCAGGTGCTGCCTGGACCTCTCTTTCTGCAGTGCAACCGCAGATTTACCCTTCTGGCATAGTGCTTCTCTCTTGGCCAAGGCCTGCAAAAATGCTGTCACCCTCACCCTCCTGTTCCTACTGCCTGTTCTTGACAATGATGGCTGCACCCTCCTTGAAATCAGTTTTGATCTCCTTCCCTTCTCCACCTACACATAATCTGATTTGTGTACGTGTTTGCCTACACATAATCTAATTTCAAGAAACAAATTGGACTAGGTTCTCTGTCTGGACAGCTCACATTATTTGCGTTTTCAGAACAGAAGTATTTGCATCCTTCTCTCTTGCTATGCCCTGTCCACTACCTCCTTCATGTATTGTGAGGGACACCACCGTCATTCTGGTTGTCACCCAAGGGCACGACATGGTTTTCTTTGCATTGTTTCTCCTATATGTTCGCATCCAGACTGTGACAAAGGTTTTTAAGATTCTTTCTGCACAAAATCTCACAGACATATAGTCCTTCCCCTCTAATGCTGAATTATGTCATTTAGGGAACTGCAGGCTCAGAATTTAGCAGAGTATGGCTTTAATTGTGCTTATCTCTGATAAATAGACTTCTCTACCAGTTTATATGTTCAATATTTTCACCTAGTATTGTATGTTAAAAAGAGGATTGTGTTGAAAATTTAATTCTGAAAAACAAGCAGTGAGATGATAAATGCCGTGAAAAACAACTCCAGTCACTGCAATGCTTAATGTCCTGCTCATGATTTTATATCAGTTTCCAATTACCACTGCAAACACTGATGTTGATAGAAGTAAAAGACATATAAGCAAATTGAGAATTGAATACGTATTTCTGAGCTTAGAATAAACAATCCTAATAGCCTTTTTACACCATTAAGGAACGCCATTTTTATGTTCTGAAAAAGGACATACTGGCAATGGCTGAACAGGGACTAGCAAGTTGTTGTTTCGCATGGGGACAGAGTTGGTGGAAAGAGTAATTTATTCTGGGACAAGTAATCCTTGCCAGGTTGTATCTAGTTTAGATTATTCCTCTTGCTCTAAGTTGGCCAGTTCAGTCACTGGATGAAGCCTCACCTCTTGGTTAAAACCAGAAAGCAACCCCCTAAATGCTGCACTCCCATGCCCTCAGGCAAGTTATAGAAGTAATGACGCAAAAGGGTTTAGGAGTTTTATTAAGGCAGGGAGGCAGCAGGGGTCAAATCTGCACCAGAAGGCCTGTAACTAAGTCTGTAACTCATATATGGGCAAAGCTGCAGGGATTTCTGCTTGATTAAGGGTTGCATGATTGAGGCCAGTGACATTAACAGGCGCAACATTCACTCTGCATCTCAAAATGGTGATCTGACATGTAAGAAAAAGCCATGTAATAGCAAAATCCCAACACTTCCTTGCTGGTAAAAATGGCTATATACTTCCCATACACATGCCAAGTCTGTAAATGGAATTTATGTCTCTCTTTTTTTTTTTTTTTTCTGCTATCAAAAGCAATTTTAGGAACTTTCCCGTTGTCTTTTGCCTGTATGGGCTCTGAACTTCCCCAGTATTGTTTTGAGGCTACATGATCAATAAATGTCAGCTTCTGAAGTGCTTTGCCAGTTTGGGTATCAGAAATGAAAACATAAACCTCAGCCCTCTCTTACTGGTCATGACAAATTGATTCTTTTCGGTCTACCTTGCATTTCTATCACTTCGTCTGTCTGAAGAGAAGTGGATTTCTCAGTGTTACCTGCTGTTCAGCCAACCTGAATTCCAAAATCCTTTCAAAGATTTGTTTTAAAAACAATTTGTCTTGCGGTGATGTGCACAATAAAATGGGAGCCAGAGGGACTCAGAGTGTGCAAGGGCTGGGGGAGCAAGGCTGGGACCTGCATTAGTTTGCAGCCACTGCTCCTGGCACCAACCTGAAGTGCGCGTCGCCTTGGGCACAGGATGCAGAGTGTCCTTCCTAGCGGTCAGCCTCGGAGCAGGCAGGTTGCAAACCAGCATCCTACGGGTCACTTGTATTTTGAACCCTTATGTGTTTTGGAATTAGAACAGTAAACCAAAGACTCTGCATGCACAATGAACGTGCACTTGTAATTATAATTTGTACATGAATATTCACGGTTACGCAATTAGGTGAGGAATTATATGCTTAAATGGCCGCCTGGGCACTTTACGGCCAAATAAAAAGTAGCCATTCATATGTACAGGTGCATATATGTTTGCTTAAAAAGAAATAACAAAGAACTGTTGGATCCCCAGTGCAATTTATGATCACGGAATGATTTCTATCCTTGCTGCAAAAAACTTTTGCAAGATTGTTTTCCCATCACTGTCCTAAGCACCAGAACAAGTTCAGGAAGGGATTGATCTTAAACTACACTTGTAGTTCCCTAAAGTACATTCACAGTTTACTCTGTTTTACAGCCAGCTTTTGCTGAGACACAGAAGTGCAGAATGCACTGCAACTTGGTTTAGCTTTTTCCCCAAGAAGTCTGTTAACAAACACTTCCATTGGTCTTAAGGGTTTGTGACACATATGAAATGTAGCGCTTGCATTTTTTCCAAGTTAGTTAATGAATTGAGTGTGCTTTGCTGTCTACTGAAATCTGCCTCTGAGATTTCCAATTCATTTTTGCTTAATTTCTGTATTCTGGAAGTTTTAAAACTGTCAGCAAAGATGTTTTACCAGGCTTCACATTATGACAGTAATCCGAACCCTAGTTTCATTAGAGGGTAGAAAGGGATGGCAGTTACATTCCTTTCCTCAGATCCCATAGGAGGAAATAGGGGTGGGCAAAACCTGCTGCTGAAAGAAAAAAAAGCGTGTAGAGTACGTATCCACAGGAAAAAAATTCAAAAGAGCATTAGTCATCTATGCAAAACATACACAACATCTAATTAAATCAGGTTTCATTGAAATTAACATAAATGGCATGAATTAATGAATGCATTTTGTGATGAACACTCAGCTCCCGCGGTGCGAGCAGACTTTACAAGAGGCGTTTTAGAGCAGACAATTTGTGGGGCAAGAGCTATCACCGACTGTGTGTCCGTACCGCAGAGAAGGGCAGTGGGCAGAAGGCAGATCTCTGCTCTGGCATCTGGATGTGTCCCAGCTCTGCTGCTTCCCTGCTGGGTGACCTTGGGCAAGTCACAGCTCCTTTCATTGTCTCCGTCTCCCTCTTTGCAGAATGGTGATTTTGCAATTCTCTGAAAAAATTCTGTAGTCTTCTCAGGAGTAGCAATATTTAGGGACAAAGCATTATTGTCACAATAATGCGGGATCTGCGTGCCACTTCATTCCCCAGTATGGGGCTTAAACTAAATTTATGTGATATCCTGGTTTGTGCTGGATCTCTGCACAGGAGTGAATCTTATCCAAGATCAATGCAGTCATTCCCCAGTCCTGTGGTCTTTATGGGTTCTACAACAGGAAGAAATCAGGTCCTTCCACAACAAAAGCACTATGCCTCTGCCGTAATTGTTCAGCTGAGGAATTGGATAAACACTAAATTCTGGTTTGCCAGTGTTTTCCACTGCTTCTGTAACTATTAATGAAACTACAGCCTTGCTAATATCAATATGACATCCTGTCGATGCAAAAGGTATGTGTGAATTTTGAGCAAATACAAGTTTGAGTGAAAAATGTGCAGGCCTTCACCCGTCGTCATCCTGCCGACTTCAATGAGGTTCTACAGTGTTTTCAAAAATGCACAGGAAGCGGCATTTTTCAAGTTATAATCTTGATTTGCCATAAAATACATCAATAGCACTCATTTACAAATTTTGTCATAGTGTTCTTCCCATGGGGAATTGAATTTCTTGGGAAAAAGTCGTTTTTGGCAGACAAAATATCGACTTACTGTTACAAAAAAACTAAATTGAATTTTTCAGTCGGAAATCATAATTTTTTTCAATAAAAAGAAGTATTTTCAATGGAAGAGAAAAGAGGAAAATCGTTTTTGTGGTGCATGTTTGTTGAAATTTCCAGCCGTCCGTGCCTGGGGGTTAAGGAGAGCCTGCAACCCCCTGCCCTGGGTGCCTGCCTGCTCTGGAGCCCCTGCCTGAACCCGCTTGTGTGTGAAACAGCTTCCTCACGCCTGACCTGGCACCAGTTCGGGCCGACACAAAGCTGTCCTTGACAGGCCCTAAGTGTGCTCAGTCTGCATGTGTAAGGAAGCTGTTGGAAGAGCTCAGTTACAGATGCTCCCTTTCCCTTCTTTTATCCTCTGTGTCCCCTTCTTCCCTGTCTTTGTTTCGTCTCCTCCCTTTCTCTCCCCATTCCGTATCAGGAAGGGCCACCTCTGAAGGGCCGGGGGAGCACAGCACCGCACCGTCAGAGACTAGTGGGAACAGCAACTACAACAGTGAGTGGTTTCCAACGGATCTGATGGCTAATGTAGGGTGCCTTGGGTGGGGGGATCTGTGGGTGCTGGTTCCAGCCTTTCCCTGTGCATGTTCTCTCTCTTGAATGGCACGTAATCCTTTAGACCCCAAATCTGAAAGACGCTGAGACGGAAACTCAAGGGAATTGAGTAGTTTCATACGGTGCTTCAGGATTCCCAGGATTTTGTTTGTTATTTTTAACTGGGTTGACTTTTTAAACCATTCCAAACCTATGTTTTAGGCAACTGGATGGATGCAATTTATAGTGCTGTGTCTTTTAACGCTGCCCCGTGTGCTGCAGTGCTGTCCGATGCTCAGGCTGTGCCATTTGATGCCTCCAAAACATCACACTGGTGACACAAGATGCGTTGCCTTCTGCTTTTCCCTAGCATGATGTTGCTGAGGTGAAAGAGATGTCCTGGCCTCTTCTCATCGCTAAAGCCTTGTGCAACTGCAGGTTATACCAGCACTTGGTCAGTATGTCCTGGCTGAGCTTCCGCTTGGGACACCCCTCAGGGCCCAGACCTGGAAGTTGTCACTCAGTTTTGCTCACTCCCTAGTTAGGCAAAAGCCAAATAACACCATTTAGACTTCCTTGGGCATGGCTTTCAGCTTCAGTTACAAAAGGCATTTACCTTTCCTAAGGTTTGGTCTGCTGTCTTGATCTACAAGTTAGAAAGCCGTGACTCGTTTCTTAAAGAATCTCTGTCTTGTTTATGTTTTGGGATAAATAATAGTTTGCCATTGTATTTTGCCCCTTGTAATAAGTAACACACACTGTTTAAGTGAAAAATGTTGTAGCACATTATTTTGAGCAACCATTGACTCCCCAACTGCTTTGTGCTGAGGTGGATTAGAAGCTGCTTTGAAGCACCCTGTGGTCACTTGAGCCACTGACCCGACCGTGATTGTTTTACGTACCTTCCCGTCCCATTTTGTACCTTCCCGTCCCATTTCCTACCTTCCCGTCCCATTTCGGTGACCGGCAGGAAGGAGCGGTGCACCTCTGTACTGATGGGCTGGTGACCAGTATCTCTAACACTCTGAGGGCCAAATTGGCTGCCATCAGCTGCCTGCGGTAGAACTGCACTCACTTCTAGCCAGAAAGAATTTAAGCTGGCTTCCTTATGCAGAGCATCTAATGAGAGCCCTAGAATTTCTTCTTAGTGCAGTCTGTGAAGACTGTACCTATAATGCCTCACTATTTTCTCCTTTAATATATTTTGGCATACATGTGGGTGTATTTACAAAGCACGTGTAGTTAAATGTCATTGAAAAATATAATTAAAAATCAATTAAGAGACCATTTTAAAAATAAGAGGTTGTAAAAATGGAATTTACAATAATAACAAGACTAAGCAATTGGCATTTACATGTCTGTACCAAATGGTGATTCCCTTGTTAGCTGAGCTTGAATGACAAGGTACTCTCTTATCTCCAGGATATAAATTCCAATATTCTTGTTATTGCTGGGACAAATAAATACCTGCGTAAATACTTATTGCGCTGCCGACTAACACCAACTGATTAAATTCAGACAATTGGGTTTTTATTCTTATCTGGGCCCTATGCCAAAAATATCCCATCGTATGAAGGGCCAGGTTTTGCACTCAGCTTATGCTTGGTTAAAGCATAACAAATACTAGTCTACCGATACAAGTCTAAGCACAGAGAGACATTTTAAAAGTATTTTTTTTCCTATACGAAACCTGAACATATTTAGAAGCAAGCAGGGAAGAGGTATTTGGTCTATAGCACGACATGGCGGTGAATGCAATTGCTGTGACTAGACCCCTCCTAGGTGGAGAGGCATGAGGTGTGCTTGCACCTAGGAGATAGAAAAGTCCCCGTGACACGTTTTGGCTTCCACAGAAATATAGCCAGAGAGGTAACTGGCAATGTCTCCATGCAATCCATTAGGATATGAATATGTACATGCATAACTTATGCCTGTATGCTCTGACTCTATAGCCATGCTTGCATGAACAGGCTTTTAAATGATAGGAGATCAAAAACTGTCTTGCCATGGGATCAAGCGTCCCAGATTTATATCCAAACATTAAGTCTTTTTACTTGTTAATATCGATAATCTGTTTCCTCTTCCTCTTCCGTCTTCATCAGAAACAGCTGGCAAGGTTTTCTGAGGTTCTTGTAAAAGAAGTGGAGATTAAATGTGTCAAAAGCATTTTAAAAATCATAAACTCATAGAAAATAATGGGATCAATGGTAATGTCCATCTGTGATGATTCCAGGGCTGAAGAGAACGGGGCAGGATTACTCTTTAAAAGCTCTCAGCCTGTGCCTGCGTTTGTGCCAGTTCTTTTCCTGGGCAGCAGTGAGGCGAGGTGGATCACTCTTCCCAAGCAGATTAATGCACTGCCTGCTTTGGAGTCGGTTTGGGAGGACAGGGAGGTTCTGCTGACAAGCGGTGGGCCTCTGAGGGGACAGAAGGTTGGTGGCATTTGCTACAATGGACCATTTCTCTCAGGTTATGCATTAAAGCGAACGTGAGAAACATCACACATCCTTCTGGCTGATTCCTTGTGGTTGGGTTTCTCCCTCACGTCTGGCTTTGGTTTCCACAATTTAGCTATCTCTCAGTCCTCAAGACATGTGCAGACCAAAAAGAATCAAAGTCGTCTTGAAAATCTGACGTTCCAGCCCATTAGAATTTGGGGGATACGAAAAGTCTGTTTCCCCTATTTATGAGTAATCAGAGGCTTTGTGCGTGCTGCCCTCTGGTCTCATCAGTTTAAGATCCAGGAATCGGCCTCTTTATTTTAACACTGCTTGCTGCTTTGGAATTTTAAGATCATCATGAAAAATCTTACTATAATACTCAATCTGCGTTTTTCCTATTTTTTTAGATCTATGGATGTGCTTGCAAAGCATACTTAGGTATGTTTTATGGCTATGGGTCACTTGGAGTATTTTGTTCCTTTAAAAGATTTCTTCTCTCCTTTTTTTTGATACCACATTCAGGCAATTTCCATAAGTCATTGCCTGTGACATTCCTGTGCCACTACAAGCAGGAAGCACGCTGTTGTGCTGTTGTAATCCTCACCGTACATCTTCTCTCTGAACCATGCGATATGTGCTCAGACTTGGATGGAAGATGGGGTTTTTTTTTGTGTTTGCATATGAACATCTGCTTCCAAATCCCAAGCCAAGAAAGACAAGAAGCAAATTAAACTATTTGTTCTTCTTTCTCTCTCTTTAATATCAAAGTCATTTCTTACATGCTATTTAAGCTTCCACTTTTGATCAGGAGATATTAAAAATGGATCTAAACAACTTACATCTTAATCATATTCCTTTGTGAAAACAGGATAAGAGTGAGAGTGAGCTGGAGAAAAACGCGATCGCTCCTTTGCTGCTAATGCACACACCAGGAACCTGCATCACGAATTCTCTGCCCTGTCCTTAGCGCGGAGGGGTGTCCCTGGCCCTCCCGACAAGCCCTGCTCGGGGTGAGAAGTCTGTGTGACATTGTGCAGCTGGAAATCCATCTCCGCCTGCGTGGAAGCAGCATGGGAACAATTCCCTATTGCTCTTTGATTTCTGCTTGAGACATGGAAAAGGGAGAGTTTTGAGGATGACTCAGATATTCCTTCTTCCCTCTGGGCTTTCTCGATATGCCAGCCCAGCAGCTAACTCACTGCTCCGGGTGCCTCTGTTGCAAGTTCTCAGTCTGTTTCCTCCAGAGTGCCCTCTAATTTTAGAAAATGCCTTTAATAAAAACCAAACAAAAACTTGCATGTTTTCACAATCCTGAGCAGACTTTGAATAAGACATTGCTAACTCCGGGAGGAAAAACAATAAATTATGGTATTAATTGGATTTAATCAATGAAAAATTAAAAGATAGGAATTAAAATGAGGTTTAGTTTTTCACAAGAAATTGGTCCTTCTGCACAAACCCGATCTCATTCCTTGATGAGGTCACAGATTTAGTTGCTAGTTCAGTTAGAGTAGCTGTGCAAATGTAATAAATTTTTCTAACATGTTTGATTCAGTTCTGAAGGATATTCTAATTAAAAATTTAGCACTATACAATTATCAATAACATGCATTAAAAAACTGAATATGAGCTACATGACAGATCTGAAAAAGCAGCTGTCAATATGGAATAATCATAAATATATTTTTGGTGGGCTTCTGGTATTAGACTTGCTCCTATCAATATTTACATTAATGATCTGGAAGTAAATATAAAATCACTGCAGATAAAATTTGTGAATGACAGAAAAACTGGCAGAGTGGCGAGTGTTGATGAGGACACAGCATTCAGACAGAGTGATCTCAACCATCTGACAAATTAACATTTCTAGAGGGAGGATGAAATTAATCTCCGTGTTATCTGCAAGGGGTTGAGCTGCTTTTTGTAGGGCTCTGAGAACTGAAGAGTCAGGGTATAAGGCAAGAGGTGACGGTTAGGGTGTGCCAAGCAAAGGGGTCCAAGGGAACAGTAGGGATGTCGTTGGGCCAGGTGATTTTCTGACCCTCAGGTTAACTGGCACAGCCTCGCTGGTGTCCCTACAGCTCAAATCTAGTGTTCTCGCAAATAAACTGGCTGCATCCCACCTGCCCACCGGGATTAGTCCCTGGGCTCTGCTAACCCCCGCGCGGCACCTGGCCAAGGTTTGAAGGAATACTATTTCACGCTGGCCTAGCAGTGGGCTGTCAGTGGAGTATTCTGGGCAGTCACGTGCTGATATTGGCCCCGTCCCCTGCTCGCTTTACCGATATCACTAATGAGGCAGAGTCGTCAGTGTGAGGGCTGATGAGAGCAGCATTCGGCACACCTGCTGCCTCCCCGCTGCCAAGTTTCTCATCTGCTGCAGCAGAGGCGAGTTTCTAAGGAAGAAGTGAGGAAGAACAAATGTGATACCTTTTCTGCTGATGAGGGCTCTCTCAGAGGCGAGAGGGCAGCATGAGAGGAGACACAAATGCTTTAAGACCCCAGAAGCACAGAAGGGAGTCCAGCTTGATTCCCAGAAAAAAAAATGGCATCTCATTTCCATGCGTCTGAATTCAGTTCAGTGTTTTGGTTTTAACAGAGAGCCAGCTTAGGTCAGTGGAAAGATTTTAATTTATTTAGGGAGGTTTACACTGGTCTTTGCAGCCTTGCGCATCTGCATGCCACAAACCATTCTCATTCCTTGCAGCTTAAGGACACTACGGAATGGAGACTGTCAACCTTAAGGGAGACACATAGCTATGAGGAGTCTTTTATTCTTCTTGTGCTAGCTTAAGCTTCATGGATAAGTTAAGAGCTGCTCCTCCCCCTGCTCTCAGGTTGGCCATCTGTTGCCAATACTAAAAACTCTTGGAACAGAAATATTACTACGGTTTGGGGAAGATCTCACCAAAGGCGACCCCTTTAAAGGAGTGTGAGGTCTGGGGCAGCTGGATAAATAGCTTTGGTTTATGGACTTTACAAGCTGTAAAAGCCAGCTCACTACTCACAGGGTGCACTGTGCTATTAAGGGGGATGTGGGAGCTTTGTCCGTGCCAGACAGAAATCACCTGGTGTAAATCTTGCCTACGACACAGTTTTGGGGAAAAAGTCTCTCTGTTTGGATGTCCTATTCCAAAAACATCTGTTTGCAGTAAAGTGACAAACAGAGACATTTCAAGTCTCACAGCTCATGCCTTTTCGGATTAGTGCAGAACTGTGCATCTTTGAGCTCCCACAGGAGTTAAATAATGATTTTTATAATCGTTTGTAAAGCCATTCCCTTGGTTGTGTAACAGTTAGTCAGGAGTGAGCCTCGCGTCTCTTACAGCACGAAGTCCCGAAGTGAGGAATGTAGGGAGTTCCCGTATCTTCTCCTGACTCATATGCCCATATTTGATTCCAGAGTCACATCACTGTAGCTTGCAAGCCAGAGGATCGTGACAGCAGCCCAGGCCTCCTCTTTCTTAGGACTTTGTGGGCACCGGTATTGAATTTGCTATGAATTTTCCACTCTCTGTTTAGGGTTTGGCTCTGTGTGCCAAGATCAGTTGTTCTTTGTCTCTCCTTCTACTGAGGGAGACTAAACCAAAATGGTCCTGTATCCCGAGGACTTGCATAGCTAAACACAGTAAAGAAACCTTTAGCAGTGAGCTGTCTGACATCCATCTCCTCTTTATATGTACTCTGCAGGTCAATAGTTATCATAACCTCTATGAGCCCAGAAACCAACCCCCCAGACAGCTTAATCCTTACATCCCTCACAACCCACCGTTGCCTTTTTGCTTTGGATTGCAGTGGTTCCCATCAGGGTCTTTCCTTCCTATAACTGGTGGACATTAAGTTGTCATCTAGGAAGACAGTAGTTACAGGGGAAATCACCATCTTTGAGTCACACAAACTCATCCAAATCTTTCCAGGCTTGTTAAGCTCACTCCTCCTCTTGTTTTCATGAGCTGCTGTACAACACCTCGCTACCACTGTACAAACGTCCCAGGAACACGGGGAGAAGAACCTCCTTCAGAGCAGGAAAGCCCCATGGGGCTAGGTAGGCAGGAGGACCCGCTTAGCTTGTGAGCCACAGCAAGGCTGCAGAGGCTGCAGTTCCACCTTGGCTTGTAATATTGTAAGATTTATTTTGAGATCTCATCAGCAATTCACTGTGGGCTGCTTTCTGCTGAGCAAAACTCATCCATCAATCTACTGCTATGGCCACATTCCAGCCTACACTGAGGTGACAGTTCAGTTATACTAATGATCAGCCTCACATACGCATCCCCTCTTGCTCTGATTCTTCTTCTCTTATGATGATTTAATTGATTGCGCACACTGGCTTCTAGTCAAAAAGCTCTTCTCAGCTTAACTCTCACTTTAAAAAAATCACTGCTCAACATCTCTATAATTAGACTTAGTTGCTAAACCCTGTATCCAGGTGGTTACTGGTATATAAGAGGGACATAACTTGAACTGATCAAATCAGGGATTTAAGAGAAATGCCCTTGATCCGTATTTCACAATTTGTTAATTGGTTGAAGAAGGTCCATGAAGAATTAGGACAGTTAGGTGGTTTTTTTATTCACATCCCTGTTATTTTTTGGAGAAGCTCAGTATGTTTCATTAATATTGCATTTACAATGGAAAGGGGCTCAAAAGCCAACAGTTCAATTATATTCTGAAGCCTGCAATGTGACACAAAAACGTGCAGTGCTGTGAGTTCCTGTCGTGGTTTAAGACCAACTCCTCCTATTCCCCAGTCAACAGCACTCACCCCTCCTTTATTCTACAGAGCGGTTGTTGTTGTTTCGTAATACAGCTGAAAGCAAACGACATAGTTTGAGAGTTTTATTCAGTTTCTCATACTTGATTCAGGTTCATGGAGAGACTCAATAAACCAAAGAAACCTTTGGGAGTGATATCCCTGATAGACAGAGTCTGGCCCGTCCGAGGTACTGAGCTGACCCTGCTTCCATGAAGGTGTATATTAACGAATACCTTGAAAAGCTCTCACTGGATAGATTGAACTGCAGCTGATAAAATGGAGGGAATAAGCTAAGTTTCCTTTTCTGGTTTTGTATTTCCTTGGTCCAATAGTAACATTCAGGGTGTGGTGATTTGCACCCAGAATGGGGTAGAATTATCAACTAGCCCCTGAGAAACCTGGCGGTTCCCCTTCCTCATCCCCTGCTTCTCTAAGAGAGAGTGAGAACTTGCGACTGATTTCAACAGAAGTGAGATGGTGCTTTATATGCAGAGTAGGCCACTGATTGTCCTGATGCAATGTGATCTGGCTGCTAGAAATGATGATACGTATGAATTGAATTTTTTTTTTTCATTTTTCTTTATAGGAGGCACCAAAGTAAAAATTTGATTTTGCTGGATTTATGGCTTGATCAATCACCCTATTAAGAATAATGATTTCACTCTCTGACCTTGTAGGGCATCAGCTATGAGATTTGATAAGATGGTCCAAACATTTTTGCAATACAACTCTTAGCTAGTGTATGGCAGTCTATTGACTGAAACACTGTCAATGCACAAATGAGATTATAACCACAGAAGGTCTTGATTGTTTTGGTCTTTTATTCAATACACTCCTCTGTTACAAGCAACTTCTTGGCATTTTTTTCAAGGTAGCCCAGACATTTCTTTTCTGACAAATGATGCTTTAGTTGATCGTATAGACATACTCTTTTCTGCAGTTTTTTCTGTCTTTAGAAGACTTATCTATGATAGGACTATTGCATTTGGTGGCTCCGCACAGTTCAAGTCTTGTAATAGCCTCTGTGAGTTTTCCGGAAAGTCTGCTAGAGCTGTGATGGCGAGAACCGGTGCGGTTGGACATTCTGGCGGGGCGTTGTTGCCTATCTGGAGAAGAAGAGAAGGATGGCTTTAGTGCCCAGCTTTCATTTCATTTAAATGAGCAGAATTGCTTTACTCCCCCATAGGTATAACAATTGTAAAGAATTTATATTGCCATTCATTCTGTACAATAATGAACAGAAACTGGTTTTGCACTCTTAACCTTTGCTGTTAGTTAGACAAAAAGAAGCAGCAACAGTGACTACTGTGAGACGTATATATCTGCCCCATCATACTTATTGCCACTTCTTATGCCTGGGGGGACAATGGGTGTGTGCTGTGTCATGCTTGTGCTTTCCACTGTGAAAAATAACTAGTTAATGCAGTTTTTACTTTCTTTTGTATGTTTCCAAAATAGATCCATTTATCACTTAAATAAATCCACCCAGCATTCCTCATGTATTCTGATTTTTCAGTTAAATATTGTGTGTATTTAAATATAAATATTACCCAAAATGTAGCATTAATATTTTGCCGACTGAAGTGCAGTTCTGTATCTTATTAAAATTTAAAGAGCCATTATGTACATGAAAGATTTTTTTGTTGTAGTTTGCAAGGTGGTATAACAATAATTACCAGAGTGCATCAATCATTTTTCATTGCCTCATTTATATCACAGGGATAAGTAGCTCCAATTAAAATCCCATTTTACATAAATAGATATGGTTTGTACCAAACCACAGTCTGTTTCCACTTCTGAAATGCTGGCCATAAGAAATGTTTCTCGTTATTCAAAGTGTATGATGTGCACTGCTTATCTTTTTGTGCTTAAAAAGACACAACTCTGCAGGCAGGCATTGCCTTTCTGCAGGTTTGGCAGGGAACAAATAGCTGTTACTGTAATTATCTACCAATTTTACTGTTCCAAATATTTTAGCCAAAAAGCTAACCAGTATAATCACATGTTTATTACTGACACATTATAGATTGAGTAAGCAGAAACAGAAAATGTTTATTATGAATCAACAGCTATGGGACAAATTGTATTTTTTCTGTTACTAGTGATTTCACCTCTATCGCAGCAGCTTTCCTGCTAAATCGGCCTGCATTGTGAACTATTGTGAAAAACCAAATAAGGGGAAACTTGGTAAATTATCTTCTGCTAGACTATGATTAGCTCTGCAATGAAAGAAGCCGATTAAAAATCATACTTTCCCTTTCACCCCTCTCTGAAAAGGCCGGTCCCGATCCCAGGCTATTTCTCCCTGCACTTCAGGCAGGAGAATGCTCCAACTGGTGGGACGTGCCTCCGCCTTCCTATTGCATACAGGCAGTAGCATCCCCAGCATCTCCCCTTGTTTTTCCTTTTCCGTCGTGTGATGGTGTTTGGCCCAGCCTTCGGATCTCATGGCATCTTTGCATACAAACCTGGGAACCGCTTGCTTCTGGAGGGTTAGTTCAAACCTGGCTCAGATACAGTCTGTGCTCTGTGCTGCGGGCGAGAAGTTGCCGTTTTCCTCTGGATTCCAATGCTTTTGATTTCCTTACTACAGCTAGGTTGTTAAGGGAGGCAGTCATAGGTGACAACTACGAGTTGCTCCACACCATAAACTAGGGCCACTCATTCCATTGCATTTGATGTGCCGTACCTTTGGGCTCTGACGTTTTCCAGTAAAGCGGAGGTCCCCAGGGCGGTGCGTGGGGCACAGCGGGGAGCAGATTTGCTGCAAAGCCTTTGTACGCTTTCAAAGTTGCAACATTCATATTGCAAGTGGTTAAAAATTCTCTGTGCCACTAGAGGTGGCTTTTTGCATCATTTCTGCAGAATTTGGAGCTTGATGAGCAGAGAATTGCGGGAATACTCAATGACTCTAGCAGAAGGGCTGAAGAGTAGCTTGGGTCATACTGCACCTTTTCTGTAAATTCTCTTTTCTTTCTCACCCCTAGTGCTCTACTTCTGGGGCCAGCAATGGGGCGCTGATGGGGACAGTCATACAGTGACATTAGAGTGAGTGTTGGCTCTATGTGAGCGGCTGGCCGTGGCCTGTCCACCCTGCTGCCCCTCTGAACACCTCCATCGGTGAGCAATTGAAAGAAAAACAGGCAAAAATGCTAGGCTCGTACTCAAAAATGTACTGAAGTGCTTACCACAGATATTGAAACATGTGCTCAAATAGATACTTTGGGGCTGTCCAAAACGAGGACAAATTAGGAACTTAAAACAAACGATTTAGCTCAGTTTTAGAAAGACTTTTCTAACGACTGTCTTGCCATTCACTTTATTCTTCAAATCAGTGTCTACCAGCTTTATTTTCCTGCTGCTATTGCTATGACTAAACCCCCTTATTTGTGTCATAACTTAATCACCGGATTCCGTCTCTGAAGTGCTGAAATAGTAGATAATGTCTGTGTTTTTATTTGTAAGGTCAGGAGCACCAATTCATAGCGTAGGGCTCATCAGCACAGTGAGCTGACAGCAGAGTCAGTCCAGCTCCTGTTTTCTTATTGTCGCACCACAGAAAATCAATGGTGTCAGGAACATTGGGGTAATTCTACTGTTACAATCGATACATGCTGATTAAACTAGTTGTGTCTGTTGGGTAAATTTGCTGCATCATAATTAGAATTATTAATTAAAAATAGGAAATCAATTGCCACAAATTAAGCAAAAAAGAAATTTGCTTTATTGCTTTGACACTCTCTCCAGGGGCCTCAATAACTGTGACAACAGGGACGTGACCGAGTGGCATTTGTCAGTTTTTTAATGCTGTCCTGAGTTTTAAAAATTGACTTCCAAAACCCTGCTAATGCAGCTCCCAGGAAATCAGACATGAGATGTTGTATGTGCAAGGAGCAGTTATTTGCTGTCTTGCAGTTCGTCATTATCCCCTGCCGACCCACGAGTAAAAAGCCCGAGTCCTGCACGCGTCACCGGGGAGAGGAAGCGGCTGGGGAATGAAAGCCTTGGGGAGCAAGATGTAGCCCATCCCCTTCTCACATTGTTTTCGGTTTTCAGTTAACAAGGATAAACAAATTGATCATTTCTGTGGTGGTAGTAATGGGCTGCTCATTGCTGGCTACTTCCTATAATATGCCAGTGACCTTCATTATTTTCAGGGACGCGTTATGTGGGACACTAAAGCAGGGAGGCCTTGGTAACACTCTTTGCAAGGACAGCAGGAGTGTATGTCTTCTTTCCTTCCAGCTGTTTATTTTTCTCTCTGTTATTTCTGGATTTTATGTGGTTTTTATTTTCTTTCTTTTAACCTGCATTGCCCTTTGTTCTTTCCTTACATACATTTTCTCCTTCTTTCCTCCTACTCCTAGAGATTTTCCTTTCTCTGTCTATGTTCTACGTTTCCATCCCGTGTTCTCTTCCTCCTGTTCTGCACAAGTTCAGGAAAGGAGGGCAGCACCAAAGTGCAGGAGTACTTTGGGTCTACATAATCCTGTGGTTTGCTCAACCTACAGCCAAATATTTCCTCTGAGCTTTCACACCTATGAAAGATCTGATAGTGAAAAGGATGACGGGTTAAGGTAAACCTGTGACTGGTAACCGGGGGTGCTGTATAATGTAACGTCCTTTTATTAATCAGTAGCGGTAGACTAGTTTCCCAGTCATATAAAACTCATGGTGGTTGGATTGCTAATAAGGGCTGGTCACTTATAAGATAAAATCCTGTATGTGGAAAACCTAATGAGTAGACAAACATGTAATAAAGTGATCTAAGGCAATTACTCTGTAAACAGTCCTTAGCCAGGCTGTGCATACAAACGTAAACCTTGTCTCTGCTTATTTTTGGGATATCTCGGGCATTTCCTTTTGTTTTTTATAGAAGCTGACTTATGAATGGCAGGCTTTTAGGAGCAGTTATACAAGATGAATGGCTTTGAGCTTTTCTCAAAAATCTGTGCACACCAGTGCCATGTAAGAACGGAGTGAGCAAGTATTCCCCGAGGAAAGTTTGTATTGTTTTCTGCCATCAGGCTCTCCGGTGGTTCCTAACGCCACAGCATACTTTCCAAGTGTTGTGCAATGGCTTTTCATGATCCCACCGTGAACAGTAATGGACATTATTTGTGTAAGCTCTGGCACCTTTATTAGTATATTTTTAATCTCCTTATTTTTCTCAGGAATACCCTCCGCTATGTTAGAGCACAGTAAGTAGCTGATAACCTGGGAAATCCATCTCAGTAAAAATAGTTCCTCCAATATTCACAAAATGCAAGATCAAAACCTAATAAAAATCTGAACTGCTCCACTATGTCTAACTTAAAATATTTAGGGGGGAAAAAGGCCCTCAGCCTTTTGATTATGATTGCTATAAATTAGATTTGGCTAAGGTCCTTTGTAGAACAGGAAGTGTTTTCTTTTTTAATGGGATGCTGAAATGCTGATAGGAAAACAGGACTAAGCATTTCTTGGTTTTGAAGTTAAAATTACCTGGTCTGTGGATTTAACTGCTATATTATTTAGATCATTGCTAATTATCAAAGTATCGTTGACAGATGTGCTAGTGAAAAAGATTAGTATGATCAAATTCGTATAGTTTTTCTAGACCTAGAACTGTTTTTTAAGGTGTTTTGTAATAACAATATTTCATTGAAGTGTATTTCCAAGAACAGTCAAAAGTAACAGCAAATAAAAACGTCTTCGGTTTAAATGCCAAGACGGATCGAGCGGTTTGCACAGGAATCAGGAAAAGCAGAGTTGTTAAAAGCCCTAATTCCAAAGACTTACGGTTGTATGTCGGGCGGGCTGAGCAAGCTGCCAGTTTTGACCTCACTGACAATTGAGAACATATGGATACCGTGGAGGATCTTCCAGATATATTTGAGCACAACTGTTGAGGGCTTTAAAATTTAGCTGTAAAACCCTGACATCGATAAAGGATTTTACAGCACTAGTGTAAATAGTGTAAAATAAGGGGGATGTACTCAAGCAGTCAGAACCCGCGAGGAGGAATGCTGGCAGCTCCGCTCGGAGTGAGCTGTGCCTGGACTGGGATGTAGTAAAGATTTCCCACAAGGGAAATGTTACGTTAATTGAGACTTGAGAAAACAAGGACTTGGACCGACAGTTTCAAATCTTTTTCACTAAGTTTCCACCTGGCAATATTTTGTGGGTGGCAGCTAGCCGGTCTGTTGCCAGCACAAATCTGAAGATAAATTGGGTTATAAGGCTGCATTTGGAAAACAAGTGGTGTCTTTGCTTTCATTTCAGTGGGCTGTGGACCAGGATTTTAATTAGTGTATCTGCTTTATCTTTGTTGTAATATTTGTTATGTGTATAGAACGGCTGTCAGCGTGGTAGCCCGACTCCACAACTGCATCCTGTTGCCGTAAGCGAGATGTAAACAGTCATCGTAGGGGTTCGCCTGTAATTGGAGGGCAGACGGAAAACGATCGCAAGGTTATCTTTCTAGGTCTGGCTATGAGGAGCTACAATTACTACTTTTTCAGAGGCTTAGAATATGGAATTAGCTTATGCATAAAATGTGCTTGTTATTGCTTGGCAGTCAAGTGGTGTTCTGATTTTTAATGGAATTCAGAGTATTTGCATTATGAGGTTATAATTGTTTTAAGAGTCCATAGGTCTAGGATTAGCCTGAAGTCTCTTGATTGGAGAAGGCAAAAGTAACACCTTGAAACCTGTGTTCATTTCCGACATCCTTAGAAACATTAAAAAAAAAGTGTTTTCACCCATTAACGGTTGATTGTGGAGCTCTGTATTTAAAAAAATTTACAGAAACTGATAACAGACTTTTAAAAATCTAATCCTTTTCCAGACTGCTATTAAGATGTTGGCTTTAGCTCTTTTCTGCAGGTCCTCTTGCAATTCCTAGGAGGAAGAGCAGAGAACAGGACATTGATTTCAACAGCACCCATGAACATTGGTGGCCAGAGCCATCGTTACAGTGAATTAAGGGCTTTGTTTTGCAGTTGCTAAAAGAGTGTTCCTGTGTTGCCTTCAACTCTGTTTAGCTGCTGTATCGCCAGCTGCCAAAGAGTCTTTCCATGATGGACTGACCTTTTGGGTTAAAGAATCAGGAAGCTGCGAGATATAGTCTGGAAGAAGCTGATTGAATTGCCGTGTTTACTGCAGTTCCTCAACAACTTCCTTGCTTTGCTAGCAAATTTAAAAGGTTAAAAATGCAGATTTTTAAAATTATGTGCACCTGTGTTCTCAAGTCTCAGTGGGAAGTCACCTTCTTAATCTTTTAAGTGCACAGACCCAATAATTTCCACTGCCTTAACACTGATCCCCCAATTTAATTTTCTGTGTGCCTTTTAAGAGTCGAGGATAATTTTTGGGCTCATAATGTTGCTTTCAAGTCTTCCTTCTTTCAGATCTGCCTAGGAATGAGTGAAATGAGTCAACAGTAAAGGTTTTTTTAAGCTTTCTTCAAGATTTACACCAGCTCCCTGACAGAAAATGGTAGAATTCTTTCAGTTTGACAGAAATTAAGGATGTGCCAAATAGAGGAGTCTGCATATATGTGAGTTACAGAACAATAAAGCATTTAAACTTTGCTAGCTATGAGGTCTCTGTAAGGACAAGTTCTTCTGGTACAATATGAACTTAATTCTTTTTACATTTAACACTTTTAATTAAAAAATATTTGAAGAAGCTCCAACACTCTCTGTATGTGTAGTTTTACTGCCTTTTGGATTCCTTGCCTTGCAAAAATTCCAGTTCTATGACCCTGGCAATCAACACGGAAACAAAGCATAGAAGGTCCTAGTGCAGTCTATGGAAAATTTTGCAGCAAATATTGTGTAACTTGTTGTGGGTTTTGTTTTGCTGGAGCCCAAGTGAGTGAAGAGGTTGGCACAGGTCTGTAAAAAACAATGTCAGGGATAAAGGCGATGAAAGAAAATACAGAGGAACAAACTGTGGCTGGAGAATCCTGCATTCCCTTAAAAAGAACGGTAGAGCTGGGACCTGTAAAACCAGGAGAGAGAACCATATAAAGTGGAGCCTTTTTATTGACTTGCTATATATCATTTGTGTAAATGAAAGACTTTAAGGTTTTCTTCAGTTTATTTTCTGTGGTTTTCTGGAAAGCCTTGGGTCCAGAGGTGCCCTTTTCTCTGTGCATCCAGCTGCTGCCTTGTTTTGACTCTAAGAGCTCGGGGGATGGCAGTTAGAGAAAATGAAGAAGTGATTACTGCTTTAGCCATCTTTAATTAGAATCTCATTATGCTGAATAAGCATTTATTAAGGTTGCAGCCACTTTGTAATCAGAGGGGTGATTGAAGCCGACAGCCCTGTTATTTTTACCCAGCCTTTTCAATTCCCGCTCGTAGCGAAGCCAAGAGGAGCGAGGGCTGTTCCCGGGGCAGTTGCCAGTAAAGTCCTGTAGGTGATTCTTGCCCAGCCCCTGTTACAGACACCGTTGCTGAAGCTTCGCCGCTCTCCTCGCCTGGCAGAGCTGGATTTCAGCCAGCTCAAAAGGCTTGTGCGCGCCCCACTCACGTTGCCGAATGCTGTGTAGATGTGGCCTCAGTGTCACTTGCCCAGCTAGAACTGGCTGAAATGGTGTTGATGGGGAGGTAGTGGGTGTTCCTGGCTGAGTACCTTCCCCAGGACATTCAGGTCCTGCACCAAGCCGTATGCCACTTCTGTTTGCACACCAGTGATGATGTTTGTACCAAGTTCGCACTTCTTAAACACTATCATTGGTGCGAGACAGAAAAATATTTTTACAAATTAATCTCTGTATACATAAAGGAATCATTTTTCATATGTTTAATTCAGCACAGAATTACAAATGTAGTGAGGAAATATACTATAAAGTATTTATAGCACAAATTTAGACTTTAGAACTTGGAGCTGTTCTGTCTCAGTGCTACCACTTGCTTTCTGGGTAGCTTTGTAGTTTAATGTAATTTGACTGTCTCAGTTTCCCTTCTATGAAATGGTGATAATACATATTTTCTATCTCATTAATGGACCATGAGAATTAGTCAGTGTTTGTGTGGGACGTTGATGATGGAGGCAATTGTATTAAATGTGCAAAAAACCTACACATTTTGATCTTACTGAACAATTTAGAACCCAAATTGTTGCATATTGTCATTTTTTTATTATACCAGCATACTTTGAAATTTACTTAGCAATGTACACTGAATAATTAATTATTCAACTAATAATTATCCATTCCAAATAAACCAACTTGATTACTAAGCCTGATGAGGAAAATCCAGTCAGGAAAGAACTGTTTCAAAAACAACAACATTCTGCAGATATCCTTAAATATTTAAAGGGTGAGCTATATATAGTAAATTCTTCCGAAGGGTGGTGGTGGGGGAGAGACGAGCGGATGCTAATTTCCTGTGTCATCAAATTTGTGTATGTGTGTCAGCAGCATTCCTAAATCACCATCTACTACACAATCACCATCTACAAAAGCGTCAGGCGGTATTCAACATTTCCCTGGGTGGTTCCTGTTTATCAGCAAGGCAAACGGTCTACTTTGAGGTCATGTCATTTTCTTCTCATTGATTATTTAATATTTGGGGTGTGCGTGCGGTGTTTGCTCTGCTCAGCTATTCAGCAGTGAGCAGAGAACCTTGCTTAGCAAAGGAAACATGAAAATTGTGGCGTCCATGTCATTTTCCAGATGGCACTAACATAACCCATGATGGCCAGCCCCCATCAGAGACCACTACAGTCAATAGAAAGGAATTCCCTGGCTGTAAGGGGCACTGGATTGAGTCCAAGATGCTTGTGATAGGCACTTTACAGCGTGGTCCATGGATAATTTTGAAATTTTGATGATGGTCTTGTCTGAAAACCTCTCTTTTTCCCTGTGGCTTTTTAAAATATAGCTCTGCTGCCGCTAGGAAAATGTAGAGATCTGAAACTTAGAGGGAGTCTGGCGTTTAAAAACCTTAATGCACAGATGCTCTGTTCTCTTCCAGCAAAATCCCATTCGCTTCCCTGCTGCCATCCAGCCAAGAAGTCACGTATGTGTGTTTTGCTTTTCACTTTCCAGTGACAGTTGTCACTAAAAAAGAGAGAAATTACACTAATCCAGAGAGGAAGCTGTTTCACATCGGCAGGTTCTCGAACTGCTGAAAGTGAGACCTGAACCTCCGAGAACTGACACAGCAGAGGGGGGAACTTGAGCTGCTGTGTCAAGTTTCCTGGTTTCTTTGAAGCTGACCCTCTGATAATGCTGGAGGCACTAACATGTTGTTTGTAAACAACGAGGAAAAAACATGTGGAGTGAGGATTTACTGTTTTCTGCCTGCCTGACATTTGATTGCTTAATGCGGTAAATCCACAATGGGTGAAACTGTTCCGAAAGCACTGGCTTCCATATGGTTGTGATTTTGTCAAAACATTTCAGTTCAGCAAACCCGTAACTGATTGTGAGGATGAACAGTTTTGATCATCCTGTTTTTCAAAATGCAAAACAGTTTAAGAGTTGTCTGTTTTTAACATCATAACAAAAAGTTTCATTTCCCAGTTTAGAGCAACTTCTGGTTTAGAAATTGGCATTAATTTATGCTTCCGTGAACAACATTTGAACATGTTTGAAAGTCAAAATAAAATATCAAGGTTTAGACATCCAATCTCAATAATTTATGAGACAAGACTTTCTCTTCCTGCCTGCTTCTCCAGAACGAAACCAAAGCCCTACTGATACGCAGAGGAAGCCAGAGGGAAGCAGGCAGCGGCGTCTTTATTTTCCACTCAGCCCTTGGGGCTGGTGCGGGTTGCTGCTGGCTGTGGTGTGAGAATGGACTGCCGGACCAGGTTAGGAGACCTGTGGCTGCTTTGGGAAGTGGGGCAGAAGAGCTGCGGCAGCGTTGCAGGCTAAGGAACTGCTTTAGGGACACCGGGATTCTACTGCACAAAACTCCTGGTGCTGAGGTGTGTGTCCTCTGCCGTCCTCTACCCGCGTGGAGCCATCCACGCTTTGAATCCTGGTCTTTAAGCTACACACCATTTGTCTGCTTCTCTGACTGTGTCTTTACTGATAGAACATCCCACATCTCAGTGTCTGAATGACATGAAAAGAGGGTGTCATATTCTAGTTTTTCAGTATTTTTACTTCTTTTTTTTTGCCAGTAGTTTCAGACTTGCTATTTTCTGTTGGTAAATATAACACAGGTTTTGCAGAGACTGTGCTGAGTCTCGCGGTGTACCTTCAATGAGTGAACATTCTAGTTTTCACTGGGTTACGCAGGGAAAGACTTCTTTAAAAAACTGTTTCTTTTTATGTGCCTGAAAGGGACATTACTATTAATGGTTTATAAGAGAAAGACAGCAGTGTATTTAAGATATCTTGAAGACATTAGGTAACATTAAAGAGCCATGTGAAGATTCAAGTATGCCTAGAAGAAAAGAGAACAGCAAGTAGCTTGTGTGGATACCTGCACATAGCTTTTTGTAAGCCTTTGAACTGTTTTAGATATAAAAGACACCCCTATTTCAAAGGCCACGAGGCCTTCTGCTGCTCTAATTCTCTCCTGAAGTCCTTAGGTAGCAGAATTCACACTAGAGAACGTAAGATTTTTTCTAGATTCAGTTTCTGGGGCAGAACATCCTTTTAGTGGGTATAATGTGGCTGAAAAGCAGTGCACGGGTAGCAGGCATTAGGATGGGACTGTGGCAACAGAGGAGCAGCAGTTCTTTTTACTTTACAGCTACAGTGTTGGAAAGAGAAGCAAGTACCACAACCACAGTGTTTACTTTGGGTTTTGATATCAATGCAATAAAATAAATTGCTTATTGACCACCTTAAAAATGACTGATGAGTCAGTACTGCGTGTTATGTTATGCATGAGGGATGTGCTTATACATCCCCTTGAAGGTGAATCTTTATGGTATAATTTGAAGCTGGCCAGCTAGCTGTAGCTGTTCCATATGCTTATCTTGGTAGTACCATTTTATCCACTGATTGACCAGTCCTTCTGCTTTTGTCAATTTTCACGCTGACCTGTGCAGTGGAAGGTGAAGGGACACGTACATCCCTGCGTGTGAATGAGAATGAGAAGGAACGCGCTCTCTGACACTTGCTATTTTAGTGACAAGAAGCTTGTCTTCTTTAAGCACTGCTTTAACTGCAAATAAAGGTATATTGCATATCTGGCAAAACATCAGCAGGGTGACCTTCTGATGCTCGGTTTATGTGCTGTGAAAAATAAAGAGCTGAGCACATCTCCCTGAGAGCTTTGCCAAAGGGGGTTGATCCCACTTGATCCTGTGCAGTTAACACCACTCTGCAGTCACAGAAGGTGGAAAGGTGACTTCAGTGGTCGGATCAGATTACTTTCAGCATGGTAGATTCCTCAGGTGGTGGCCAGTGTTCTCCGTCCTAGTTCCCGGGAGCTTTATGAGGATGTGACCGAAGGGCATCCAGTATGGCTAGCCTCCTGCAGTTGCCGGACTGGGCCCATGGATCTGCTCTGAACTGTATCAAAGGCAACTGGCATTAATGAACTGAGAGGGGGGAGAGGGTTTGATTCTGCTCCCACAACTCTGCCTTGCTAAGCACTCAGCTGAAGACCATACACTCGTTAGAACAGCAAGCAGCTGTACGTAGATACTTGCACATAGCTTTTTATAGGCCTTTCAACTGTTTCAGACCAGGCACAGGTGTTGTATCAACAGCTCCTAATCTCCAGTGACAAAGGCTTCTCTCTATTTCTGTCTAGTTTTCTTTGAATCTCCTTGGAGCAATGCTGCTGCCACCACTCCCGCGCCCCTCTGGTGGCCGCTCCAACGCTTGTTTGTTGAAGGTTGCTTGATCTCTTCCTCTGTGCCTGTCGTGCAGTGGTTTAGGCATATCCCGGTGTGTTTCTGCCCCTTCTTGCAGGCAAAACTGATAATACTTCTGCGCAGAGGCATTACAGGAAAATTCCATGATATAGTCAATGAAAACATCTGAAGTGCATTATAGATGGAGAGAGAGAGAAAGACAGAGAGTGTTTCTTCCCAGTTGGAAGAGAGAATTTGGAAGTAAGTTACTTGCAGATCTTCTTATTACAATCCTGTCCTAGACAATAATAATGAAGTATTGATGGAAGTTTTGCCAGAGCAAAGACTGCTGGGTTTCATATGGAGGAGAGATAGTATCTTCATTTAATTTTATTAGACTCTTGATAGTCTGCCCATGTATTTTTTAATTCACCACAGTAAAATTCTAATTAAAGAACAGACTTCGCCTCCCATTAATATGACACTAAAAAAACATTTTAAAGAATGCAGCAACTTCTCTGAAAAAATCATAATGAGAAGACAAGCCGCCAGTGTTGTATAGAATGTTGTCGCTCCCTTATGAAGCGTTTCATGATTTTAAACTCCTTGTAACATCTAGAGTGCCAGTAGAGTTAAAGGCTCATTAAACTGAGCAGTAATTTCTACAAAAAGAAATAGGAAATGTTCTCAGATTTTTTTTGTGTGTTCTAATTTTCACTTCTTTTGAAGCCTCTGTCAAAATAGCTCATGATGGAAATTCTGAAAACACACCACTTTGATATCTGTCAGGAGGAGAAGTTGTTTCTCCCATTTTGCTGCTTCCAAAATACGCTGAGTTCATTACCGGATTTGACAAGGCTGACACCCAAATACTCAACTCTTCTTTGACTTAGAGTGATTTTGTTTTCATTTATCCAAAATAAAAATGTACGACTAGGTAACTGTTCTAAGCATTCTACAGAATACTGTAGGAATGTTCTTTAACGAAGGATTACTTCGGAAAGAAAATGTTTCCTCAGAGGATACTCAATGAACTGCAGGGTCTCTAAAGTGCTGTGATTGAATTAGGTACCACATGTTGGAGAGTCAATGACTAATGAGATCATCATCTGAGATTAAATCATGACCTAAATCAGCCACATGTTTCTTATCTGATTCAGACAATGAACTTCAGAGAGAATCAGTACAATCTTTCTTGAAGGATGAAGCTTCTAAATAAGCTCAAATGGAAAAAGGAAGTTTATACTAAGTGGAAGAATGGCCTAATCCCTTGGGAGGACTATAAGAATGCCGCCAGAGCGTGCAGGGATGAAACGAGGAAAGCCAAGGCTGCCTTAGAACTCAGCCTGGCAAGGGATGTCAAGCTCAACAGGAAGGGCTTCTTCAAGTACATTGGAGGAAAAAGGAAGACCAGAGAAGCTGTGGGCCCACTGTTGACCGACACAGGAGCCATGGTGACGGAGGATGCGGAGAAGGCGGAGTTATTGAATGCCTTCTTTGCCTCGGTCTTTACTACTCAGCCCAGCCCTCAAGAGCCCCAGGCCTTGGGGAAAGTAACAGGGAAAGAGGAAGACTTCCCCTGGGTGGAGGAGGACCAAGTGAGGGATCAGTTAGGNGTACAATCTTTCTTGAAGGATGAAAAGCTGTTCTCCTGTCTCTAAGGAAAAAACTCAACCAAACACAAAATTAGATTAATTTCCTCCTGTGAGTAACAATCTATCCATTTTGGGAAAAATCTGCTGATGTTCCCTTCCCATCTTTTCCTTTCTATCTGATGAAGACTGATCTATAAACTTGGAAAATGAGATGGACTGCAAGTTCTGCCAGCCTCAGATTAACCTCAGGTTTTTGCTACTCGGGTGGATAGTTTTACACATGCATATTTACACATGCAAAATACATTCTCTGGGCAGTCTTAGAGACATAAACATTGAGACTGGCATTTTCTTCATTATAGTTGCGTGTGCTGTGACTGAAAGTCTGGCATTGGAGATAAAATGCTAGTGCATACGCCATTGCAGAGAAACCCGTGGTTAGGAACCTTAAGGCTCCAAAGCTACAAGCTCAGAAGACAGGAAATGTCAGGGCATGTAAACCATAGTTTGTGCTCACATAATTAAAGAAAATATTGTAATTCATAGGCTCAAGTACTGAATTACGGCTGCACTTTCAACCTTTAATCTGCCATTTTCTTTTTTTTTGTGACCCCAACTTCATAAGTCAAATGCCTTATTTATGTGTGATGTTCCCTGGTTTGTTTGGTTTTCCTTAAAAAGCAAATGGAGAATATGAAAAATCCCTTCAAGAGTGTCATCAAGCTAATATACAGACAGTTCATCGGCATGGACTAGAACAAACCTCTGATATGTGGGTAATGGACTAGGAGCAGGAGCCTGTCACCCTCTCCATGGGCCACTTATAACATGGAGATTAAACAGCCAGTGGCCCATGGCTGCTACTAGGAACAATTGTAAGAGGAGTCCTGCTAAGCCCCTGAAGCCTTTAATTGCAGATTGCTTTTAATACAGATGAAATCTTTGAGGAATGTAGGTAATGGATTATCCAGAGGTGGCACTGAGTATCTGCAAATTGCATTTTTTATGGTTTGCTCAGGCACAGGTGGATGTTCCCTGGGGCGCACGAGCACACCCCTGGGTGTGGGACAACGCTCTTCCAGATTTCAAGCTGTTGCTCTGTACATGGGAGGTGTCCCAGCTTGTCAGTGAAAAGGATATAAAAATGTCTTTTAACAAGCGAAAAACTACTGCTTTATCTTACGGATTTAAGTTAATTCCCTTTCCTCTGTTCCTTAAACCAATAGACTGAGTGAGCCTGAAGCTGAAACTGGAGGTGGTAAATTCTACGTAACAGAGGAACAGTCAGGGACTGGACGAAGCATCTTACAGTGGAAAATGAACAATGCCACCAACTAGCTGCCCGTGACAGATAATCTAAATTATATTTGGGGCAGGATTATTTATCAAAAGCTGTTGTTAACTTCATTGTCCCCCAAGAAAGTATTTATTTACAGAAATCCAACCTATTTGTTGCTTTGACAGATAGGACCTCTCTCATTTGTAAGACCTGCACAAGACACGTTGTCGCATGGTAGATATCAGTACGTTGAAGAATAAAATCAGCTGCAGTTTGAGCGGTGTGGCCTAATCTGCCCTGGTGTGTCTGTTGTGTGGATGAGGTTTCCTGACTCTGAAATGTTGGTCTCTCAGCATTTGCAGAAACATTTTTGAAGGGAATTTCAGAAAATCTGGGTTATTTTGAGGACAGCCATCATCCATAAACATGTGTTTGCAATTCTGAGGGTAAACAGTCTTATAAGATAAACAGGGGTTTTTTTGGTTTAGAATTGAGCAGATCGGCGAGTGATTTTTCAATACACTGGCTCATGCCTGTAGCAGTGTCCTGCTCTTTCCTACAGTGCCAGCACGTGAGGGACCCGGCGCTGCTCAGAGCCAAACACAAAGTGGTGTGAACTGTCAGGTTGTTGGGATTCCCTCTTCGTGGACCCCGTCGCAAACCTCTTGCAGGCTTGGCTTCTGTTTCCAAAGGTGCTGAACTGTGACAAAATGAATTGCCTTTGTGCAGTGAGTAGACATCAGCTCAATACAGGGACTAGGATTTTCCTATTGAGCTAAGTGCAGGTAATAAAAAGCTAATTGATTATCTTATTTTTTTATCCACTACATCCGGGCATATGTTTTAGCTTTTGCTGTTTCTTTGCCTGCTTTGCACTAGCTGGGCCAATCGTTTGAAACCCAGTCAGATTCCAAAACTGAATTAGACCAAAAAAAAAAGCCACCCAGAGTCTGGGCTGCATTTCACCGTAGTTGGTATGCATATAATCATTCTACAGCAGTACAGTTCTAGTAAGGGGAGAATCTAGCCCTAATTTCAAAATAAATTAAAAAATAATCTATTTTAAACTATGTCCTCCTAGATTTAGTAAGTTAATTTTGCTTCCTGATTGCATTTTTTAAAGGCTAGTCTCTCAACATTTCAAGCTGAATTTGGAAATATTCCAGACTATTGATTATTGACTATTAGCTACAGTCGTGCTTTAGCAAATTTGCAGAGAGTTCCTTTGAAGCCTGGATTAACTGAAGGTCACCATCAGCCAAGCATTGTCCTGAGTCCTTAGGCTAAGAAAAGCAACCACTTGATCTTTTTCAGCCCTGCCTTCTGCAGAATGTTTATGAATGTCCCAGTGACTTTGCACACCTAGAATACAGGCGTGGGCACTACCTATAAAGAGACACAGGGTTGTGCTAAGGAGAACAAACTAAACAAGACCACAGATTCTGGTGCTGCTGTGATAGAAGATGCTGTTTTCATATTAATAGTGCACCTTTGCAGTGATGGAAAAGCACTGAGAGAGCGCTTTTTACTCTGTCTTGTTGGGATAAGTCACTTGATAAATATCATCCCTTCCTTGGGAGTTCTTTTATTTATCTGCTAAATTTTCCAACTTGTGTGTTTGCTTCATCATTATCGGACTTGTGCTGCTGCACTAAATACTGGGGTAGCTCTGTTGACCCAGAACACAGCAATTCACTACTCATTCCTAGAGGGGAAACCAGCCGTTTGGGAGTGAAGCAGCTCTTCCAATGTGTCCTTGTTGTGTATTTAACAGGGCAGAACTGGTAACAGGCTGTCATGCACGACTATAGCGGTGGATATGCAGAGCCTGCTGTAATTAGCCCTCACTTCAATGAGCCACTGAGGCTTCGAGGTGGGGGTAGGGATGCAGAGAGGAAGAAAACACGTTTGCTGTACTGAGCGAGCTTTCCATGGAGGGATGAATCTTTCACCTGTCACGCTACCGTATGCAGACAACAGTAATTACGCTTAGACACCCAGCATCATCCTTTACAGAGTTATATTCATTTTTATTGGTGGCAATTAATCTCTAGTCATATTTTCGAAGGAGAAAAAGTGAGTAAGTTAGCCAGGGGATGTTAGCACGTGACCTGAAATATGGCAGCTCCCTTTAATGTAGTGTCTCCCAGGAGAGCGCTGGCTATTGCAGACTCATCTCTCACGGTATTGACATCTGCACGTGCAGTCGAGTCTGAAGGGAGCATTTGTACCTCCCTGACATCACCACGCTCAGGTTGCTTTTCTTATTGATGGTATAGTTAAAGTCTCTGTATCATTTTGACATTTTTAATGGCATATGCATTTACAGTGTAGCTCTTGTGTAAGTTGCAGTTAGCTTTCTGTTCATATGTTGTTGCTGTTATTATTTATCTCTATTATAGTAACACATAGAGGCTATCAACAAGAGCAGGATTAGGCTGTGCTAGGCTTGGGTTGTATTTCACAATGGCCTCTCTGTGCCCACAGGAGAGGTGGTGCAGAGGATCCTGAAGTGCAGTTGGCTTCCGTGGCTCTGAGGCTGCTTTGCCCTGTACCTCAGAAACTGGCATCGCCGTCACACACCAGCTAGGATTTCCTACACCAGAAAAAATATGTCTTGGTTGGAGTCTTTGGTTTCTTCTGGTCTTCTAATTTTCTATCTGGAACGACTAGACTCCAGTCCCATAGCTAGTTATGCGCTGGAAGAGTCTCACACACGACTGGTCTGGCTGAGCTCAGTGGAATTACTTGTATGGATAAGCACTTGGATTTAGCTTATCATTTGTATCTGCCTACCTTTGTAAAGGTACAGAAGTTACCACAGTGCAGATCTATGAGTTGTCACAATATAAATATCCCATAATGTCCCAATGAAATTGTATAGGTCAAGAATTTACTTGCAACTCCATAGTCTGGCACTGCAATATGGGACTTAAAGGAAAGGGGGAAAGAAAACCGAAAGGAACCAAAGATCTTATTTACATGTGAGATTACTGCGGTATAAAATCAGGTGAGGGTGAAATTTCGTTATCACAAATGTTACACAAACAGATTGGCAACGAATTTCACTCAATTCCCTTTGCAATTAATCAGCAGTGGATGAATTGATACTGCATGAAATGGCTCTGCTCCTTGTGACATACACAGGGCTTGAACTGATAGCTAAAACCAGAAAATCTTTACCATCTGAGGTAAAGACTGAAATCTAGAAGATGCCAACTTGTCACTGTGTGTATAGGATTCCGTCGCTAGAGAGACAACAGGGTGCTCACCTTGGTTATACACACCTGTTAGTAATAGGTTATACAAACCTATTACTCAGGTTTCATACCATTTGGAGAACTCTAGTCAAAACCTGCTTGTAGTTTTAGGAACACGAAAAGGAGCCTAACAAGTGCAAAGGCTGGATCAGGCATCACAAACGAGACACGGTACAAGACCCCTCTTCTTGTAGTTCTATTTTTTCCATGTCTTCCATGAGGATTCAGATGTACTTTAATCCTCACTTTTATGTCCTCTCCCTAATAAATCCCCATGAAATTCACATTCGTAGTAGCTCTCTGGTATGCCAAGCTGTTTTATTTCATAGATAATTAAAACATTTTGGCTAGCTACTTTGGGCTAAACATACTGAATGTTACAATGTGTGCTCACTGATGCCTTGTGCTTACAAGCCTTTGGAAAAATCTGTCTAACTGCCAGCTGGTTTTCTGGTCACTGCAGGTTTCTTTTATTATCCAGATTTGGGGTTTTATGATTTTACAGACAATTAGAGGAATTGCTGCTCTTTACTTAAGCATTTTGCTCTTCCCTTTGGCTAGATGGTGGAGTGAAATTTGGTACCGGGAGAAAGCAAGCATGCGACCAAATATAAATAGTAAATAAATGCTCAAACAAGATTGATTTACATAAAACGAGTTGTGTTTAGGGCAGATGCTGTAAACGTGAAAAGGTTTTCCCTCCCTATAAAACATTTGCTGTCTCCTTCACTTTCTTTCAAAGTGAAAAACGCAAACAGAGCAGACCAATCTGATGATTGGAGCACTCACCTGAGACATGGAAGACCAAGGATATAAGTCACATCTTCTAATGAGTGTTATTTAGTCATATTAAGCAAATTAATTGCAGCTGGAATTATATCAGCCCAGAGCAACCCACAGTCTGGCAGTCAGGGCTTTAATGTGAGGTGTGGTGAGGCAGGAGCTGCGTCCCTGACGCTGGCAGGGTGAAGGTTGGTTCCTGCGTTCCCCTTCCCCGTGCAAAGGGCTGTCGGCTATGCTTGCCTGGTTCAGCTTTGTACCCTTTGTGGAGGTGCAGAACGGCATCCCTTGGTGTCCAAGCTCTGCGGAAAACAAATCAGTGTTTCTGGAACGGAAAATGCTGGGAAACTCCATCAGCTCCAGCAGATTTGCTCCCTGCCCCAGAAGGCTTGCAGAGTCTTAGCGAGTGTCTATGTGAAATAAAGATAGATTGTCTCTTTCCACAGATTCTCAGTAATAATTTAAGACTTATAAAGAGTAAGATTTTGTTTGCTCGGCTCCCAGTGGTGTGAGTGAGGAGCTATCGTCCCTGTTTACGGCTATGGGAAAAATGAGGCAAAGCAATAAAATACCTTGCGTGAGGCACAGCCAGGATTACGCACAGGGGTGTGTTGCAAGCTCTGCTTCCTGCAGGACACAAAACCATCTCTCTGCACATGCATCCTGCAGGACCCTGCAGATCCTTCTGGATACCCTGGAATTGTCTTCTCGTGGGGTAATTTTGGCCTTTAACGCTGCTGCTCGAGAAACACAAGTTTGTACGTTGGTCACCAGCAATGCTGGTTGAGTGAAATCTTTCTTTTTCTGCTCAGTATCCTCAAACTGACCAATGAGAAGGACAAAAAGTTTGCCAGAATTAACTGATAGATCTAGTCATTCAATGTGTATTTATAGCCGTTCACTGGAGAAGGAGAGGGCTGTGAAACTCTAGGAGTTTCAGGCTTAAGGGGCTTTATATTTACCTTGCTAAGTCTGGAAACAGAGATCCGGGGCTGAGAAGCAGCGAGTGTCGCCTGGGGATTAGTTTACATGTTTGCAAATAAAAGAGTTTGTGAAGACAGCTCTGTCGCTGGGATCATGCTTGTTTCCTGTACGGGAGGGGGTTTTTACACTGGCAGAAGAGTTGTTGTTGGTGTAATTGAAACCAGTTCTCTGAGCACAACCAGCTGTACCTGGGAAATGATCTGTAACTGCATCTCTACCAGGGATTTTGCCAGCAACTCTGCTCTAAATAGAATGGTAATTTTCTTCACCCTTGACATAGCTATCTTCAAAGGCTGCTAAGCAGAGGGTGGAACTACTGAAGAAATCCTTGGGTTTCGTCTGGCCATTTACTGAGGAAACCTTATCTGGGAGTTTGCTTTGAGCTGTCTGTTTAGCATGCATACATCTTAAACGGGCGTTTTGCAGGTGCTGGTTGCTGTTTCTATAGCAAATCGGGATCCAGCTATTTCTGTAATGCTGACTTCCCGCTCCTCCTGCATGCGGTCCGCAAAGGAAGAGAAGGGATCAGGCAGGATTGTCATGTGAAGGGTTCTCACTGTGCTTTAATGCTCTCTCTAGGCAACCTCCCCTCCGTGTCGCTGGCCACAGGGCTTGGGTCTCTTCTGTCGTGTTAGTACACACTGTTACTGGCACAGAAACTACCTGACATACACACTCCATACGTTCATCCCGAAGCCTGCCTTCAGCAGCCTCATGAAATCCCATCTCCAGTGTTATTTTCTTCCCTACCGTCTCTTTACTCCAGCGAAAAAGCCCCACTCACCCCCCTAAAGCAACATCAAAGGAGAAAGCCTTCTTTAGATTATCGTATTTATAATCTTATGGGAACGGTGCAAAGAAACAATATTTGATGACATTATTAAATCTACAGGATTTGCTTGGCAATACTATCTGCCATTAGCTATGCTGCAGTCAGGATGTGATCCTCTGCATCTAATTCCACTATAAATTCATTCCTTCCAGCTATCTATGAGCACTAAGAAACAGGATATTAAAAGATTTAGGTCCTGATCCAATAAGGACGTTAAGCAAGTCCTCAAATTCAGGTCTATGACTAGTGCTGTTTTCTCCCTGCATGCTAAAGCACATCATTGCCAGGTCAGGGGGTAGTTTTAAAAAAGTTTGAGGGCCCTTTAGAAAGTTCCTGGTCTTAACAGTGCCTTTGCCTGCTTGGCCAGCCCCAGCGTAAGAGGCTGGCGATGCACTTTCCTCATCAGCTGGGTAACGGACTGTGTGTTTTCCAGGTTGCGATAGCGAGCACTGGGGACCCCACTGCAGCAACCGCTGCCAGTGTCAGAACGAAGCCCTCTGCAACCCCATCACGGGAGCCTGCGTCTGCGCAGATGGGTACCGAGGATGGCGCTGTGAAGAGCTCTGTGACCCCGGGAGCTACGGCAAGGGCTGCCAGTTTAAATGCCAGTGTCACAACGGAGCTACCTGCGACCATAAAACGGGCGAATGTCACTGTGCTCCTGGATACACGGGGGTATTGTAAGTTCAATGATAGGTGTATTTTACTCCACATCATTTAACGGTCTTGCTTTGACAATGGCAAAATTTACACAATCTATGTATTATAGACTTTCCTTTGTAGAAATCAGGTAACAGAATTTCAGAGAGACTAAACAAAGGAAATGTCTTTTTTTGGTGGTAATTATACCTGTCTGCATAATAAAATAAAATTTAGTGCTGAAGTGAACTTAAAAATCCATTATGTTTTCCAGCTTGTACAACAACTGTGCCTAATTTCAGTATGTGAATACAATCCAAATCACAGTTGAGTTTTTATAAACAATTGGACATTTTTCTCATTAGCAGTCCAGTGCAGTATCAAATGGGACTTACCATCCCCAATTTATTTGACTTTCAATCTATCTGAGGCAGCATTACTGTTAACTATATCAGCTTACTATCTAGGGGGTAAATTTTAAACATAGTGAGCAGGGATTTAGCGGTGTGACTCCTATTAACTTTAACGAGAATCGTGTAGCTAAATCCCCATCCACCACACTGGAAGTTTACCGGTAGGATTCACAAAATCTGCATATTAATTTTAGGACAGCAAGCAATAGTTCCTTGTTTAAAATTGCCCACAGTGTAACATCATTTCTCATTAGAGATCTTCCAGTAGTTTCAGAAGTAATTATGTTTTTCAAATTTATTTAAGGGGAAAAGAAAATTTAGTCCCTGAATTTGGTTGGAGATTTATTACAGGTGACTTAATACTTTTGCAGTCTGGTATTATTTGTTGACCTGCATGAAGGGGAAGGTAAAAAATATAGACATTGTTAACCCTCATAAATAAGTTATATGCCTTTTGAATATTCTATTTAGTACCTGATTTCCTCATAGACTTGTGACCTCAGTCCTGGATGCACTCACTGCTAACGACTCTGCTTACTATTAGGAGTGATCCCATTGACATTAGTATGTCAGTTCTCAGCAGTTAGTACTCGCAGGGCCAACCCCCGACACGTTGTATGAACACCATCATCAGAGGATAGTGAGTTAGGGGAAAAACCTACTGTAGTTTCAGAAAGTGGGGCTAGAGAAAGAAACAATGCTGAAAAGCACCAATGTGCAAATTCAGGAGACACTGGTTTTTGCAGGGATTAGCCTTATATTGGCCCCCCATGAACACTGAGAGAGACCCAATGGGCTTAAATAGCCTTTAAATGATGCTGAGTTCTTGCCAGTCCGTTATACACCTCAAATGTTAACAGTTAGTAGTGACTGGAGAAACTTCAAGCATTTTAAATCCATCCTTTTATTGTATTTGCAGCTTCTTTTATTGCCATGTCACATAATTCACATTGAGGGTTTCATCCTGCACCTCTTACTTTCCTGGGCTATTTTAGTGGATATGAGTTGTCCTGTTGAGATAGGTAGAATTTGGTTCGTGCATAAAGGTTACGCACGTGCTTCAGCCTTACAGGACTGGATCCATGGCACATAAATAACCCCAGCAGAAATAAAAGAAATCTTGGCTAATTGGTGATGCCAGCTGAGGCTTACTGAGGTTTCATAATTTGCATAAGGACTCCCATGATGACCTGTGTGGTGGATTTTCCTCATTTACTGTTTCCTGTAATTTTTTTTTAAAATAATCTCTTTGTTTTTTGTTTCTTCTCTCTCCATAAAGTTGTGAAGAGCGCTGTCCTCCAGGCAGTCATGGAGCTCAATGTGAATTGCGCTGCCCTTGCCAGAACGGCGGAGTCTGCCACCACATCACTGGGGAGTGCTCCTGTCCGCCTGGATGGACGGTGTGTAGTTTGTTCATACTTGTATCTCATTTAGGGGTTCGAATAGGAAGTTAGTTGTTCACTGTCTCAGCAGATGCCTTTCCTGTGTGCTTGTGATGTGTATCTACTATTTCTTCTCAGGAGGCTCTAACATTTCTGGAACTGTGACCACCTTTGTTATGTGTGCGCAGTGCTTACGCAGACAGGCCACCAGTCTATGACTGGTAGCTACCATCCCAGACTTAAACAAACAACGGTAAACCAAGCAGTGGCTACTCATTACACTTCCATGTGGCAGAAGAGACGGAAGAACTTTCTCTGAATTGCAGTTCCTCGGAATATTCCCTGCACTCTTAGACATTGTCCCTCACACGGGACAGAAAGCTCAAAGCTCAGCTCAACATTGTCAAAAGCACTGTTCTGTTCCCCCTTCAGGAGAGAGGGAGAAGCCAGGGGAATTCAGTAGCTCAGGCAGTCGTTAAAGCAGAGCTATACACAGACACCAGTTCAGTGTCCTGTCCTTACTCAGGCGTAATTCCCATTGATTGCAATAGATTTGCTTGCAGCAGGGGTTGCGCTGGAGAGAGCAAATTGCCCTAACCTTTAATCCTTTGTGTCAAGAAAGCAAGGCCAAACATTTTAAAAGTCCTCAACTTTATCAATAATGTAATAATTAACTCTCTTGGGGTTTGCCAAGTCTCACAGGCCTACATACCATTTAGCTGTACTAAATTTCCTGGCATTTTTCCTGCATCTGACAATTAGTCTCTTGGCAATCTTGATGGATTTTAATGCATACAAGTACTGTGACTTTTTGTTTTAAAACATGGAAAACCATGAAAATCATCATACAACTGTGGCTTCTGATGTGGACCTTATACCTGTTGAAACATTTAAAGGCTGAGAGAGATGTTTATGCTCCTTTAGATTAGTACAGCAAATGCTCCCTCCATTTGATGATACAGCTGCTTTTCCTTAAAAAGTACCAACCAGGAGATTCTGGTGGCCATCAGGCAGCAACATGGGAGAAGGACGTTGCTGCCTGTAATTTTTAGTGGAAGCTGTGTATGGAAAATCTCTCTAATTGGAGAGTTAGAGTCTCTCTAACTTGACCAGTCATGGCAAAGGTGGTGATGCTATTCCATTTCAGATGACAAAGCAGGCAAAACTTTTCAGAAACTTAAGTAAGAATATGGCACCTTACCCTCAACTGACATTCGGTGGAGGCAAAGAAAAAGTTCTTTTCTAAAGAGTACTGGAGCTAAAGCAGAAAGGAAGCGATTCAAATACTTTTAAAGGCCTATCAGTCAGTCTGGCTCTACACCTAAAAAGTGATCAATAAAGTGATTAACATAAAAATATTACTTTTAGGGTTTTTTTCCCCTCCCCATATCTTCTGCATGCCAGTATTTCTGAGGATCTGAGTTGCTGTACTCTTCCTTACCTGTATTTTATCAGGAGTTTTCTCTAGTTTTGCAAATTTGAAAAACCACTAAAGAGGTGTAAGACTATCAGAGCACAGCAGGAAGTTTTTAGAGGTCTTTTAGGATGCAGCGTAGACCCTAAAGAACGACAGCACTGGGGCTGCACAGCATCTGCGGTGGTGCATTCTGGCCCAATTCTGCCCTGTCCTGTACAGCTTGGAGTTTCTTCTCTGCATTTTTAGTGGCCTAGAGAGACTTTCTTGGAAACTGTGTTGTTGGCTGCTCTGTCCCCAGAGAAACCCTAGAGTTAACAATTGATGTTTGAAACAAGCATAACCAACAACTGAAGAGAGAGATCAAGTATTCTTGGGAAAGAAACTGAAATTATAAGTAAAAGCACTCAGCTTGTAAATGTGGAGTTTTTAAGTATAAAGGGTCTCTCCAGGGTTTTAATGAAAAGCTGGTAATTCAGTACACAGACAGAGGAAAAAATGTTTTTTCAAGCTATATTTTTAACTCTTGGTGGTTGGAATGGTTTGTGAAGTGAGGCATGAGTGGGCTGTAAATGAGCAAGTGAGATGGGGTTGCTAGACAGCATTCATTTTATTTCACACCATGGATAGTCTTTCTTTGACATCAGGAATTTTACTTGCTGATTTCAAGGCTTGAGACTGCATGTATGTATTGAATATACCATCATGCTGGAAGGAGAGAATTCTCCCTGGATTTATACAAGTGTGAATCCATTTGGATTTTACTGCTGCTAGATGAGCAGCAACTTTTATCCTTTCCTAGGGTAGGCTTGTTAACAGCAGCTCGGCTCCCTTAGGGGCCTGGTTGCCTGTGGGATGTGCAAGGGGAGGCAGTAAGTTGAATGGGAAGAAGTTCTAGGGTTCTTAGGTTCTTCCTTGGATCTGCCATCTTCAAAGCCTGGTTCTTTTATTACTTGCAACATTTCTTTTCTCCTGCTTCCTCCCACCCAGTGCAGACTCTCCCAGAAGCACAAGTTATATGAACTGTGTTCTTGAGATTTTACTGTCCCATGGGTTTCTCACTGAGAAGATGAAGGCTAACAGTGTTTATTGTTGAACTAGTCAACAAAATGTGGCTTCCAGCAGACTATGATGTTGGGCTTTTTCCACTCTGTGTGTTTGTGGCTGTGGGAGCTGGTGGGTGGCTGCTTTAGGGTCTCATTAACAGTTTACAGGTTTAATTCTATACATCTTTCTCATTTCCAGTATTAAATTCTCCAAGCACTCTCAGGAAGTAGGGAGAGAAGTTAAATTCAACATTTACACTGCTTCTCAGAGATACTTTGGAAAGACTAGATCTCCATGCTCAGGAAAGCAGCAATCTTTCCTTACAGGACAGAACATTTGTCATTGGCAACACACCCAGTTTGGTCCCAGGTCCCATTCTCAAGGCTCTACATCATGGTGCCTCGTTAATACAACACATTCTGATAATCACTTCTTTCCTATTGCCTCTGTGCTCTATGAAGCAACTATAATTTGTATTTTTTGTCTATTTTTCTTTCTGGTGTGGGTTTTAAAAGTGAGGATGCATGAGAAAATGGAGCAGAAAAAAATCTTTTCTATACTACAAAATGGTAATAATATAGCAAACAATGTCAAAGGCAGAATCTGATGAGATCAGGGCCTCAAAAAAGGTGCTGATGGGGTGAACTTTACTGATTAGATGTATAAGCAGCAGGAAACGTTGGTCTGACATTTGATCCTCCAGAGAGGGATGTTTTGGATTCCCTTAGTAGATATTAATGCAAAAAGTAAGCCTAAAGATTCTCTTGGCTCCAGGGGGATGCAGCATGGAGTATTGCTTTTTCATCATTTGTTGATAGAAATCCTGTTCCTTTTGAGACGTGAAGAGAGAAAGTATTTATTATCAAGATAAATGGATACTTAGATTTTCAGATATATAGTGTTGTGTATTACTCAAGTCCAGAGACACCAGTTTTTTAACACTGTAATCTGAAAGTTCTTGAACTGAGGCCAACCTGTCTATTTTATAGCCAAGAAGCCACCTACCACTGGCTAGGAAAGGCTTGAAGTATCTGTTTTATGATTACACTGAAGAGCAGCCTCTCCACTTTGGGGCTGTTGATATTGCTAAACTTGCCAAATTATTGAGCAAGGACCCCAAGGAGTGAAAGCAGCCATTATGTTCCTGTTTTATGTTTGGTGTAAGTTGTGTCTATTATATGCCTTGTTCAAAACTCAGAGACCCTCCTCGGGCTTGGTTAGGAAAATAAGACCTCTGAGAGATTACAAAAAAAAAAAAAAAAAAAAAAAGAGGGACAAACCCTCAGCATTTCTCTCCCCCTGCACTCTGCACGGCACTGGCAGCAGCACCGATTGCTGCAGTTGCCAAACGTTTTCCATTATAGGACCCCGTCTTCAGATCGCAGCACTGCCAGACTTGTTCTGGCTGAAGTTACTCAGCTGGGTGCCAGCCTCACATTTTATGTTTGCTGACATAAAAAAACCCCATTCATACAACTTCTGAGAAAGTCTAGGGAAATCCTTGTGAGGCCCTGGTACTTTGCAGGGGACGTTATGTGATACCTGAGGGAAAACCACCTGAGTTCGGCAGGTAAATTCTCCAAAGACACACGTTCTCTGCCTTGGGGCTGAGCAGCTGGAACAAGACTTGCCCAGCAGTTGCTTTTGCTGATGAGCACTACCAGGGTGCAGAACCAGGAATGGCAGTCTGGCTTTGCACTTCCAGGGATGGTTAAGCAGGGAGGGGAAGGAGGAAACAACTCAGAGATGGGGATTTGGGTCCGGATGAAGGAGAGAACTAAGAGGGAGCCTGCAACAAGGACTTGGTATAGACTGGAATAAAGAGGGAGGAGAACAGAGGGCTGGAGCATAAAATGGGGCAAGGAGGTAGCCACCAAGATGTGGAGTTGAAGCAGGTCAGGGCCTGAGATATGGCTCCAAGGTTGGGGATAAAGGAGCTGAGAGGATGTATCTGGCCAGTGTTCAGAGATTAGGCAGATATTCCACTGCACAATCACTTCTTCTGGCCAAAAGACTGCTGCACTGCTAATGCAGAGAGCCAAATTGCTTGTATGCCGTCACTGGTGGCTTTCTGGAACTATCCCAGTCTGTTGTTCCCATCCTGCCTCCTCCACGGCTTGGACAAAGCACTGGCAGATGCCATCTGTGCTGCTTGAAAAGATGAGTGTGGGGGCTGGATGAGAGCCGAAGGAACAAAGTGAGGAGGATCTGAAGAGTAGTAGGAGACTTTTCCAGCAGCTGGATTTGGTTGTCTTCATGGTTGGATGAAGTGGGTCTGTCCGAATGGGGGACGTCATCATGGACTGTCACAACTAGCAGAACTTCATCTTCCCAGTGCAGTCTTCTCAACAGTCCCTCTCTTCCCAAATGTCCACTTTGTGATATTTACCCAGGGTAGATCCAACAGCTTTTCTGACTCTCTATTTCACAAACATCCCTACCCCCCCACAGCACACATGCAGCTTTGTAGCCTTCTCTGGTTGCCTTTAACCTCTCCCAAGCCTTCCTGCATCTGTTGAAGGAGCAGTGAAAATCCTGCCACCGCAGCTGCACTTTACGGGGGGAAATCCAAAGAAGAGTGACTGTAGAGTGGCAAGAAAACGTATCCCTTCTGGAGATAGGGTAGACAAGAATTTAATCTGGTAACAGAATTTTGAGAATGTCTTTAGCCCATCTTAAGCAGAAGAAATACTGCTGCCACACTTAGATCCAGTTTTAGCAAGGACAAGAAAAATCCAAGCTGCATATAGAGATTTATTGCATTATGAATATTGACTGAAATATTGCTCTTTCTGCAACCTTTCCAGGGACTGGTGTGTGCACAGCCATGTCCTCCTGGGACTTTTGGAATTAACTGCAGCCAGGACTGTCCATGCCACAATGGAGGACACTGTGACCCCGTGACAGGAAAATGCATCTGCACAGCTGGCTATATAGGAGACAGGTAAAAATCAAAACCCCAAAGCCTTTAGTTTGCGCCATGGATTGGCAATATTTATATCCCTTCTAGGACAGTCTTACTCTCTGAAAAATGGTGTTGTTTCTATTGCTCCAATTAGGTTCATCCTTCTGAAGCAGTTCAAGCATTATAAATGTGGCAATGTTATTACTTTTTATTGGCAATGCTCTCCATTTACAGGGTTTTTTTAATATAACTTTTAAAATTTAATGGATTAAATTTAATTTAGATATTTACAGTGATAAATTTAATAGAGAGCATTACATGTTTACAAGATATGTAAATGAACTATATTTATACAAATTAATATCCTCAAGAGTAAGCAGTGCAGCAGTTTAATGTTTCCTTCTGCCCCTCGCTTCTGCTGCAGCACTGATCCATTTCAGACACCTACAAAAGGTGATAAATGCTCAACATTTATAAATGAGAGCCTTCACCCATACATCGATCAGGGAAGATGATAATATTGTTTTACAAAGGTGTCATGGATTCAGCAAAATGACTACACAGCAAAGTCAAGGTGGGATTGTGACACGTGTTGGCTGAGCCCTCCAGCTAATCCTGCCGGCAGGGCTAGCGGTGCTGGGGAAGCGGCAGTGAAACAAGCTTTCAGATGCAGTTTTCACTAGAGGTGACTGTATCCTACGCTGAAGCCCTTTCTCCTATATCTTCCCTTTTTTTTATTAGCTATAACAAGCTAGTATCACTATACTGACATATGCTACAATTATGCTTTTATGCAGCAAAGCTCATTGGAATTTCTCATTTCTTGCTTCATTGTACAATCAGCAAGTCTTTATAGCACACAAACAGACCAACCTGCAACACTGCTGGGGTTCAGAAGGCCGCGTTCTTTTCCATTAAATATGGAAGATCCTTGTTTCCATTTTATGAACAGCAGTAATTGGAGGTGGCTCTGGAGATTATTTCAGAATTTGCATGTGGTTGAATATGGTGAAAATACTAATTATTTCAAATTAATTTTGTGGAGGAGACATCAGTGTGTCTTTCTTCCCCATCCTCCATTTGGAGAATGGTTCCATCCATAGGGTACCATATAATTACTATTGCTAACCAAAGCTTTCTCTTTCTCTCCTTTTGGGGACCATTTCACTAAAGGAAGCAGCTGTGCAGCCTGGACACTTACACTGGTGACCACACTTCAATTGCAAGCTGTCCCCAGTCCTGGCCACGCTCAGGAAGGCTGAGAGAGGCCCTCCTTCTCTAGGTCTCCTCATCTGGTTGTTGCAAACGTAGATCGGTTTCTGGCTGTAGGTGAATCAATGGTGTTGGAGCTGTTGGGAGCTCCCAGCCAGCAGCCTGCAGCTCAGCCAACTTCCCCAGCCACGAGGGAGGACATGCAGCAGAAGAGCTGGCTCTGATACAGGCATGTGGCACAGGAAAAGAACAGTAATGGAGCTGCAACACTTGCACACTCCAGCAGTAAGAGCAGAGAAGGGACCGCTGGGGATGAGGGGAGGAGTTGACAGGTAGAAAGCAGAAGACCTAGTTGTGCCTGCTGTCAAAAGCAGGGGGTTTTGCTTAGAGAAGGCGTCTCTGGGAGAGACTGGGCAGAGGAGGCACTACAGGGCAGACCTGACCATTCACAGGAATTGTCCTTGAGCAGAGGGAGTGTGGGCTCTTCAGATCTGTACTTGGAGAAAAGTGAGAGAGATTTGGACCCCCGAGAGAGAGGTTGCTTGGGAAGACAGAAGCAAGGAGGGAGAACATAAGGCGTGATCAGTTGGAAGAGGTGGAAAAGATGCCAAAGGAAGGTCAGTTGTGGACCTGCACCCAAGCAAAACCCTTAGGAAATGCTCACCTGCCCCCTCCTGGAGCAGGGATGTAAGAGATAGATACTGAAGGGAGAGGCAGAAGAGCGGAAATGCAGGTGTGCGGGAGGATGAGTGAGAAGAGGAGAAGAAAGTTAGGTAAACGGTCAGTTTGGAAAGATTTTCTAGCAGCAGGAAAAAGCCATATTAGCGTAAAAATCCCAGCCTTTCAAACGGGTTCTCAAAAGGTTAAAACACGTGTTTATATCAGCCTTTAATCAGCCTTCAGTAGGGGAAGTGAAACTGTAGGCCCATTATATTCTCACGTTGGCCCAGCCGGCACATTGCCGGTAGTTTGTTCCGAAATTTTGTTCCAAACAGGCACGCATACCCCTAGCTCGCCGTGAACTCCACTTAGCTAATGGTAGATTGCCCATTGATTTCAGTGAGGGCAGGAGCAGGCACAAGGTCTTTAAAAAAATCTAAATTGCTTTCCTTAGTTACGTGTTCATCCAGCGTGGACAATGGGACGGATTAGTCAGCACCATTTTAGCTTAAAGTCTGTTTTACTTTCTGGGTCTCGGGCAACCGTTCAGTGTTACAGTATAATTGCAAATATAGCAGCTGCCACACAACAAAATAGTGTTTTCTTTAAAATTTTACCAGGCAATTAAAAACTTTTCTTAATAATGACAGATATTATGAATAACAACAATAAAAACGTAAACACACTTCATCTACTATCATCTTTTTTTAATTGTCAGTAAGTACTATATAATACCACTGCTCATCATCTTGGGCGGAAGATAATAACGTATAGTTAGATAAATATTTGTGAAGATTAAATGGCCATAAAGGTCCGTGTAAGTGTAATTGCCACACTTTATTCCCTACCTGTTTTCCAGGAAGTGGCACTCCACTAAATATCTAGGAGACTGGCAAGCGCTGTTAATAACTCCAGGCAGCTTTGTACTTTGTGAAAATGACTGGATGTGTCATGTAAATATATGTTTTGCAAACTAGAAAGGAATAATAGCAGAGGCACAGTTAGATGCTGAAGACGGGGTGTCTGAGAATTCAATGGCTGACAGGAAAAGTGAACATACTGGTTTGGCTTTGTTTTCCCTATTGCCATTAAACCTAAAGATTGAATCTTACCAGAACAAATGCTCCATTTGTTATAACAATATGAGCAGACTTATTCTCCTGTTGTTGTGTTTTACCTGCATCTTTTATCGATAGAATAGCAATCTCCAATTTAGTGTATTTTGGGTGGCTTTTAATACTTGCCTGTGCTACGTAAATGTGATCACTGTTTCAAAACAAGCACACAGAAAAGCTTAAAAATCTTCATGGCATTATTCCACGCAAAAAATTTATCTGGAAAAAATGTGGGTGTATGTACTAAGTTAATCTCTTAAGCGGGCTGTCTTATGTTTAATATTTTGTGAAATTGCTTCCATTAATTCTACAGGTGACAGCCATATTATCCTATCCCAACCCAAATAATTATAGTACATATTAAAGTTCAGTGGATATTATAATACGAATCTCCCCAGATAGGCAGAAAGCAATGCAAATTAAACAAGAAACATAACTAGGGCTTAGCAGCTCATTTTGTAATTTAATTGAACAATGTATCTGGTTGTTAATGGTGCTATGGACACATTAGATTGATATGTTGCAAAGGAAGGATGTTTAAGTAGAAAGCTAATTCCTGCTGTGATTATTCTTATGTTCCAGAGGAGTCGTTATTAGTATTCTTTGTATAAAATTCATTAGCGGTAGCTGCTTGATCTCCAAATAAATAAGTTGGTTAAATTGTTAGTAGAAAAAGGCTAATTATGTAAATGGATTAGGTCGTCAATATTTCATTTCCAGATGCTTTTCTCCCTGCTAGGTAATGCTTCATCTTCTATAAATATAGAATGATATAGTGCGCTATTGACTAAGTATTCATCTCGTTGAGTACAGTGCTCTCCTGCTAACTAGTAGAGCTGGATACAGCAATGGAGACACAAGGCATCTTAATATGTTCTTCATTGCATTTCATTTGCTTGAAGTGTTTCGCTCCTAACGTTACCCGTTCTTTGCTGGTTATTTCCTCTGCAGCTGAATTACCCTGAGAGCAGCAGGGCCAGCAGCCAGTACCGCTGGGGGTTCCCGGGGCTCCTTCCCTTCCTGCTCCTCGCAGGCTCCTCTCTCTCTGGGTCTCAAACGAACTCCTGAACTTGGGTTGTGTGACGACTAACTGGGTGGATGCTTGCTGCAATTAAATCCCTAGCTAGGCCTTTTGCTTTGTTCATTTATTTTTAGTAAAACGTGATTATCTGAAGCTGCAAAGGTAATGCTCCTCTTATACGCTGGCTGTGTTCATTGCAGTTTTGCCTGGCTTGCATCACACATTAATCTTTTATTACTGATCATTATATTAACTCTCACCTGCCAGCTGTGAAATGACCCGCAGAAAGACATTTAACAATTGCCTCTATCCACTGAGTTTACAGTACACACTTTAATCAATGCTCAGGATTAAATTAATGCTGATAGGCAATTTCCAATATCTGGCATCCATGTGATAAGGGAGTTGGGCTTTTCTGGGCTTCTTTTTCTTTTTTTTTATTAACTGAAAAGGCCTGTCTGTATTTCACGGTGGATCATGTAAACTGTAGTACTGACTCGTTGCAGAATTTTGAAACCACTGAATTATGTCAAGCATGGAATCAGTTGCTTTCTTTAGGAACTTATTTGAGCTTTTCAGAGTAGAAAATATTATAAACACTTAAACTGGTTGTGTAGGACAATGAAACAGACTTTTTGGCAGATTTCATAATGTATCCAGTAGGGAAATATTGTAAACAGTGCACGGAAGGTGCAATTTAAAACAATCTGTGTATAGTCTTTGCAGGTTCCATTTTTATGCGCATCAAATATTAAATATGTTGGCAATTTTGGAGAAGATACCACACTAAGGAGCGTGAAAGTGATTTGTCTTGAGATTTTATACCACTCAGCATCCCGGGAGTAAGAGATGAAAAGCAAATTCTAGCTTTAGTTACTCAGAACCCACACAAAAGACAGAGGAGTGTATTTTCTCCCAGTTGGTAGAAAGCTGGTGCAATGACAGCATAGGGGGAAGGTAAAGCTGTACGTTGCTGGAGAACACTTTACTCAGTTTTGCTTAATAGACCACATTCCCTTTCAATCCTCATTATCACTAAGAGGACCGAATGCTTTTAAAGAAGGCACACAATCCTTTTGTAATAAAGAGAAAGCAAAACAGATGAGGGTTTTTTATAAATTATCTTATTCTGTATCAATTTCCTATGGTTGATGAATAGAATTGTCAAAGTCCAGGAAACAAGAATGCACTTTGCTAACCAAGATAATATTAACTAATGCAAATTTTGCAGGATCTAATTGGACAGAGATTAATGCACTTTCAGTTAACAGCAATTTACATGCCCAAGATATCACGTCACGCCAATGATATCATCAGTTCACAGTATATTACTTAAATGAAGGAGCAATGATTTTGTACTTAATTTATTAACAAAAACATTCCCACGTGAAAGTCATGAGCAAACTGGACTACAGCATTTGATTGGATCCCCTCTCACATATTTCATTGCAGGTGTCAAGAAGAGTGTCCTATTGGGACATATGGCTTTCAGTGCACACAAAGATGTGACTGCCAAAATGGTGCAAAGTGTTACCACGTAAATGGAGCGTGTATGTGTGACCCTGGATTTAAAGGCATTTATTGCCAAGAAAGAATGTGTCCAGAGGGTTTATATGGCCTCAAATGCAACAAGAGATGTCCTTGCAATGTCACCAATACTCTCAGGTATGTACATCGTATTATATACTAGTGCAGGGACTGGTCAAATAAAAGCTTTGGAAAAAAAATCAATTAACTACACCTACTCCTTTTTCTCTGTATTTTTAATTAAGATCACAGTCAGTTCCTCTGGATTGCAACCTTTGATTTAAATGACCTCAGGTATGGAACTGTAAGCCTCAGTCCAGTCAGCTACTAAGTGTATATCTGTTAACTATTTAAACAGTTCTGCTAAAATCTAAAACAATCTGATATATGACCTTATCCTGTAACTGCAGTCTTCTAGGCACAAGATCTGTCGTATGATGCCCGTATGTATGTATAATAACCCACTGAAGTTTAAAAAATATATCTATATTTACTCAAATCCATCATTTTGGCTCTTTTTATGACATGGATTTTCTTGTTAGATCTATAGACAGCAAGGGGACTTTCAAAATGAAATCTAATTTGCTTCAGTTTATGTCTCGTGGCAAATTACCTTGTTGAAAACACTTGAGGCAGATGTATAAATAGACCAAAATCAATATCCCCAAGTCAGCCTATGGAACTGTAACGAAGTCGACATTGTCAAAATAGACATCTCTTCTCTTCTTGTGTGCGCCTGTTTGTGCTCTTCATTCAGTATGTGTTTGTGTGAAATATTCAGGAAAATAACTATCAAGGAAGTATACCTAAAATGGAATAAGCCTCATGTAAAAGGTCAGGTTTCGATGTTTTATTCCCTTTTGCCTTTTTTAGGATCTGATTCTTCAGGTTCTCATTACTAAGAGCTACAGCCACAGACTTACACCTGAGATAGGTTGAATTTACTTTTCCGTTGCGAGTGTGAATTAAGTTTTCCGCACTCTGAAAAAAAGAAGAATTTAAGACTTCCCTGTTACGCTATTTCTTACCTTTTGTAACTCCTTGTCTTGTTTACTGACTGCTGGAATTGCCATTTGGAGATTCCTCACTCCCTTGCATGCAGGAGCGGGAGCCTGGGCAGCAAACCCACCTGGGCCTGAGCTATTCTGATGGACCAGAGGCCCACATTTTCCTGCCACGCCTGCAAGATGCTGAGCCCCTCAACTCCCACTTGATTTCCTCCTTTTTCTGCCCATTATGTTAAGCATTTGTAGCCAGTTCTGGATTGTGTAGGCTTCAGAAGGAGGTGGGGATAATTGATGCCCAAGCAAATATGCCCTTGATACGGACATTCTTCAATTTTAAACCAGACAGGTAGGGACCTGCCTGTCTGGCTGATGATGACAAACCTACCTTGCAGTCTTGCAGCCTGCTAAAATATAAACACTCTCCTCAATTATGTATGCAAGCAATACCACCTAATTTGTGTGCGTGCACACACACACACACTCACACGCACACAAACACTCCAGGCAAATCTGTTTGTGCGCGTGAGGTTGACACTATTTGTCTCGGTCTTGGAAACAGACAGGTGATCTTTCTTGTGAATTCAAGTTCAACTGCAAGTGGCGAGGCTTTGCTTAACTGAAAGTCAGAGCTCACAATGGATTATTTAAACACCTTGTAATGCTACGAGTCGTCTACAGAAAGATAGCTCTAGCTCTACGGGGCTTGACAGCAAGGATCCAAAGTGACGCCTCAAAGGTAGCCCCATACAACAGGCTTCTATCACTTCTGATTATTTTGTGTATCATGAAATCATTGCAAAAAGTAACATCCCTAAGGCATGAGCTGAGCATTCTCCACAAAAGGTTAATGTTGTGTTGTACTGAGGATAGGGGATGTCTCAAGAATTACTGCAGAGTGAGCTAAGGTATAAATTCCTGCATGTCACGCTACTCTGCAGTAGCTGCCAGCGCGCACAACTTAAACCTGTGGTAAATACAAGGTAAACTGCTGCTCAGTGAAAGCTGTTCTTCACGTGTAGCAGAGGGGGAGAATATGCTCTTGGACAGTAGCTGGCACAGTGTGTCCTCACCCCCATGAAGAGGCTTTTAGGTAGGGGAAGCTTGTGGGTTTGAAGATGCAAAAGTTCATCCTGGGTTACACAAAGAACTACCTGGGAGGTTGTCTGGATGGTCCGCCAGAAGATCCTTCCTGAAAGAACAGACTAGCACCATCCAGCTAAGAAGCAAGATGAGGTCTCCAGTTCAAGAGAGCTCAGAAAGGTGGAGGATCCAATCCTCGTACGGCTCCTTTCTGGGCATGTGGTGGTTCTTACACGCCGCGTGCCTGAGCTGTGCCTGGTTGCTCTCTGACAGATACATTTTATGCCTTCCCTCCCATCACTGCGCCGTCAGCTTCACTTGCAGCACCCTCTGCTAAGATGGTATCGCTGTTTCCTTAATAAATGAGTCTAGTCTCTCCATTGATAAAATCTCCCTTTTTTCTGCATCTTATCACTGCTGTTATGGAACAAAGAGATATCAGCAAGCTGTAGATCTGCAAATGTTCTTTCATTCATCCACAGTATTTCAGCTTCCTAGTTTTCAATGAGCTCCTCAGAGTGCTGTCAATTTCTGAGCCAAGGAGTGTCAGAGTTGATGGAAAATGACCTTCTCCAAAGGCGCTCCATGTCTTGAATAAACCTTTTTACTGATTGTTTAACCAGTCCCATGCAGCATACTTCTCTTCCCACCCACCTTCCCTGAATTTTTATCGTTACTGGAACTGTGGTCTTCCAAAGTAATTCATTTACTGACAGCCATATATTTTCCCTCGAGGCAGTTTAAACTGTTGGCTACTTGTTGTGATACTTAACTGTGTAGGATAATTGCATAAACACTTGAAAGAAGGTGAGGGCAGCTCGCTTATTGCTGTCGGTCTTTTGACTTCTTTGATCTGGTTATTGGAGAACTGGCTGGAACGGAAAGTTCTGGGGGCTTTGAGCAGCAGGTTGGGGAGGAACATTAATAAATACACAATCAGCTTTTCTATTTTCGTAGACCTATCTATTTTAATGTCTGAAGAGACCAGGGTGATCATCTAGTCTAACCTCCTGCATGGTAACGTCTGAAGAACATCGTCCAATAATTTCTGCATCAAAGCACGCTGAAAGGCACTTTGTACAGGACTTTTGAACAACCTCAGAATTAGGTATTTAGAATGTGCTGGGGACTTGGACTGTCCTTCCACAAGGAAGGATACACCGGTAAAAAAATCCCCAAGCAAAAAGCCCATGTTGAGACAGTCTATAATAGTCAGAAAGGCATAATCCTGGATTGCTCTTCTGAAAAGCTGAGAGGGGAATGAATAGCTGGAAGAGTCTCAGCAACCCACCTTTCTTGAACACTGCTGTGGAGTCATGTGTGGAGCCATAGGCCTACAGTAATGTCTTTCCCAGGTCAGAGACACGAGAAGGGAAGGAAGACACAGAGACCTCTTAAGCCTTCACACTTCCCTGCGGTATTGAAGTCTAACAAAATGGATAGATCTCCAGAGGCTCTAATTGGTGCCTCAACACTGAAAAGTTTGGAAGGACTGGACACCACGGACCTTCCATGAAGTTTTGCCTTGACCTGCATGAGTGGTGCGCTTGAGTGAGGCTGGCTTGAAGATGTGCTGGACCAAAGTAGTGGCCCTACAGTCTCATTGTGGCTATTTCTTTAAAAGCAAGAAGGCATTTTAGTAAGGGAGACTGAATGTAGTATCAACAGCAAAAGACAGAAAGTACTGTTTAAAAAGGGCTAGAGCTGTTGTTAATTAAGATGAGATGAATGGTGATAGCGTATAAACAGAAAGTCAGGAAATTCACTGGGAAGAAGTTGTATTGGCTGAAAGATGTGTGGAGAACAAATTCAGAATTTGGAACAGACTGTGCTGTCTAAAGCATTTCTTTTTCCAATTTGCCTCGAGAAAGTTAAATTACCTGGTTTCCTCAGATTTCCTCAAAATTAGATGCTTAAAAAATTTAAAGGTCAAAAATGACTTTCTGTTTTTCAGTTCAGCCAGTAAATTTTTAAAAAAGAAATATTTTACGGCTGTAAATGTGGCTGAAAAGCGAGGGAGAGGACGGTAGCTTCCAAACTGCAGCAAGAGCCATGGAACAGTTTCCTTCTCATGCCGTGTTGTGTGCGGTGGACGGCTTCCAGTTTCCACCTCTGCTTGGCCTAGTGCCAGAGAAACACTTGGCTGCTTACATTCACTCGAGGTTTTCCACACGATTCCTTCCTGTTATGCAAGAGATTCAAAGAAATAAAAGTTGCTGAGATTCAATGCAAAATACTGATGTATAACACTGCCAAACTCTTTCAAGAGTATAAGGTTCCCTTCGTGCTCTTGGCGAGTGGTTGGGAAGCAGAGGTTAGGTTTGCCTTCTGGGATCCTTTCAGAGCCCTCACGTTGTCTTACCCACCCATTCAGTGATCCTTCTCCAGAGGAACTGTGTTTCTTACTTTCAGTGTATTGGTGGCATGGAGATGTGCCTCACACACGCTGCACCCCGTGCTGGCAAAGTGTTACACGGACTCATGGCCTTAAAAGGTACATTCAGAACAGGAAGGGAGGAATCATACGAGAAATTCACATTACTGACTGTATATCCTATTCTTTGCCTTAACCAATTTCCCTTTAAGTGCCCCACACTTTCCAGCTTCAATACAGCTAGCATTGGGTTCGCTGGATGGACTGGGTGGATAGGTGGCTGGCTGCCTGATCGATGAGTTTCCTACCCCTAGTTATATGTCTAGGTACATAGTTTAAATGGAATGAAATTTTACAGAATACGAATATAGTAAGAGAAGCATTCTTAACTCACACACGCATATACTATTTCTACACCATGGGCTGCAGTATATTTAGTATGTAACTCTGATGACTTTAATTACTGGAATAGCTCATACACACCAGAATAAAAAAACACCAATAATAAAAACCCAGTACTACGTAGTGGTATCAGCTGCAGCTCTTAAAAGGGATTCCAAGGGAGGAAAGGCATCATTTTACAGATGGAAAAGAAGAAGGCAGAAAGAGTAAGTTACATGGCCAAGATTTGCTGGCAAGGTTGGGAAGAGAACAGCTGTCTTCTGAATTTCGGTTAAGCTCTAAATCACAGCCACCTTCAGGTTAACACTGCATTGGGCCACCCTTATTGTCAAACAAGTGTTTGCATTTCAGGGCATTGTATTCTTTGTATCTGAGACATCTCCTTTGCCCCCTGGTTGCCCATAGCCTGTATCCACATTTCAGACCCAGCTGTGGAGCTTTGAGGTCCGTGTGCTTGTAACACTACCATAACACTACGGTGAGTGTTAATGTCTGGCTTGCCAAAAGCTCTGGAAAGATTTATTCTGGTGCTGTCAAGAAGTTTCCCTTCCCCTGCTGTCCAGTCTATTCACCCACTGTTGCTTCCTACCCAGAACTATTATTATGGGTGCCTTAACTCTGGAATTTAATGTGGAGGATTCTTCCTAATCCTACAACACCAGCACTCTGTTAGACAGCAAAAGATAAGGATTTCAAAGCACTGAAGGACTAGAAGTGCTTGGCCTAGGAGAAAAGCGAAACTCCCATATGCTTAGGCTGATAATAACATTGTTCTTGCTTCAGCAGGATGATTATGTGGATGCAGGGACCCAAACATCTGCATTGGACTTTTCCTAGCTCATAGCCTCATAAAAGAGTGGAAAAAGGCTTTAGGGGGCAGAATATGGTGTCAGCCTTCTACTGGACCTTGGTTTGGAGTCCAAGCCCCTTGCCTCCTGCAGACTCTTCTGCAAAGCCTGTTTGCTTCTCGCTTCTTATTTTAGTGCATGTTAGGATGATTTTTAGTCAATACATAGCTTGCATCCCATGCAAAAAAGCTGTCCGTTTTGATGAAGGAGCCAACCTTGAAGCAGAAATTCTTAGTGAGTATAGTATTTTCAATTGAATTGTCATAGACTGATTCAAACAGCCGTGATCGTATATTATGTTTGAGATTTAATTTAGCCAACAGATGCAGTTCTCATGGAACCGTATGATACATGCTGCAGTAGTGAAATCAGAGAAACAAAAAATCCACTTTAAAATATTTCTTTAATGTTCAGCTTTCTGCTCCTATTAGGTAATGATTAATAGACACAGAGGGGAAGAAACCTGAGCTTTTATTATTTTCATCTGAATGTTAAGAGGTGCTTTGTGAACAACCGTAATTTCAGGGACCGCTTTGTCAGAAGAATTTCATGGATGGTAGTTTGTTAAGCTGATGAATTGTTTTAATTAGTCAGTAAAACACTATTTATGATGAAACATATGACACTCACAAAATTTGATCATTCTGAGTCACAACAGTATGTGACTAACATCTCCTACCAGTAATTGCCAGAAACTTACTTGGAAATTACGTTTTATTAGGTTACCTTGAAAATTAACATATACAGTATTAATTTTATAGGTGCAAAGAAACTTATTCAGTCATGTCTGCAGTATTAAACTGTAGCAATAAATAATCGTAAAGGAAAAGAAATAGTTTCTATGAGGCAAAAAAGCAGGAGGCAAGTCCACAGAGAGCTGCCACCTTGCAGAGCTCTATTCTTTCTTGTTCTGAGAATAATAGAGAAAACCTGATGTGTAGCAATATTATTTCCCATCTTTCTCCCGGAGGGCTAGTCAGTGCTGTTATGGCCCAATCCTGTGGTGCGGAGACCCCCAGAGCAGACTGAGCTCACCAGCGAAGCCTTGCACTCCCAGCTGGCCTCAGGAGACATGGGGTCTGTTTCCAAAGATGAGGTTCCCTCTCCACCCCCTGCTCTCTCTTCTGACCACCTCATCTCCCCAAACTAGACACCCCCTGTGCTCCCCCTTCCCACCCCTCAGAATCCTCCATCTCTTCAAACCAGGACTCAACACAGCTCCAGCCTTCCCCTGGACAGTGTGGCTGTCCCGCTGTGGGAAGCCAGTGCCCCAGGCAAGCCAGGAAGATGCTCTTTCTGTTTGTAGAAAAGAAAATAGTGAATAAACTGTTTCATAGCAAGAGAAACGGGGTGGGACGGGCATAAATCTTCCACCTGCCAGATATGGAAGGACTAGGCATTATCCCATCTTTTGGGCTTGATTCTCCTTTCTACTTTTCTCTCTGTATGGTCTCACAACAGTGTGAAACTGTCTGAATAGAAATGAAAGCCAGAGGATTAATGTTGGGCAGCAATGCTCATTATTCAGCATAAAGGAACGTGGCTCATTTCCCTGCACAGGTGAGATTTAGTCCCAGGGCACCTGTTGACTCCTGCCTCAAATAAATCCCAGGGCTTCAGGTAGTGATCAATTCTGTTCACTATGGATGAATATTCCCTGCAGAACTCTTTTTTCCAAGGAGATTTTTCCCTTCCAAAGCACTTTCCTTTCTACCTCTCCCTCCTGAAAAGTTCTGCAGAGGTGGCACTCACTTTTAAATCGCAAACTGGAATGGAATGGAATGGAATGGAATGGAATGGAATGGAATGGAATGGAATAGAATAGAATAGAATAGAATAGAATAGAATAGAATAGAATAGAATAGAATAGAATAGAATAGAATAGAATAGAATAGAATAGAATAGAATAGAATAGGATTGAATTAGAATATTTGTGCCACAGGACTCAGATTTCTCTTCACAACTCTCTTGATTGCATTCCTCTGTCCACTGGAATTTCTCCTAACCCTGAACGTCTTTAATGACTGCATTGCAGCCCAATAGCATGGCACATATATGTCATACAATAGTATGGCTGAATCCTGCTGTGGTTAGTGTCAGTAAGCCAAGACACATTGATTTGAGAATGGAAAAGCATAAGCTTCAAAGATGTAAAATTACCAGTGATGTGGTGGTTCCCAGATGTTTGGAAGTGGCGTGCCAGGCTGGTATTTAGCACCATATTCCCTATTCATTTCCTGATGTATATGGCTGCTTATGTTCACCATCCTTAACAGTTTTCAGGTTTGTTACGTTCTTAGTGTGAGTCTTGCTGGCATTGCATTTAAAATGTTCTACTGCTGTTTATGGACCAGTTTCTTCTTTCACATCCGCATCTCTGTCTTCATTAGTTGCCATCCATTGTCTGGAGAATGTAGCTGCAAAGCTGGCTGGGCTGGACTCTACTGCAATGAAACCTGTCCCCCTGGCTACTACGGCGAAGGCTGCCAGCTCACCTGCCCTTGCCAGAACGGAGCAGAGTGTGACAGCATCACAGGGAAGTGTATGTGTGCACCGGGATATATGGTAAGTGAGACCTGTGAAAAACGGGGCGTTTCGTACCTGCAAAGGTACCTGCAAAAAACTAAAATGATTTTAATCTGTTTTCAAATAATATTTGCATAGAAGTGGCCAAATACATGTAATTTTTCCCCATTCTATTGTAAGTCCACATAATTCTCCTTTGAGCAGTGTCAGCTTACTGCTTCTGGTTATTTACTTAACATCAGTATTGTGAGTTTATTACTTTTGTAAGGATAAAGACATAGTTTCCCATCATATATTCTAAATCAAGACATAACAAAGAAGGTGTCAGATTATTGTCTGCCTAGAAGAGCAGAAAAAAATTTCTCATAGCCTTTCAGTATGTTCCTTGTCAGTCACACTGTGATTTTAATAGATGAAGATCTTTTAAAATGTTGCAAATGATAGAGCAATTTATGTCTTTTCTGAGCATATATGGCAGGTGTCTTTTACCTGAGCATCAGAAAGAATTTCAGACGTTCTGAGGTAAACAAGCATTACATTTTATAGACGAGATATAAAATGGCTGAAGAAATCAGCCAAGATAAAACAACAAACATTCAGAATTAATGATTCCCAGGTTGCAGCGTAAAGTATTAGGATGTGGATCCAGGTGTCCAGTCCCTGCTACAACTGGGCATAATGGAACTCTGGCTAGTAAGTTCTCTGGTCATCCATGTACGAAGTACCTCTTTACTTCATCAGCATGCCATGGAAAAGATCTGCAGGCTATGTTTAAGAAACAATATTTCCTAAAGCAAAAAAATTATTTTCAAGAGCAAATTGCACCACAACTTCATTAGCACTTACTTGTCTTTCTGTAATTTGTGTCCTTAAATTCACATGATCCATCCCCACAAGCCTATATATATATATATATGACTGGGATCATACTGGAAGCAACAGGGATCACGCTGAGTGTGACTGGGAGCAACTGGGATCACACCAGAAGCTACTGGGAGTGTCTAGGAGCACACTGGGTTGTATCTATCTCTATCTCTATCTATGTCTATATCTATATCTATGTTTTCTATACTATTATAGTAATTGTTAGTTATAATTACTGAGTTTACTAGAAATCAAGCTTTGGATTCAAAGCCATTCCCAATATGTTTAGAGCTTCCACTGACGTTCAGCAGCCAACTAAAATTTGCAGCCATCTAGACAAGTTTTACCCGCTATTGTTTCAAGTTACAACTCAAACATGAGATCAATGAGTATCTTCAAATAGTAGGGAACACGAGATGTGATCTTTGAGCATGTTACAGTTCTTTTGATTTGCATTTATGAAACATGGTGGACATCAGATAGCTTCATATACAATGCGGGGGGAATGGCGTGTCGGATCTAGACACAGAGCGGTTGCGTCCTACCATCAGCGCCCACTGCGGTGCTTTGGGTGTTCCTGAAAAAGCATTGCAGTATTGTGCAGGGTCATGCGCTGCTGTCATCTACAGGGGAAGGCTGCACAGCTGTGTGACAACATCATGTAGTGTGGGAGTCCTGTGGGAGATTAGTGGGATGGTAAAGACTTTTTAGCCTCCCCGCCTTTTAAATTCACACCTGTGCTTGTGATCACCAGCTGTCACTTGCAGAACTGTGGAGTTATGGCTCATAGTTTTGTTCTCTGCTTCACATCAACAGCTGAACCTGAAAGTTGGAGCTTCCTTCTAATTTCCAGAGGTTCTTGCAATGCCAGATATGAACAGATTTATTTAGGCATGAGAAGTAGGACTGTCAAAAGCATCTGTGCAAGAAAGTTGTATTTAGAGATGTAAAAAAACCCAAGAAAAGCACTTTGAGTTTTGATTCCGCGCTCACACTAACAGAAAAGAAGAATTTCTTTTCTCTATACAGGGTTGATACACAAGTATTAATATTAAGTAGAGGAAAGAATGAAGTAAGCACCGTGTTAGTAATAAATGCAAAATAAAAAGATCCTCTTTCTTATCAGGAATGCTGTTGAAGTTTGCAGCACAAAAATATTTTGGGACCCTTTACTGTACACATTGTCAAAAAAGCATAGTTTGTCCACTATATATTGCTCCAAGACAGTATTATTGCAGGCGTGAAGCCTGGGAAGTTCCTATTGCATAGCTTCAAAATAATATTTAATCTCATAATAAAGAGCTTTCTTGCATTGACATTTAAACAGCTTGGTTATTGAGGATAGCTCTGTAATCACTGAAGCATATTTAGGCATTAGTATCGTTGCTTTCTCATAATATACTATAATCTCTGGCAATTAGTCCATGAGGGGAAATAAAGCCCTGAAATTGCTAATTTATTGCCTCTGAAGCATATTTGTCATTCGTATGCATGCCAGACGACTTGAGTTGCAATGGTTCTTTCAAATGCTAGAGAACGTAGGCTGTAAAGAAAACTTGACAGGAACCTTTGCTTCCTCCCGGGCCCAGCGGAGTCTGCCGAGCTGCTCCTGCCGCTCGCTCCGTCCTCTGGGCCGGGGGAACACGGCCGCGCTGCTCCCTGCTCGGCCTGCGGGGCACGGGAAAGATGCTGTGGGGCCAGACCCTCTTAAGGCTTGAAGTGGCTTATCTCAATGATGCGCTCAAGACCAGACTTTGCCTTCAAACACGCGTGCCGGCCTCTCGCTGAGGCAGTGGGGAGCTTTGCCTGCGGGTAGAATTTTGCCCTTGAATTCGGCTAGCCTGCAAGCGAGTGGCACGACTGTTTGTGAATGCAGGATGTCTCCTCTGGCAGCGCTGACAATAGAATGATGCTAATACAGGGCTGGGCAGAGCTAATTATTCAGAAAAGCCGGTAATGAATCCCTCTTGCTCTTTTCTAGCGTGAGGCTTGGCTGATGCAGTCACAGGGTCGGGAATTTTGCCATGCGATTGGAAAGAATGAAAGTGGGATCAACATCTTGTGTTTTCCAGAAACGTTTGATCTACACGCGATCTTATATAGCAGAGCAGGCTGAAGGGTTTCTAAGTAAGGGGGAAGAGATTATGATGGAACATGGGATATAACTGCAAAATCTAACTGCAAAAGCAGAGAGGTTGGGCCCATAGGACTTTTGGGTGACTGGATGCCTAGAAAATATAGTGACCAAGAAATGAGAGTCTTTTCCTGACAAAGCACTCCTCCGGCTCACTCCTTTTGCACAGATGGCTTGGTTTTTAACCGTGCCTTGCCTCGGCTGTGTCAGGGCAGCTGGGCAGGGTTTCAGAATGAATCATCTGCAGTCGCAGCCAAAACAGGGACATTTTGTTGGGATGCAGAACAAGCCATTAAAAACACAAAGCATCTGGTCACCTTTATTAAATGTATTAAGTGGAAAGGCAGCCATCCCATAGGTTGATGCGTACGTGAGCAGAGCACTTAATTTTTGGAAGTTAAGCAGGTTCAAGTTTTAAAATAAAAATTTACATTGTAGCTCAGAAAGTAATACATTATTTATCAGTTGTGACATTTCCAAAAATTCAAATGCCAAAGCTAAATATTGGTGAGCTTGCAGTTTTGGATAGAATTTCAAAACATTTTATGTCTTCTTTTTTCAATGAGTATTTTGGGTCAGACTCAACAGCCAGATTTGCACATACCTAGCGCTATCATGTTGTAAAGATGTTATTGGGCACTGGTACAAGTTATTTGTATGAAGTTCTGATGTGACTGTGCTCACACTAGAGGATTGCACTGTTTTAACTGTATGGATGTCTAAACCACAGCGCAGCCACTGTGTAGATTTGATGGAAAAGGTAGCTGAGAAATCTGAGTGATCCCCAGTCATACCCAAAACAGCCCAGTTCTTGGAGACAGCATACAGGACAATAAAAGATAATAGGAGCAGAGGAAAGACCATAGAATCTTCTTCCCCAAAATCACAGATCATATCTAGAGCTACTCTTTATATGCTCCGGTGATAAGCGTCCCCGCTGCAGGCTCATTGGAAGCCCTGTGCTTATTGTATCTCACTTGTGAAGGGAGGGTAAAGGGTTGTAGCCACTTAATTAAGATGATTGCAGGGAGTCATTATGATAACCATACCAATGAGGCACTTCCCTGAAACTGGTATTTTTAATGTGTTTGAGGATTGCCTCTCAGTACTCGTGTGAAGAATTGCCAGTGATGCTTTTCTGAAGAACGGTATTGGAAAGCCTTTCTGCCGCCATCTCATTTGGGGCAAGAAGGAATCTGATGAAGACACAGGGAATACACAAAGATTAGCCTTAAAAATTATACGGGGAGATTCTCGACTGGTAGAAACTGGATCCTTACTCCCACATGCAAATAGTCGCTTCTTGCAATAAATTACTTGGATGCAATTATGGGGATGGTGAGAGGGGTTATACTAACTTGTACCTCCCCCTCCTTCCAAATTCTGCTTTAAGATGCTCTCTTACAAGCCCACGGAAGTCAGTTGTGCAGTAGGGATATAAAAGAAATCAGGATTTGCCCTGTCCTCTCTTCTTTTGTTTTTGGTTCATTGAATTTTATTCCTGTAATTCAATAAATGTGGTGAAGAAGGCCAGGGGATATGAATTAAATATGACAGGAGACCACAGGAATCCTGACCTTCTGTCTCACAAGGAAATCGTGAAACCAACCCCCTGCACGTACCTATCAGCGTTCCAGCTACTGAAATCATTATAAATGCTATTGAAATACAACTAAATTCACCTTCTCCATTGCACAGCTAAGTGCAACTTTCTTGAAAATGGTAGCTATCTAGAGACCTCATCCTGTGATATGCCTTTGTTTCTTTATGGATGCTTTGTTTTCTTCCTTTGAAAAATGGATTTAACTTCAAATGCTTTCATTCTGTCTATTGTGGCAAGGAGATATGTAGTTAAAACATTTCTCAGCCCAAGACACTCTGAGAAAACTTTAACACTTATCTATGGAATGTGCGGTCAGCTTTTACTTCGACGGGCACTTAGGTCTATATTTCACATCTGGATGACAGAACTTATATTACTTTAAAGAGTTCATCTATTTATGCTGCAATTTTTTGAAGACCTGTCTGCTTTTATTGAACCCTGTATGCTGGCAAGCAAAGCGAGCACTTCATCACCAAAATGAAAGGATTCATTCTGACATTTTTCTATTCCTTGACTATATTGGTAGATCCCATACAAGCCAATCACAGTGGAGGAAAGTATGGAAACTGTAGGAGTGATGAACTCTTACCAAGAAGGTTTTTCAGCTCCTGGAATGCCATTTGGATTCCCTAAGACTTTCCAAGATACATCCCAATACTCTGCATCTGGAGGCATTTACACCTTCTGTTGACGTTGCATCAAAATTGCATTTTAAAACCATAATAAAATAATGCCTTTCAGATATATCCTTATATTAGGGCTTATGTATATATATCTCCAGCTGAGCTCTGTGGAAATCTGTGCACTTAAGGATGGAAACACAGGCTTAATCTGGGTCTGTAACTCCGTCATTTTGTCTAGTGTGCCGGTTTCTCAACATAATGCTTTCTCAGGGCAGGGGTACAAACTGCTCCCAAGTGCTACATGCCTGCACATCGGGCACGTAAACTCAACCCCTGTAACAAGCAATAAACAATAACTCGAGCACTTACTAAAAATAAATGTATATTATAGTGCTCTAAACCTATTCAAATGCACAACAAATGTATAACAGATTTTGTAACGGATAATCTCTCGGTCAGTACAAACTCTCCACACAGAGTCTCAGGCCATTCTTAGCCTGCCCCATGCCTACTTAATGAGTAAAATGACCGATTTACCCTTCCATGGTAATGAGGAGGACCATCATTTTGTGTTACCTATAGAGATCATAAAGAACTTACGAGTCCAGTCCGTTGAGTATTCCAGCCATGACTGGTTTCCTCCTGGTGCGTAGCTCTTTTTCCCTGAAGAAAACGTACAGGAGAGAAAAAAACAATCTTTCTCTCNAAAAAAAAAAAAAGTAAATAGAAAGGAGCACCTTATCTTATCTTCAATTGAATTTTCCCCGAAGGACTGAAATCCCAGGTAGGTCTGGAGGAATTCGAAGAGTCATTGCCTGTGGGTGTATTCTAAACACTTAAGGATGATAAATACAAATTTATCAGAATATTCCCCCTCTTCTACATATTTACTTTCATCTTTATCCTAAATGTATCATCCTTCACCACTTCAGAAGGAAGCAGAAAAAAATGAATGAGACTTCTTTGTCTTATAAGCCCCCGGTTCAGTAGTAAAGTTATTTTATAAATTTCACAAAATTCTTAATATAAAAAAATGAACCTAAGGTTGGAGATAGTGGATCTGTTTGGGGGGCTTTAACTCATTTAAATGGTCCTTTTCTCTTTGAGATAACTCCAAAGGTACTTCAGTGAAAGCTCACCTCAGAGCAACAGGGCACCTCATCAAAAGGTTTAAAAAGAAAAGACGAGGGGAAAAAATCTTCAATAGAGCCTCTGTCCTTTTATCCTTGATTTACCGAGCATATCAGTTACCCCCCTTTGTTAAGAGCTCTTTTCATTTATAGGTATAAAATAAATTCAACCATTTTATCAAGATGTTCTTGTTACCAACCACCAGTATAAATTTTACTTGCTGTAGGTGGGGAAAAGGTTTTCTGGCACAGCAGTTGTCCAATTAACTGGAGTATTACAGGCAACAGAAATAGTTTGACCAGTCTCATTTCATGAATTACCTCGATGCACAAGGAAGGTGCATTTTCTTCTCGCTGGTTTCCTATTTGTATTTGTCATCCAGTGTCTCCAAATGGTTGTGAATGGCTAACAGGAGTGGCAATGGGGATGCAAAAAGGCATCCATACTGAGCAAGTGGGTTTGAGTGTAGGCTGTAGCTGGCAGTGAGGGAACTATTAATTAATAATGAAAGTAAAATAAGTTGTTCTATAAGTAGTGGAGCTAAAAGAGCCTTGTTTTCCACAGATTTCTACCCTCAGTCCCTTAGCCTTTCCTGTCCCACTGTGGTAACCTTGTCTCTCTGTCAGGTCTCCTATGGCACTTTAACTAGCAAAGGACCCTCGGGTGGGCTCATGGACCTCAGATTCACCTAAGCCCCTCCCTGCGTAACCAGGTTTTAAAAGCACCACACATTGCATTACCTAAAAAGGAAAGGATTTGGCCTGAACAAAGACTGATCATTAAGTCATGATATGGAAGAAATTGATTCCTTTGCTCTCAGCCCTTGAACTTTTTCCTGTTTATTGGTTTTTCCTTTGTTTCTCCCTAATTAATCAGAAGTTCTTAGTAGACCTAATTTTCAGATGTTTGGGAATATCCCTCTGCAGCCATGACCAATTCCCCGGCTACCACTGAGGTGAAGAGACACAGACAAGCAGAAAGGCAAAACCAACCCGGGAGGACTGTCACTGGTGATCCAAGAAGCCGTGCAAGAGGGAAAGTCCCTGCTTGGATACAAGGAGAGTAGTGGGATGCAGCTGAAGAAACAGCAAAAAGACCTGGCAGTTTTGAATTGTTCTGGACAGTTTTGAGACGATCATTTTGTCAAAGTCAGCAAGAAGGAAATGCAATCTTTTTGATAACAGATATCAATGTGAGTTTTAGGTCTGGGGGTAAAGGCGAAAGACAGGGCTATGGGAAATTCAACTAAAATAACTTTTAAAAAATGGAAGAGTTAACTGTGCCCTGGGAAACCATGATGGGAAAAGTTAAAAATTATATTCACGTGGTGCTTGAAATGTGGATGAAGATGAAAATGCTAGTAATTGTGAGACAATCAGTCACAATAACGCGATCAGGTCTTCTATACTAACTATGGCTGCATCCTAGATCCTCCTTTTCTGGTTCTGGTCTCTGAAGAACACACTGTCCTTTGAACCTGCATTTTCTTGGTGTCTTCTAGATGGAGATAAGTCTGAAAACTCATCTGATAATATTTTTTTTAAGCTTACAAATTACTCACAAGTGGATGTGGAACAAGAAGTGGATCTCAAGCAGGCAACAAAACCCACTCTGTTCCAAACAGTCTAATTAAGAGTGAGCTGGAAAAATGTTCTTGAAAGGCAAGAACTGTCACTTTAGTTGTACAGAAGTTTTTCTGTCAGCTGGGCTGCATGTTGGAAGGTCTGAGGTTATTAACATAAATCAAAACACCCCATGCCCAGCGTCTTGGTACATTCCTCACATAAATAGAGCTGGTCAGGAATCATTTGTACCTATCAGAATTTTTGCATTTTCATAGATAGGAAGAAAACTACCTCTGAATTGCATCCTGATATCCCTTTTCATTGATGATCACTGAATTTTCTCCCCCCCTTCTCTATGCATGCAAAAGTACATATTTATGTGTGTAAAATGGCTGTACTTTTTTTTTTTCGGTAGGCCATTGGGACTAATAACAGCCTATAAAGTTTTGCCTCCCTTGGCTACTAGGTCTGAACCAGGCCAGGTCAGTACAGATTGAAAATTATCTTCTCTTGGCGGTGCAGTGGCCTGCATGAAATGACTTTGGTCTCAGTCCAGCTCCCTGTGGATCAGTATGTACATCTCAAACCCCATTTCTATCAGCAGTAACTGGCAAATTTGCTGGCAGGCTGAGCCATTTTACCATTTTACCTTCACAAACCATTGCGTCAGGTCAAGCTTGGTGGCGTGGCTGTGTGATCCATTTCAAAGTCCCTGTAGGACTTTTTCTGGGAACAAACAGCAGAGGTACTCAGAGCTTTTGGAACAGCACCCTTCATAAGCATTGCAAGCCACCCGGGTTGTACGGCGTCTTTCTCAAATGGCAGATGCCTTTCTGAAAAGTTGATTTGTTTCTGAGGTGGCCCTGCCACGTGTAGACTAGGAAACAATGAACATCAGTTCAATGAAAAGAAACTGGATGTGGGCTAAAACCACTATTTCAATAACATCTCATAGATGGGTTCTTCTGGCTCTGCTGTACTACAGGAGAAGATATCCTACATTCAGATCCCAACAGGGAAGATCATTATGGGGAGGCCACCTGGGTATTCCCAGGCTTTCAGACTGAGATGCTCCCCTATTGATTTTTCTATCAATTAACCAGGTGCTTCTGCCCATTAGGCTTGTTGGTGTTCTCCCCCCGGAGCTCCTATTGACCAATTAGACAGATCGGCTGGAGCACCGGCAGCCACAGCGTTTAGGAGCCTGTGTTTTTCTAAACCCTGACAGTGTTCATGCCAGTGCCTGGCTACATGAGCCATAATGAAGGGTCTTCTCTCACTTCAGGGCATTTGTCATATGCTTTTGAGCAGGTGAACTATTGTACTGGAGTATTTAACAAGGTCACTGGATGCACCAGACACAGCGGGTCTCCCTCAGTTGTGGAAACTGCATCTCTTTCTTTGAATTCAATGGAATTTTTCAGACTTTTTCATGAACTACTTCTATTTCATTTTGTTTGCTCGCACTCTTATCAATGTACAAGCTCCAGAAATTGTCTGTGACAGCTCAGATTCTACTTTGTCAGCCCAAGTTTACCTGAACACAACTGCTGGCTTCAGTAGGATTATCCCAAATATACAGGAATGGGGAGTTTGTCTCAGTGACTGCCTCTACTAATGACAACTTACTCAGTCATACACAGTGTCTATAATTTGATAAGAATTGTGAGCAAGTCCCAGGTCTCCTCCTTTTTCTTCTTATATTTACTTTTACTTCTGGGCTCTGCTGCAGTTTTATTTATCTGAATAACTCCAAAGTTTTCATAAGTGGGTCCAAAGGAACCAACATCATATGGAAAGCCTGAATGCCTCTGCCTTTGTTGCTAGTTGACATATTTCCTGTATTTTATCCTTAATTGGCAATGTGGCTATGTCAAATTGCATTTCCATTCCTGTAGCCTCATTCAGAATCAGTGGAGCTCAATATTCTGTTCAGACTGAGTTATTTGACCTGAATTTTGCAGAGGAATAAACTGCTTGCCAATAGCAGTGTCTCTTTTCATCTATTAAGCTTCTAAATGTATATATCTTTATCCACACTATCTGTGGGTCTGTGCATAAAAGTGTTGGTAGTTGACTCTCCTGGTAGTTCAAATTGCAAACTGACTTCATTCAAACCACCTCAGTATAGGATTTAAGTCACAGGTTAGTTTTTCATTTTATTTTCTGTCTAACTATACTGTCAAAGGAAAAGACTTTATCCTTTCCAATCAGACATGTATAAATGGAAAATCCTGGTGTGTTTTCTTATGCCAAAGAACAACTGGAATTTTACCAGATCTTGGACTCTTGCTGTAGGTTTTTGGATTTAGGAATACCTGTGAAAATTTGAAGGGGATACCTGTTTACTCACCAGGTTATTTACCAGCTTTGCAGAAGGTACATTGCAAACCCCATTAGCTTAAGGTTGACATATCTTTTCTTTTTTAGATGCTTTTTTTTCGCTTTGACCCTTTCACATGCAGATCATGCAGCTCTGAACTAAGGTCAAACGCAGCTGTTAGCACCATCGGCCCTATACCTGCATGTTTGCCATCCACATTGCTGCTTCTGTGGCTTCAGTGCTCTTAACAAGAGACCAGCTGAGGTTACCTGCTGTGTACAGCACGTTTAACTCCTCCGGGACTCACTCCATCCAGCCCGTGTGAACAAGAGTTCAGGCACGCACTGAGGTTCTGAACTTGTTTGGCAGCTTCTGCTACAGAAAGATGCGGGTCTCAGCCAGCGGCCGCAGTGGTGAGTGCAGACAGTGTGCGTGGTAGGGAAGCTTAGATTTGAGGCTGCGCTCGGACATTATCTGTAATTGTATAGTACAGCTGTAGAAGAATTCTAAAAGAAAGTTTGCAAGTAATGCAAAACTGTTGGGATTGTCAAATATAGATAGTAGAAAGTTTTCGTGTCACTGAATGAGTGGGTTCAGTGTTCAAAAATGCGGAGTAAGAGACGACGGGAAAATAACATTAAGTAAATACACAAAGGGTGAGTTATAATTTAATTCCTACAGTTCAGGGAAAGAGATCAGGCAAACACAGTGGATGGTTTTCTGAAAAACTCAAATGAGTGCTTGGCACCAGTCAAAAACTAAATGAATCCAGAGCGCCAGATAGAATAGTTAGAATGATCAGGAAGAGAACAAAACATGATGGAAAAAACATTTTTGTGGTATTGTGTAAATCCGTAATATATCTAAATCTCAAATTACTGCATACAGTTTGGCTGATTCCTGCTTACAAAGGATACAATGGAAGTAGTGAATAGTGACAAAGATCATCTTTTACGTGGAATAGCTTCTATACAAAGAGTGACTCAATAAGCTAGAACTCAGCTCAGAAAACAGATGGCTGAGGAGGGATACGATAGAGATCTATGGAACTGTGGATAGTGCATAGGACACGAACAAGGAATGGTTATTTACTATTTCTAATAACACAGGAACAAGGGGCAACCAATTAAATGATTGCACAGCAGGTTTAAAGACAAAGATAGTGCTTTTCACAGAATGCGTAATTAAATTGTGAAATGGCTCCCATAAAATGAGAATAAGAGAGTGGGATGATTTTGCTTGGAAAAGGGGTCACCGAGGGTAGATATGTGAGAGGTCTCTTACACCATGGGGGAAGGGGAAAAAATGTGTCTTTGCTATTTATCACAGTATAAGAAGGTTCCCAATTAAAAATCAGGCAGTGGATTTGAAGCAAACAAATAAAGATATTTTTTCTCCTTTGTATTTATAATTAAACTGTGGATCTTCTTGCCAGAGGATGTCATAGAGGCTGAAAGTATAAATGATACCTTTTATTTCCTGGTTTTGCAATGTCTTTTTCAGAGAACTGTTCAGACTTGTCAGCCAGAGCCCAAATTTATTATTCAAAAAAAGTCAGGTGGCCACAAGGTAGATCTTAGACTGTGCCACTCAGGCGAAGTGGACAGAGCAGAAACCATCTCTAATTTCCAAACAAAGATACTCCCTTAAAATAGGTGGTGCAGAATTGTCATAGCCACTCTGAAGTACGCTGCACTGCACTGCACTGCTTCTCCGGAATTCCAAATGGCTTGGGTTTCTGTGTAGCTGCTGGTCTATTCTGCCCAAAGCTGGGAAAGAAAATGGTGGAACTGCACATAGTGTGTTAAAATCTTTCCTTTACCATAGTGTTAACTCTAATTCAGATGCATCCATATAAAAAAAGCAGAAGAAAACAGGGGGTTTTTGTCTACCAGTAGTATTCAAGGTCTGTGATTTAGTATTTTGACACACTTAGCTAGCTTCTGTCCCACAATTCGGACACAAGTAGCTTGTTGAGAACATCATGAAGAGCACATCTACGGAGTATATACTTCTCAAGCATGTAAATACTTTCCACTAACCTGAAATAATGGACATTATGCCTGGGCCATTTTACCACTGGGGACATTTAATTGTGATATGGCTATGTTTTTTGGAGCATTTTAGAATAGCAGCTGATCAAAGTTGATTTTAGTAACAACAATGAGCCCTACAGATGTTTGACTCTTTACAGCTTCCCCAGAGTTGAGTTTAAAATATTCTGAGATTTTACTCCCTGCTTCACCTGAATAAATCTGAAGTGGCCCTATTCCAGATTTAAATTTCTTCAACTAGAGACAGACTTGGTTATCCAGCTGGCCCCGTAATGTATATTTGGAATCCTCCTGATACAGACATGATTGACCGGCCTTGATAATACACCTTCCCATTAACTAAATCTAAACCCGTGTATTATAGATCTTTTCATTTCCACCCGAAATATCTGCTCCATAAACAATCTCCTTACCTCCACTGTGAACAGAATTAGGAGTTTGTCTTTGTGTCTTGCCCTTATGCAGCCAACTGCCGGGGCTGGCCGAGCACTGCACACCCATCCGATTGAGCCGAACACTGACCTCCATCCTGATTTTTGAACTGTGCGTGGCTGTGTAGCTTGTACTCCATTACAGGCTGCCTGTGGGAGGCTGTCCTCTCAGGTGTGATGCGCCGTCTCACCAGATGAAATGTCCCGAGGAAATGATGTAGGAGTTGTTTTACCCAGTCTAAATCCAATCTCCTATTTTTGGAGACGTCCCTCCTGGATAAATGTGTTTTGTGATATTTTATTAGGTGAAAAGTGCTGACTGTATAAAAAAAAAAAATCTTGTTCAGAGGTTGATGATCATCTTTTTTACTCTCCACACTACTTTCCTTCTGAATACATTTAATTGTATGATGCTGTATTCATTGCCTCGCTGACACTAAAGTGCTCTGCAGTTAAGGCCTAAATACTAAACCAGGCAGATATTCAAGAGTTGTAAAGTTAGTCTAAATTTTTTTTTTCCCAGCAACAGTGCTAGTCTGATTTACGGGAAGCAGGGGGTGAGGGTGCTATCTCTTCCCTGCTCTCTTTATTGGATTCTCTTTCTTTTCTTTTAATGCCCATATTTAGGTGGCTTGTGCAGTAGGAATGGATTTTTTTAATTGCAGATAACTGACTGTTACTGGGCATATTTTTAGTGCAAACTAGAAAACTATTCCCTGGTGATGAGGGGGATTATAGTGCTCACTGACAGGAATGCAACTCAGGTTTGCTGAGTTTTAGTATGCAAAATCCAGTTTTCTTAATGAAAGCTGTGTTTGTGTTTGTTTTCACTTGATTTCATGGAGGCAAAAAAACCCTCACAAAGCTAGAATTTGCTGCCTTTATTCTTACAGAGTACAGCTCTGCTTCATCCGCAGTTTTATTGTGCCCAGAGCATTTTTCTTTGGGATGTATGACACATACTGGAGCCAAGGTGCTGGAGAACAGGAGAGTGATGAGATTCTGCACACCCTCCGCTTCAAAAGATGAGACCAGTCTTGCATGGGAAGTGTCTGTCAGTTTGCCTGTGTGGGTTTACTGTATGCGGATCATGCTGTGGATGCTGACTGTATAAACCCTCTCGGTGCTTGGAATGAGGTCAGCCAGGGCAACTCGCCTCTGTTACCTCTTTCCCCTGAGTCAGTGGGAGAGGAACACACTCAGACACAAGACCACTGGGCCTGAGCCCCATATTCCCAGTTGGAAAGGATCCTGAGCCAGTGTGCAATGCCTGACTCCCCAGATGCACAGATCCTTTCATCCTGCAGAGTAAATCCCTCACAGCTGGGATTTACTGTGCTGGAAACCATGAGCTCTGTGCAACTAATTCCAGCTCTACATATGCCTACGTGGTGTCCAGACTGAAAGGCTGCACAAGTTCCCCAGTCCTGACAGGTAAAATTATTCTCCAGGTAGCCAAATCCTAGTCAACGGCTTTTCTAAGCTGTGGCCAAAGAGTTCCTGGGAGCGTGGTCAACGTGATGGGGAAGACCCTTCTGGGAAGATGGGTGCATAATTGTTGCTCTGAAGCCCCTATACCCCTGGGACCATAAAACTCCTGGTTTTGAAAAAAAAATATATAATGCGATTGTAATGTTAATGTGTATCAGATCAATTGTGAGTCTGTGCGATGGGAACCAGAAAGGTCCGGCTGGGGGAGTGCGAGGCTCTGGGGCCCAGCAGGCCAGAAGCAAGAACACGATCCAGGTTTTTCTGTGGCTTTACTGAGGGAGTAACGCGTAACAGGCCACAGCAAATACGTTTGGGTTTATAAAATAGGAATCCACAAAGTTCAGCCAGATTTTGTACAAACAATTTGGAAAATAAAAAACCACAATTATTTTGTGGTAACTTTTACTCCCCTCACAGCAAAGCTCCCAGCTTTGCTTTTGCGTAATAAAGGCTTTGGCTATAACCACTAAAATGAAATTAAATCATATTTAATAATGTACAAACTGTAAGTACTTAAAATTAACATTATTTATAATAATTTTACTTACTGCTCTCTTTATAACAAACAAAGTTTCCGTTTTGTTTGAGTGCCTGTTTTGCTGAATACTTTTGCTCAAACACCAAATTTAAGAATTACCATTATCAGGCCGACTAATTTTGAACTTGGCATTTACTGTGAAATTTACTGTATGAATTAGCATATTAGCACAAATTCAGAGGTGGAATAAAACGCTGACATTCAGTTGTAAATGTTTGTAAATCCTTGTAAGATTATAGGCAGCAAAGCGGTAAGTTCTTCCCGCTCCCAAGGGTAGCTGTGCTTGGGCCTTACGGCACGTCCAGGTTTTACAGTATCCTCAGAGGACGCTGATGCCACTGAGGTGCAGACTGGGGAGAGCTTTGCAGAGGGCTGTTGGAAGTGCTTTATGATTTAATGGAAGACTTGGGCGTTCAGGACTGCCAATGGTTGTGTCTTTGGATGAGTCATGAGCTGTAGAGTCACTTTTTAAACACAAGAAAGCTCTTTCTCATCCTTTTAACGTTACCTGCCTTCTCCCATAAAAAGGGCAAAGGGAAAAGGAGGCTGAATAAGGTCATCAGGGGTTCCATTGTGCAATTTTAGATGTATATCAAACTCTAGCACAGCTGCATCATGTAATGTTACAAAGTGGGTAAAGGAACATTTGTCAGTTCTTAGTAACAGCGATTACCTGCAAACTGAACTCTCGGCTTGTTCGGGGGACAAGATCCTTCCCTAACCTTTTTTCTGCATTTTGTCATTAGCACCAATAATAGCATCTGCAGGGAGTAATTAGTAACTCCCAGAGGGGAAAGGAATTCTGCCAGAGGACATCGTTATGTCTGGAAAACCAAAGATGCCGTATAGTAAGGTCATGAATAAATTGTTTGAGTCTAGGGTGGAGGAGAAGACCAGTAAAAGTACAAAGTTTCCTACTGCTGCTGATACGCTTATGAAGAGCACATTAATTTCCACTGGAACGCCATTAGGGAAATTAGTTTCTTCTGACAGTTTGTGTTGCTGGATACCATATGTTTACCTTGAGGGAATGTTTGTGGAGAACCACTTTGGGTTAATTGTAAATGTCACAATTAAATAAGTAAATATACAGAACTGTATCTGTGATCCGCATCAGTGCACAGACACTGTGTACCAGCACACTGGTGTGCCCCGAAATGTGTCTACATATAAATATATACGGTTACGTACTAAATCCATACCAATCAGCTTATCTGGACACACAGACGTCAGGTACAAACAGCACCTGCATTTTGTCTTTCTGATCTGTTTATCATTACATGCATGTGGCGCTGCACCGTGCCCTTCTTTCTGTTCAATGCCTTCTCCGTGCGCTCTGAGAACAGAGCACGGAGCTTCCCTGTTGCGGGTGGCAGGTGTTGCACCTCTAATTCATCTGGCACAAAAAAAGGGGGGGAGGGAGAGAGGGAGGAAATCAGATACCGTGTTAAAAATCTCAGATTAGTTCGAGTCACGTTACAGATTACCGAAGGTTCAAATGTGTTGCCGTTCAGTCTTGTCAGTCCCCCCTAATCTGCACAGCAGTTGAGGATTTCCAGCACCTTGACAGATTAAACCTCAAGAACACTCAAGCAAACCCCTCACATAGGTCTTTATCATGCAAACTTGAGGCCAAGTTCGGTAACAGCCCCCTTCGTCTTCTGCATTGCAGAGGCCTTGACAAATTGATTTTCTGTTTTGCCACTGACTTGAGTGGAACCAGGCTTTATCCCTCCAAGGCAAATTTATTCCTGGAGGCTATAGCAACTTCTGAAATTCTTAATTTCACAACCTTAGATAGTCAAACTGTGAGACTGACCAGCTATGGGTGCAGACTTTGCTGGGTGTTGTGGACCATTGCTGGGTCATTAACTCCCCTCATGGTCTGGGATACCCTTTCTTTTTTTTCCTTAGAAAATGCATTTCACAGATTTAAAGGCCTGATCCAAAATGTATGAGAATAAATACAAAACTTTGTATTGAACACCAGAAAAGGATTTTAAAGAGAATTTGTCATTATGTACAGCAGGAATGTATTTTTAACAGAAACAAGAAATCTACTCTGTTAGGGCAACATTAATCCAGGGAAAACACTTTCTGAAGCGTCCAGCACTTGTTAACACAGCCGGCACCTAAGGCAGCAGTGTGTCTTTAAGCTCTACTAATATTGTACAATAATAATTTCTGCAGATGAAAATCTTCCCCTCTCCCTGAACAGAAACAAGACATATTATTGACTGCCATCCGGAAAGATGTATGCTCTGGTCCTCGTGAGTCTATTAATATTTGATGCTGATGGATGTGAGCTGGCAGCCTGGGTTATTAATGGAGTTTGGTTCCTTGGACCTAACCCTCAATACATAGGGGAGAATTAACAATAACAAGAATTGTATCCCCAAAACTCTTGTGGTGCTAGAAAGGTCTGTCATTTAGTTTCAGCAACAATTAGTGAGGATTTCTGAAGTACTTAAAGGTATGGAAGGTCATATAGGCGGTGTTAGTTACATGATTGTCGTTCGTTTTGATTTAAAGCTGATTTTTTAGGGTTCCGGGATCACAGATCCCCCACCTGTATCTTTGCTGTCTTGAGATGCTGCCATCAGATTTGGATTTCAAAGAGAAAAAGGCTGACTCTCGTGAGGCTCTGAGCCGCTGTGTGGAGATGCGGGACGCGCTGTCTGTGCTCGTGCTGAGGCTGGGGCCTGGGCAGGTGATGGGCAATGCAGGGACACACGGAGCAGGGCATTTACTGGAGCTGGCCCTGAGCCCACAGCCCGTAAAGAGAGTATTAGGGAATAATACACTGGATAGGTTTCAGGGTATATTTCGATAAACTGGGCTTTGATGAAGAAAATGAAGTGCTTTTCAAAGTTTTGGGATGTCCATATGGATCATTCTGACTTGGAAAATAGAGATGTAAAATACCGAGTTATTTATAGCTGGATTTCTTAATATAGCTTTAACATTTTCAGGGGTATACGTTTGATTGAATTAGCTACTCCTTCCTATCATGTATACCACATCCAGGCGTTTCACTACTCTCATTAACCTCCCGATCTTAATAGCAAAAAGAATAATCAACATAAGGAGCACAGCTGTTGATTAATTTTACTAAATAGGATAGAAATATAAAGTACCATATTGCAAGAGTGAAGACTCAATATACAACATCTGAAATCAGTTTACTAGAATATATAACTCATTAACAACTGGATAGAGGTATGCTGCGGCATTATACACTTGGGCAGGTGGTGAGAGAGAGGTGGAATTTACATAACTTTAACAGTACCTGAATGCATTTAATTTCATAGGTCATTCTCCCAAAGCAAGTTCAAAATGTTAATAACGGGGTGTGCATTTATAATTAATAAAATCTTAGAGCCAGTGCTATAGTTCAAGTGCATTTTCCTCTTATGTAATTAAGAAGTTAAGTGTTTTTGGCAGTTGTCACTCAGAGAGCTCCGAAGGTCTCGCTCGTCAAACCCAGGGATAGAAATCTCATTAAGCCAGTTATTTTTTCAGCTAAGGTTTGTTTGCAAAGTAAGTGTCTATAAGGTGGACAGCCAGAATGACCAACTTTTGTTAGTCCATAAAGTACAGTATATTAAATTAAATGCCAAAACTGAGAGGCACGTTGAATAAAGATGAAACAGACTGATGTTTAGCTCGTGCACAGTACCTTTCCTTTGGGATACCCAAAGTGTCTGTGGCTGACTGCCCTCCGCGCAGAGTGAAAACCGGAGAATCCACACCCCCGTGTTGTGCCCATGGCCCGGGAGAACTCACGGCATCGCCCAAGGTGATCTGTGGTCACACTCAGCTGAGGAACTGGAAGTCCACCTTCTGCTTCCACCTGTGCCCTGCTGCTGTTTTAGTTAATCTAGTTCCCAGGGGGATATTTTAGCTCCACATCACTCCGTTCTGCTTCCCTTTTCAAAGGAATTTTCTTTTACTTCTAGATCACTAGTTCAAATCCAGATAAGGTCAGTTGTCATAGAAATTATTAGCAGTACCAGCAGTTCTATGTTGTACGTGAAATGAGTTGGGAGTTTCATTCACACAAGATATGGCTTTCTAAATGGCACTAATTGGCTGTCTTAATTGTCACACACAAGAGAAAGGCAGAGGATTGATTAGGCGTGGAGACTGAGTGCCCCTCTGCCATCCCGCTCGGCTCTGGGTTCCTGTAGCTCCTTCTGGAGGCGTGCTGGCAGGGTAATGAGGGGCAGCATGCTTTGGATTTTCTGGCTGCCACAACAGCACCTCTCACTGCCAGGCCCTTTCAGGGGAACTTGTTTTACTCCAGCAAGGTCAAAGATAGCATCTTTTACAAACACTGCGTTCACTTAAAAATCAGAGACTTGTAGGATTTACTTCTGAATGGTATGTATTTTAACCGTTTCTTTTACTTCCCCCTAAAACAAGGTTTTTGCTATAAAATAGGATGAGTCATACTAGTGCTAGGCAGAACTGCTACAGCAAGCATATGGGGGTTTATGGTGCTCAGAAATCTGTTCATATTTCCTTTTACTCTCTCAGTGTCTGATGCTGTGATATACAGGCTCCTGGAGGTACTTGCCATGGCACAGGGAAGCTGACATTTTGTGCATTTATGTCCTGATAAATGGATCCTCCTATCAAACAGTGAAGCCTCTCACCTGCAAAAATACATTTTGACCAGTATCTTTTCCCCTGAGCTATGGTATAGGTCACACTGGGCAACGCAGATACTATTTAACTTTGAAGTAGGATAGCTTTCTCTGACACAGAATTAAATTATTGAAGTTTGACTCACTGAAGAAGTAAATTTAGGAGCTAATTTGTGATGTGAAAGTCAGGACTACACATAGAAGAAAAAGGAGCAAAAATACCTCATAGGTGCTAACAGATGTTGACCAGACTATGGGACTTAGTAAATAGGTTTAAAAGGATCGTACTTCTATTTTAATTGACTTGTTGCATCACGTGAACCACATTATTACGAACTGTGTCTCTCCTTTCAGTCACATAAGCTGATCAGTGCATACAGCGTACCATAATTTAATGTTGAAATATACTATATCTCTGAAACATATAAGAATTTACTGTCCTTTCCCTCACTTTCCCCACACCTAGAGCAGAAATAGGACAGAGGCTCTCTGTGTTCTGCTCCGTGTGCCTCCTCTCTGACATATACATCACTCCCTGTTCAGCATTCTTCCAAAAGTCAAAATCTCATGAAAATTAATTAAAGACAAATGCAGGTACCAGCTACGCATTAAAAAGGTCTAATGCACCTGCCATGTAGTTTTCCTCTCCGCCAGTCTGTGGAAGATGAGCACATACGAGATCCTTTAGCCTTTTAACAACCTATTCTTAGAATATATTTTCCAAGAAATGCAGAGCAATCTTTGCGTGGTTTCAGACTGTATATTTTGTGATTAGTGTTTCATAAGTGATGTTTTGCTTAATGATCTAACATCTGTTCTAGGAGGTTTGTTTTTGTAACTTCCCCACCTCCTGCTGAATGAACGCCAGAAACTTGTCCCTTTCCTCCAAGTCAATCAAAGCACTAATTGCATCATAATCATGGGAAGCAGCGGTGACTGCTCAAGTGCTGAAGACTCAGCAATCAACTCATAACACTCTGTTCACTGTTTCGAAAGAGAAAGCCTCCCTGTGCAGAGATGGGAATTTCCTGCAATTCAAATTTCTTTAGCTGACTCTGACTTTTTTTGGTTTGCAGGGAGATGACTGCACCTTTACCTGCATGGCAGGAACCTACGGAACCAATTGCTCATCAGTTTGTAATTGCAAAAATGATGGTGCATGTTCCCCCGTGGATGGTCTGTGCTATTGCAAAGAAGGTAAACAAAATTCAGATTTAACAATTATCTGCAATTTGGCATGAGTGCTTCTCCCCTTTTAAAGTGGCACAGCTGTGCAGTCAGTAACTCCACTATTTTCTTGTGCCTGTCAGTAATTCAACAGTCTGCCCCAGTATCAAAACTCAACAGGGGCTTGACTGTATGTTTTGTCTCTGCCCTGAACAGGGGCCAGGCTTAACTGCTCTGCTGCAGGAACAGGTCCCAGAACTAAGTGTGCTGGCAGAGCCACAGCTCCTCTCTAAAGCAGTCCCCAGACTGTTGGGGTTTTTTCTCTATCACTTTGCTGCCCCGGTTCTCCAGGACTCAAAAGCCCCTGTTCTCCCCTCCATGCCCAGACCCAACTGGGCAAGGCAGCAGAGGCAGCCTCCTGCCTGTGTTTGCTTTAGCCCGTTGCACTGGGCTGTGCCCAGCCCTGGTTTTCCTCATCAGACCTGACCCTGACCTGCAGACCGCCGGCTTGTCTCAACCTTGGTCTGGTCCATTCCCATAGGCTTTCCTGGTGCTCTGGGCTCCTACCTGATCCCAGCTACCAATCTACGTGCGGGGTCTGTGGGGTGGGCTCTGGCTGTCTGCCCTTCTTGCTTTCCTCAGCTCCCCATTCATGCTGTTTCCTGAGACCGTGACACTCAGCCATATTCACTTGTCCTCTGTCCCTGAGCTGGCATGGTTTGCAAGATGTGGCCGTCCTTTGTCTGAGGAAACAAGAAGTCTTGCCTGCTTCAGAAGCTCTCTGCAAGACTAACCTCTTTTCTTCTCACGCATTTGTCCGTAATTCCCTTATGTGCCTGGTAGTGAGCATAACCCATGTGTCCAGTAATCACTCGAGAAATCTAGTACCGCTCCATAGCACAATACCTCTTATGTTCCCCGTGTAGCAGTGCCTTCCCCCAGAATACCAACGTGAACTATGTCTGTATGGCATACATAAGCCCTAAAACAGAAGTGAGGCAAATAACGATAAAATCTGGCATTTCAAACATGAATTAATGGATCACTGTAGAACCCCATTTAATGAGGGTGTATAAACCATGAGTTACTGCTCAACTCCATTACGTACAGCTGCAGTGTAATGAAAGCCATTGTGCGGCTGGTAGTTAAGATTTGAGCCTTAATGGTTAGAAATGATGGCCTTGGTCTTTTTTTAGGTGTAATAGCTTCTTTATATTAAAGAGCATTCTCAAAAAAAAATATGAGGTAAGAAACAGGCAGCATTGAATGGCAAAGTTTCTTGCGTTCCTGCTGATCAGCAGGTCCCCAGCCTGCCAGGTTGTACTGCACGCTCTCTTGCTGCCCAGGCAGTTCCCAGAGAGGCATCAGACACCTTAATCTGGTAACAGCCAACACAGTGATACCTATATCACCTTCCTGTATGTATAGATGCTGGTAGGTGAAGTTGGGAGGTCATAATTAAAGGCTTGGGTTTTGATACCAAGATAGTCTTAATTTACACCAAGATCAGGAGGAAACTGGTCCTAGAATCAAAGAGCTGCAGTTTGCAAGCTGCCTTTCTTGCCGACTCTGTTTCTGAAAACATCCAAATGCTCTTTCTCTCATGTTTCTTTAGGGTGGCAAGGAGTGGATTGCTCTATTCCGTGTTCGAGTGGAAGTTGGGGTCTTAACTGTAACCAGACGTGCTACTGCACAAACGGAGCGGCCTGCAGGCCAGCTGATGGCTTTTGTCTCTGCTCCCCTGGATGGCAAGGGGACTACTGTGACCAGCCCTGTCCTGTAAGTAAACTGGGATGGTCTTGCATCCCCTTTAAAACCACAGTCCACATTGTTCTTCTAAATGTACAGTAGGTCACTATCTCATTTTGTCTATGGGTATCTGAAGGAAATCATGTGTAAATAACAGATTAGGGTTCTAGCCGTCAAGCAGATGTATTATACTTTGCATTATATTTTAACAGAGCTGTTGCCATGTTATCACATTTTCTTGACCGTCATTTTTTAAAGTGATTCCTCATTTTGTTCTATATAGAAATGTTAGGCACTGGGTTTTTTCTATCTTCTTAGTATGTTAATTTAAAAAAAATGTGACTCAGCATTAAGAGGAACATGATAGATGGTTTTGCACATTTCAGAACAAAAAACTGATTACTAAGAGATTTTTTTTATTTATATTTTTTGAAGGATGGAACATATGGTCTTAATTGCAGTGAACGCTGTGACTGTAGCCACGCAGATGGGTGTGATCCTGTCACCGGCTACTGCTGCTGTCTTGCAGGCTGGACAGGTAAAATTAGAAATTACCTTTGTGAACCTTAGGGGTTTTGGTTTTTTGGGATATGGGGAGGGATCTGGGCGGTTGCTTTGCTTTGCTACTCCATCAGTTATAGCACTGGACGTGTGACTGCAAACTTTTAAATAATAGATTGAGACAAGATCAACTGAACTTAGCTGTATTTAAATCACTCATGATGGTGACGATAATTGGCATTCATTAAATTTGTATTCAGATTAGTTGAAGGTGGCTCCAAACCTGGAGCCAGATGTTAGCCTTCAGTAAAAAAAATCCTCAGGAGGGATGCAGATCATCTGGAAATCCTGCAGAGTTTTTCTCCTTGAATAGCCCTTTCCACGGGGGTGCAGTTGTGGAGCCGTGAATCCTGGGACCATCATACCTGGGGGCTCAGATAGGTGTTTTCTGAATGCTAAGAGTCATTACAGCTGCTCCATCATACAAAACCCGGGTTTGTCACAAAACACTGTCTTTAAGCTTTTCCTATTTTCCCATGCTTCTTGTCACACAGAAGGGTAGTTACGGAGAGCAGATTAATGGTGGTTCGACAAAGAGTTCTCATGATTACACAGAGGCTGAGAGGAATATTCAGTGAAGTTGGAGAGTCAGGGCTGGAGATCTCAGTACAATCAGACCTGCACTTGGCTCCATAGTGATATGTCTCTTTGCCAGCTTCTGACAGCTAGCGTAACAGCAGCAGGGGGCACGTTATTGACCCGACCAGTATTTCACACTTAGCTGCCTAAAATACTGGTTAATCTCCCTCAGCTCTCTGTAAAGCCCCTGGAGGGAAATAAAGTTGTATTTTTGCCCTTAACTGCAGAACCACCAGTAGCACCGACAATAAAAATGCATTTATATTGACAGCAATTCATTTGTAAAATGCAATTGTTTTTCAAACAAGGACAAGTTGGAAGAATGTATGGAGCAAGGCAGGCTGATCAGGCAGCCAACATTTGGGATACTGTCACTTTACCCCTTCATTTATGCTTTAAACCAATGCATGCCTTCTATTTCTAATGGAGAGAACATCACCACAGCAGCTCAGCTCCTAGAAGCATGAAGCAAAAGCAATGAAATTATTCCTAGAATGTACAATGGAAAAAATCTTTTAAGAATTTAATAAAACGCAAAAATAGGAAGTTCTACACACTGCTTACAACAAAGCTACTTTTCCACGACACTGGGCATGCATCCCTGAAAAGGGCGTTTTTCCCCCCAAAAAATCTATTTTGTAAGCTCACTAAAATCCCCTCCTCCAGCTTGTGCTCTTCACTCGCTGGACTGCATTCCTCTTTCTTTGAGCCTCTTTACCATCAATACATCCATCTATCAGGCTTTAAACCTGCACCATTGATGACGATCAAAGAAACAGCTGGTAGGCTTTCCTGTAGTCATTGTGAGTTTCCTCATGGGAGAAAATGTTTTTTAAAAGTACAATAAATTAAAGAGATATATTTATACACACTTACTCTAAAAGTTCATTACACATCTTTCTGGATATAACATTCCAGAGGAAGCTGCAGCAAATGTACTTTGCAGACAATGCAGACTGAAGGTGTGGCTTTTTCTCAAAGGCATTTACAACAAATGCTCTGTACTTATTTCCATGCACACCTGTAAATGTACATCAAATGCAGATACAAATTACTGCAAGTAAAGGTAAGAGTAATTTCTGTGATATCCTTCTTTTTTTAATTTCCATAATGGGCTGGATAAACATATATTAACTTGCAGGGGACTTACTGCAAGCTAAGCACTTGATTTTTCAGCGTGCCCCTGCAGTTCTGGAACTCCCTTCTGCAGGATCCCATTTCAGGGAGGAAAACATTACATTAGTGTTCGTGACCGGGTTGGAGTTGAGATGTTCACAGGGCACTGTAAGGTGCGTGCTGGAAATGTTGATAGACAGAGCCAACATGTGTTTTGTCAATTCTGCTCCCAATGTTTTTTCCACTTGGCTTAGCACCAGACACGAAAATAAATTCTGCTCATGCTAGTTTGAAAGTATGTAACTTAAGAAATTCTTCAGCTAGGTAATTATATTTTCATATTAAGGAGTATGGCATTGGCAAAAGATTAATCTTATCTGTGGTTGTTGTGAACTGGGCCATGATGTGTATTGCAGTGCATTTTATAAATATGACGTGATAAATAATTCAGGCTTAAATTTTTGCTTTCTGAATTTGGTACTAATTAGGCATGGCCTGAAAAAGATCAGAAAAGTTCAGGATCATGGAACATCTGAAGGTTTTTCTGTCTACTCACACCAGACAGAGAATTCACGTGGCTTTCTGATCCTAATAGACACAAAACTTCATCTGAAACAGCGTATTCTGTATGTTCATCCCACACGTGGGACTCCCTCTTGATGTCAATGTTCTATGTAAAGATCAAGGGGAAGATTGAACCCATTTTCTTTAAAGTAGTTTTGAAGTTGTTACCGATATAAACCTTCAGAGACTGATAGATGGTAGGAGCATGGAGGAAGACTGGGAAAAGAAGAAAAAAGGCATGTAAAGAACAGCACACAATGTAAGTTAATAGGAGCCTACCATCCTTTTATCATGTTATGACTGCCACCCATCAAGACTTATTCAGGACAATTCCCTTCCATGTGTACCAGCTGGGGGAAGGTAATTTTCAGGAGCTGAGTGTACCTGGCAAAGGGGAAGATGATGAAGAGATTCCCACATATCAGGCAGGAGATCACAAAGCTGTGCAAACCAGCTGTATGCATAAATAAGTGCACTGGCAACAAGCTGCTTAGAGATGTGCATATAGGGTTTCGATTAAGTTCAGTGTGAATTGCATGTGTGCAGCCAAAGGGAGAAGTTAGATCAGATCTAAAGATGGTTGCACCCTGTCATTATTGCTGAAAATTACCCAGGCAGGTACACAGGCCCATTGTATCACAAGGGGCTTTGTAGATAGCGTGGCAAGCGTAACGTTTGTACATAAAACACCAAAACCACATTGGCAAAAGGCTCTCACGTGATACAAGGAGAGTGAAACTTGTTCAAATGTGGGCCAGAAACGCATCTGTGACTTGTTGACGCAATGCAGAGCTCAGTTTTCTTCCACGTGAAGGACACGTCAGATGCAATAACAATAAAGGCTCAGCCTTGTGCTGCGTGAGTTCTCCACCTTGCACCAGTGCTGCACACACGCAACCTGACATATACCAATGGTGCCCTTGAAATCAAAAGAAGGTGTGCTCATAGCTATTGCTGGGTTAAAAAGGAAAAGTGTAGCCACCAGCAGGATCATGTCTTGACTGATTAGACTGATTGTTTTGTAAGATTAATAAGGGTGTCTCTTACTCCAGGTCTGCCATGCATTTTAGATACGTATCACTCCTGTGCTTCAGCTCCCCGCCTGTGTGTATGTGTGCACACAGATGCCTTAAAGCTCCCAACATACGAGTCATTTGTGGAAGAGGTGTTACTTTGTCTACATTCCGGTTAAAATGAAAATGCTTGAAAATGGAGTGTTAATTGCATTTGATTAATTAGGGATCTTGCACAGAATGGAAGCACAAAAAAACTGCATGGTGGAGCATTTCCTGGAAGTCCTTTGCAAGCAATCAGGTCCTAGAGAAGCAGGCATCCGTCTCATCTCACCCAGATGCCACCTTCTCTCCTGAGGGCTCAGTGACAGTGATAAGGTCATAAATTTCAATTAGATTCCTCTTAATAAATAACCTGAAAGCGGAGAGAAAAGGACCGGCTGCCCCGGTAGCCTTGCTGGGTGGGTCAGAAGCAAGGGAGAACATGGGGAGGCCAGGTTCCTCTGTTGGGTGTGATGCTAGGTGGCTCTGGAAAGCACAGCTCCAGCTCAGCCCTTCAGGTTTTGCAAGCTGAGCTGCGCACTCCAGGAGCTTGGTCCTCTCTCCTCAAGGTGGCTGCTGGCAGCGTGTTTCGTACCAGAAGCATCTTCCTCACAGATACCACCTAGTTACTACTACACAGCCTTTAGCTGTTTCACTCAGTACAATCCTCAATAATTACATTGGTCGTAGCTGCTGGCCTATCTTCTAATTTCTGGAGGTGCTCCCTTTGTGCGTGACCTGAGCCAGGTTAGCAGGGCTCTCTGGAAAGCCAGACGCAGCCGTTGCTCATCCTGTCTCCAAACCCGAGTCCCTCCGTTTTCACAGTCAGACATCCCGCTCGCAAACAGGTTACAGAAAGGAAAGCCGCAGGCCTGGCTGATATTCACAGCAAGCTCATTTCCTCCCTGTAACGAGTCAATGTGCTTCACGTTAATTGTGGTAGTGTGTATTTTGTTAACCTTTCAGATATTACAGTGGGATTAAATAGGAGGCAATCTGCAGGGGGATATATTCCATTTCTGTAACTGTTAAGGTCAGTTAAAATCCTGTTTATCTGAATTCCTTTAATCTGAAATGCTGTCTTATCCCCGTCTTGGTTCTGTCTTTCCTTTTTTTTTTTTTGTATCACGCTCTGGTTTTTATAGAAAGCTGCGGCTGCGATGCTATCTCAATTATCCTCTGAACCAGTTTATGAAGTAGCTTTTCTGAATATGTGCAGTTTGTTCAGTACATTTTAACATCCCAAAAATATGTGGGAAAAATCGACGGTCTGTAGATGTAAGATGGAAAATAGAGAAGTGTCCATCCCATAGTTAATTTTAGAAGAACTCCTAGTTCTTCCTTAATTAATAAGGATGGCAAACACAGGCGTGAAAATGGTCCATGGTGGTAAGGAAGAAATATCTCCTTATTGCATTGGCACTTTTCACCTTCAGGCTTCATTCATGTCTCAGAAGAGCAGCCTCCCTCTTTGCCATTACATACGGGAAATCAAAATATATATTTCACTGTCCTTTACAGCCTCAATAATTTTCATACGTTGACAGCAACATAAACGCTAATTGTCTCTTATCATGTCTAGAAATATTGTACAGTAGTTGTGGTAGTCTCGAGTCGTAGGGATTTCCACGAGTGATTGTATAAAGCGAGTTAATGGGGTCAGGAGTCGTTGGCTGGCACAGATAAGGTGAGCTTTGAGGAATGAGACTTCGCGTTCATGAGAATTTGCAGGCTGCGAGTGACATCTGCACTGTCACTCAAACACAGAACCATGTTTTTTCCCTCCTATGGACACATTAATTCAGTAAAACTGATAAGCCTGTTACTCAAGGGAAGGCCTTTTTGAATTTTAAAGAAACAGTGACCACTTTGACGGTGAGCTCTAAGGTATTTTTAACTTCAGGTTTTCTGAGTTCTTTGCAAGAAGGTGGTATATCTTTGAAGAAAAAACCAACCCTTTCCATCTGACTTTCCATAAAATGCATTTTGTTTGTATTAATATGATTTTTTCTTCCATTGCAGCACTATCCAGTTTATAATCTTAGGGTCGGATCCTGTCCTCAACCGTAGCAGGTTGAAGATGAAATAATTCTATTGTCATTAACAGATCAACTCCAGGAGCATGCTAAACTAATTGGTAGCTGTCTTTTCCACACATCTTTGAAACCAGAAAAAGTCTAGGACTTGTTTCATGCACCTACAGGTTTTTAGCTGAAGAAATCCTCAGTATTTTAGAATTCATAATGTTGTGGGTTGGCTTTTTTTTTTTTACATCAGACTGTTCCGTATCTTGTGCTTTCTAATACAAAGCCTAAAATATCAGAATGGAGCAATAGTAAGTTCCTATTAAACATGCATTTTCTAGATGTCTAATCCCATTATCTAAACCATATTTTGCACTTATCACTTTTGGCAGTTTTATCCCAGATTTTAAAATTAATAATTTATTTCTGTGATTATTCTGTATCCTTACATTAGCTTTAAACAGACAGAAAAACTAGACATTTTTAGAGTCAGTCCAAAATGGTGCATTTTAGCCTCTCTTCTGGCCTCTGCCTTTCAAATGTGGAAATCTTTTCCATATGAAAAGGTGTGCTTACTCTCTGGATTCGACAAGTGCCCTTTAGTCTATGAATGTAACATAAGCTTATTAGAAATTAGCTTTAATTTTTCATTGACTTAATTTCAAGTGAGTTGATAAGATTTTAATGTCAGGCTGTGCTTAAAAATTCTCTCTTTGACAAGAACCTTTAAGTATGGTTCCTGCTGATATAGGGCTAATTTTCAAAAATATGAACTATGAAGTTATATCAAAGACTTCATTGATGTCCTGACATTAATTATGTCTGTGCATTCCTTGGCAGATATCTAGGGGGCTCCAGATTCTCATCTAAGTGAGGTTTAGTTGTGTTTGTCCTGCGCTAGATTTAGTATATATTTCACCTTTCATGAAATCAGTTGGATTTTTGCCACTCATTCAGTGGGAGCTGGATCAGACCCTCAGCCTATAATTAGAATCTGCAGTAAGCCGACTGCTAAACTTAAGCACGCATGCAAATGGTGGCAGTGTTAGTCTTATAAACACAGAAGAGACACAAGGTCATTTATCTTTGTATTTATGTTGGGGTTTATTTTCACTTATTTGAAGACAGCTTTTAAATTTATGTGAAAAGATATAGCTTGGATGGCATCCTGGATTACACTAATTTAATGGGTTCTAAAAAATGAACTAAAAAATTATTCTAGAGAGATTCAAGCATTTTCCATTTCAATATGCAGGCCTTCTATATATAAGCTTGGCTGCGTGTACAGTACCTTCACCTATAAATAAATGTGGGCGAGAAGCGGTGAAAAATTATTTGTGAACGTTTCAGCAGACTAAATACTGGATGCTGGCATGCTGTGTGTGAAAGAAGGAACAGGAAAGATCATTCAGTAGACAGCCAGCAAGCTAAGATGTTGTATTTATATGTTATTGGTGTAAGTCTTTGCAGTGACAAATGTTGTAAATATCTTTCTTCCCATTCTACACAAAGGAGGAAAGGTTGAATTTCACTCAGCGTTATTGAACACAAAAGGCTTGCGCATTCGGTTGTACAGCGGCTCGTGCTAAGCTGCGTCCCTAGCTCATGGCTTAGCTCGGGGGCCTGAACACTGAAGTCAGGAAAGCAATACAGCAATACAATCTTTTTTTTCCACCTACAAGTTTCTCCCTCCTGTTTACCTGCTTGTGGTCTGCTTGGATCTTTCCCAGGTTTCTCTTCCGTGTCCAGAGCTTGAGAAGTAGTAGGAAGGAAGTGTCCTAAAGGGGAAGGAGGACTGCACAGTACTTGAGTCCTTTTCGTACTGTTTTCTTCAAGATCTGCCCTTTCTGCTAGTGGCAACTTTTCTTCCTGCTGTAGTGCACCCTGGAGAATATCCTGTAGCAAAGGCACCCAGATGATCCTTAATTTTAGCAAACATTTTGACTTACCCAATTTCTTGTGAGGTAGGTCTCCTGCCTCAAAAGCTTTTATTGCATAAATTCCCTGAGTTGGATGATTCATATCTGGAGTTTTCTCTAGATAATTAAAAATAGGGGTACGATTAGTGCTCCACAGAGGTGCATTAGGCTGTAAGTATATTACTTTCAGAAAAACACTTACATTAATGGGTGCATAAATCGCATATGCAATGATGAGAGAAGAGACAGTTTAGAATTTTTCACTGGCTGCAGGGAAGGGCTTATTCTTCATTATTTAGGACCAGATCATGGAGCTTTTGTTCAGACTGATGGGCTGTTGCACCCAGGAGCCGCCCCTCTGGAGCCCACCAGTGAAGGGTGCTGAGCAGGGGAAGGAAGGGCTTCACTGCATCAATTTGAAAAAAAATTCACAGTTAGGAAAGCATTTAGAAAACACCACAAAAGTTCACAGGTAATGTGAATGTGGCTGCTGTTATCGCTATTGAATAGTTTCACTATATAAAAACAAAAATAGCTTATTTGCAGACTGGATGAGCAGCCATCAATTCTTAATGTTTCCATTTAATTTTATGAGAGATCCCTTTATGTTTTCTTCTATCTGCTGCCCTCCCCAAGCAGATTTTCTCTTTCTTCAGCATCCTTAAATGCTGAGCTGTCGTGAATTGTGCTGTGGTGTCTCAGACTGGATCTGAGTCAACTACTTCAGGGTTTGCCTCAGGTGGGAATAAATACGAAGATGCAAAAAGTGATAGAAAAGCATCGAGTATTCTTTATGAACTCTAGTTCATATGCTGTCATAACACCTTCTGAACAGCTGATCCAGAGCTAATCAGATAGTTCTTTCTTATGTTCTTATTGAATTTTCTTTTACCTTTTATAGACTGAAGCAGCAAAATATTTACTACTTAGGAAAGCATGCTGATCTGATCTCAAACACAAAGCTGATTTAAATAGAATTTATAGAGAAAACATAAATGTAACAGCAATATGAGTACTGAGGAAAGAGAGGAGAGTAAGGTTAAAGAAAATGTGAACATATGATTATAGAAATCATTATTGGAAATAAAGGTACAAATTAGGAGGTGAAGGTAAGACTTCCAGGTGACCTCAGAGGCTTCTGGCTCCGACCCTGGCGGGACAGCCACACGCCCAGGAACCCCTCCAGGGCTGACGGCTTGGTGGGAGATGTGCTACAGCTGCCAAAGGGATCGTGCTGGTGGAATAGTCCTGGGTGATGGAGAGCGGAGGGCTGGTATCACACGCAGGAGCGGTCCATTCTAGGGATCACATTCTGTGATACATTCCCATACCTCTTTTCAGTGCAATCAAGTGCTTGCTGGCCCACGTTCTGCAATTACTTATCTAAAATAGCCTTGCAGCTCTCATCATTAGGCTGTTTTCTGCTATTGAAGCGGTATTGCTGCCGTTGTGGTTTTGCCACTATGTGCTGTGTCAACAGGTAGACAAACCACCATTAAGAATTAGTAGTGCCAGAGACAAAAACGACCAGGCATTCCAGATCAAAGCCAAGCGTGACTCACCAAACTTCAGGCCTCCGCTGTATTGCCTGCATAAATCCCATTCCTATTTATGCATAAAAAGCAGTTTTTTCCAAAGCTATTCAAATGCCAGAAATAAGAGATTATTATGACTTCATGTCATGTTGAAAGACAGGTGGAGGAGAGCACAATGTTTGTGTTGGATTCAAATGTCTGCTGAAATCATTCCTGTCATTGGTAATTGATGTTGCATCTGTCTTTAGATTGTGACTATTGAGAAAAAAAAAAAAAGCTGAAGATCTTATTCAGAGAAATAATTACAGTTGTACACTGGTAGATACAAAATTAAAGTACATGGGGGGAAGGGAGCTACATCCTATAATTTATCAAATTCCTCCATCCCTGAAAAATAATTAGATGCAGGGCAGCATGCAAGCCCTGCTGCAGAGGCTACTGTCAAGGGGATAGCAGTGGTCAAAAATAGGGCACTGGTTCTCATTTGTTCCATCCATTTTTGCTCTTCTATTGTGTTTGGAGTATTAGTTTCCAACTATCTAGGGACAAGACAGAAAAACAATGGAAGGCTTTATTAAGAGCTAGAGATGTAATCCCCAAGCACGACTGCAATTGCACAAGTAAGCTGGAAAGGGGAGAAAGGGAATTCTACTTATGTCTGCCTTTCAGGAATTTCACCCTCCAAAGTCCTTCAGTGTGATCTAGTTACAGGCAGTACTAAATCTGCATTACTTTGACAAACTTCCATTGAAGATTATTAATAGAAGCAGAATATGAAGTAGCTTTTCAGTAAGTGCCTTACATCCCAGCTGTATGGCTTGGGTGGGGGTTTTTTGCTTTTTCTTATTCCTTTTCATGATGGTTGTTTGGATGTTAGTTGGTCTTTCACGGATGGATTTGTAAATTTTAATACAAAGACCCAGCTTCACCTGGTAAAAATTTATGGTGCTCCATGTAAACTGGACACAAGCCTATATCATATCAGGTCATCAGATACACACTTCTCTAGGCACTATGCAGCAGAACTAGGCTGGAATATAGGATATATATTAGTACCATACCACATATGTGACTTGGTGAGTTTCTGTCAGCCAGAGCTCTTGCCAGACATGCTTCCTCCTCTACCTCTATCCCTGCCATTTTCCTTTATCAAGATACCGTCAAGCTCTGCATTGGAAGATCCCTGCACAACCCAACCGCTTCACCGCCGGGAAGGTCTGTGCCTGAGATACACCAGATACTCCCCATGTCCCAAACAGCAGTCGCTTTGCCACTTGGTAGTAAACTATCCATGTACAGATCAGTCCAAAGGATGGCAGTGAAAATCCTACTGGAGAGCAGAGGGTGTCTGCAGAAATCCAGTGCCCCAAATCCACTCCGGGACAAGGAGGTTTTGTGGCCGAATTTCACAGTCTGAATTAAAAGCTACAGCAGACACTGCTCTTCCCTTGGCTCTGGCTCACTGCACGAGAGTGCGAATGTCCTTTGCCCACGTGCAGTGGATAACTATAATTTTATGTAAGTTATGGGAATTTCAGTTACAATTCACCCCTAGAACATTGTTTAAGAAGGTCTTGGAAGTGTAATTTCATACTAGTATCTGCAATTGTGAACCACAGCCTCAGGCAGTAAGATAATTTCCTGGTATCTAGGCAATAGAGTTTATGTATAGAACTGCTTCCTGCAGCTTCAAGGACTTATTCTTCTGATAGTTGTCTTTCTAATTTCTACATCATGCTTGCGAAACAAGGAATTTGGTCATAAATTAGGAATCTGTGGTTGTAACATGAGATAACACAGAGATGTGTCGACTTCAGCATTTTTATATTTCTGGAAATTGAAAACTAAGTGCTTATCAGAAATGTTCATCAGCAAGTTCCTAAGTAAATATTGAAGTTTTACGTTAAAGAAGCTTGCTGGTTCACTGACTCCAATTGTAAAGTAGCTGGGAGGGAGGATGGACTCCCCTTCATACGCTGGCAAGTTAGGGAATTGTAAAATTAAGGTGCTTTTTTTAGCCCAATTCCATAAGACATTCATGTCCAGATGCAATTTTAACTTCTCATTTACATTTGCAATTCAGTGTGTGTAGGAGCCTCCAAAAATGAAGCCTTCCATGAGAATTAACTTAGAGTAATATAAAGTAATAAAAATTGATTGCGGCACCTTCTCAGTTGTCTTCTGAAAAATTATTCATAAATAACTGTTGTACTGGGTATCAGTGTCTTCTAGAAGGTTTCCTTTCCCCCCCTTTACGTTTTGTTACAACAATCGGCTTCACAATGACTCATTGCCTTCGTTAGGAGCGGGAAGACATCCCTCATTATTCATTACTAAAGGAAGGACTTCGCTGCTGCAGGGAACAGCCATGGCATTCTAATTCAGCCACCTTTCAAGAGAAAGGAGTCGATGTCATTCTTCCCCAAATTTTGCCAAAAGAGACAAGAAATAATGCTGTTTAATTGTCTCCATTTATAAATAGCCTATTCACAATGAGAGAATTGTATTTTTAATACTGCAGTCAGGAGGAAAAGATACACATTTTTCTGCATTTGTGTCTGAATTTCATTTCTGGGAGCTCGTGCTGAGACTCTCCAAACTATAAATGATCACATATATTTACGTATAAATATGAAATGTATTTATTTACGATTTATTGTGTGACTTTAATTACAGACTACCGTAGATGTATTACATAAATGCACACACAAAGCATTTACTGTTTAAGTAATCCAAGGATATATTTGACTTCAAAGGGAGTAGGGAAGACTGTATTAAAATAACTGGTTTTCTTGAATTTACTTTTACAATTGTTCCTTGTTTCTTTTTGCATTCCTTTTTTTTTTCAGATTTATTTAGTTAGATATTAGGGGATAGATCTTGTATTATGTTTTTACTGTATTTTAATGTGTTTTTTATTAAGCTCCACTGCATGGACCACGCCGCTTTATAAATAAAGCTATGATCATGTATTACTAGAAATGCCATTTCAAACTGTACTTTTGCCAGACTCAGTTAAGGTTTTCTAGGAAGGGACATTATAATTGTGTGATTAATCTTCAGAAAAGGGAAATTTTGGCTCTGCAGTATTTCTTACTGTATTAACTTCAGAGATTTATAAAACCAACTTGAAACTGCACTGTAAGTGTGTTTATAATGACTTTTAGCTGATTTAATAATCCTCAGAGTTTGGTGACTGTACAAATCACAGCTTCACAAATACAGTCCATTACCTGTAGCATCCAGATGAAGTTATCAGAGGTGGAGGAAATTACTTGGGATTGTATTTCTCCTTAGCGATGCACTAATCCAAGCTCCGGCTGAGGCTGGGGCTCTCAGAGCCCTTGTCTGCATTTATCCCATTATGCAGTGGGGACATGTGCATGGATGATAAAGAACATCTTCATGTTCAAAGTCTAGCTGGGGCATGTGTATACCATCAAATCTTGGTGGTGCAGTTGTAAGGCACCCGGTGGGGTAACGTTGTTAGGAAAATTTTAAAGGCAGTCTGTGATTCATTTTTTCTGATGTTATCAGTATCTACAGCGTGTTACTGCTAATGCCGCTGCCTGCACCTGGCAGGGCTTAACGTCTCGCTTAGTTCATGATCCTGCAAACCTCTTTCAATCCGAGGAGCCCTTGATCATGCAAATAGCTCTGCTAATTGCAGGTATTGGTACTGTCTCATCCCAGTGGAGTAAGAGCCTCTCGGACAAGTCATGGTGTGCAGGATCAAATCCTTAGATTACATTTATATGTGGCAAGCCATGGCACAAGGTTGTTTTTAAAAGTCATTAGTTAAAACAAAACCAGTTGAAACAATGCCAGAAGCCTCATGTTAAGCTTTCTGGCTGTGTGCTTCGTTCAGTGTTTCCAAGCTTTGCTTTTCATAATAATAAATATCAAACAACCGCCCTGGGAATCGCTGGGAGCTGGATTGGCAGGTCTCAGTCTCCGTTTAACATGCAAATGATCAGCCTGTGCCCACATATGGCCACTTGCTCCACCAGAACTTGGTTCGTTAACCCAGAACTCGGAGAGCTCTGGGTGGATGTGGGGTGTGTGCATAACAACCCAGTGCTTTAAGCCAGGAAGCGAACAATACACAGCACAGAACTGAAGTTACATATGTTCAAGAATCCAAAACTGTACATGTTTTTGCAGAACCCTGATTTTTCTTTTTTTGGTCTTCCAATTCACAACAGTTAAGTAATCAGGCTTCAATCAACTGCATATTTCCAGTCCAGTTATTTGTGATATTTTGGGACTTTAAAGCAATTCCTGACCTTCATCTCTCAGATGACATGCAGAGTTTCTTTAATGGTGCTAAGGACTGAACAGGAGCCCACTAACACCTACAGAATTCACCTCTGTGGCATTTTCTTAATTTTCGCTTTATTAAGCAGATAAAAGGATAGCTATTTCCTTTCCAGGCTCCCTTGTTTTCTCTGTAATGTACTGTGAAGTATCAGTCCAGCCAAATATTTCTTTGATCAACGAGCAGAGTAAGCTGTGTGAAACCTAACGTGTCCCTGTACGTCTTTAGGCATCCACTGTGACAATATATGCACCCAGGGCCGCTGGGGACCAAACTGCTCCATCTCCTGCAACTGTGAGAACGGGGGATCCTGCTCCCCAGAGGATGGCACCTGTGACTGCGCACCGGGATACAGAGGACCCTTGTGCCAGAGAAGTAAGATTTTCCATAGATGTGGTGTCAGAAGCAAAGCAGGTAGAAGTGCTCATTGTGACACCAGACAGACAGAGCCACAGGTTTCCAAACTGCTTTAGCTCACAACTTCCTAAGGGCAAAACCTAGCCTGTAAAATGCTTCTTGATCAAGAAGTCAAGACTCTACTGCAGCCTTGTGTTTCTTCTTCTGGCCTTCCACAGCACCTGGAGGTCACAGGTGACCTGAAAGCAGGAGTAACACCTTTACATACAAAGCTTGGCAAGATCTGGGCAAAACCAGATTTACAGTTAAGCAAAGTAGCTGAAACTATAGGATACCTATTAAAAAGTCAGCTACGACCCATCACGTAATGACAGGTGGATGAGCATTGGCTATCAAAATAACAAGGCAGTGTTTTCTTATATGCCAGAAAAAGAAACACGGCAGCCTGAAATAGCTCCTGTCTGATGCTATGCTGTTACATATTAAAATGTGCCAAGGAGATAAAAATCCTCTCATTTGCTTTATCTGGGAAGCTGCATTTGCCCCTTAGGGACCCTTATTCACTGATCCAAACTACACGCAACCTTCTCCCTGTGTAAACAAGAAATGGATTTGTCTCTCTTTTCTGCAGCAGCTCTTGTTCTTCCTGTAAGATATTCTGCATGCCCAGTTCATATATCCCCTTTGATTTCACCAGTTACACTTGACACTAGAACACACTCATCTCTAAAAATAATTTGTAGCTGACAGTTTTTATTTAAAGCCATTATAACAATGACCTCTAGCACTGCTGTAGTTAATGGCTTATAAGCATTTCCATTATAAACCCCAATTTCCAGGTGCTTCAGCATATCTATGTAGCTGTAAAACCTCTCTCCAAGGCTAAAATGTGGTGCTCAGAGCTTCAGGGAATTGGGGAAGAGATTGTTTTACAAATCTGAAACCCTAAGAGTGCGAAACTTCCAGAAGTTAATAGTTTCTGACCTTTCTGAGTTGAAAAAAAAACAGCTTCATTTTATCAGGTGATGGCATGTAGGCTACAAGAGGCAAACCATGTCCCCAGCTTGCAATTCCAGTAATCAGGCTGCTCCCTGAGGACATTTGCTGAGGACGTCATGGGGAGAAATTTTCCTGCCTACTGGGGTGACAGCAGAGGGGTTCTGTAGATGCTTCTGCTGTTGCCTTGTGTTGCTGAAATGCCTCTCCGAAATACAGAGCCAGGGAATTCAGCTCGCTCCCACCGCTTCTGTGAGATTCAGGCTCACAAGTCTACTTTGTGAAGAGGACACCTCTGTAGTTGAAGGTAGCTTTAGCCTGCTAAGTTTGCTCTCAGAATCATTCCAATTTTTCTCTTGGAAATTCACTTAGAAACGGAATTTAGCCTGTAAAGGGCAGTGCTGAAGATGATACTCAGACAGCTTGTTCTGTCTGTGTAATCAGGATTACATGAGACACCGGGATAGTTTACTGCTCTTAGGCCTGCAGAACTGTCTCCGGGAATGATCCAGGTTGTTTTATAGCTAATGCATCATCAACAAACCTGTCAGCTAAGTTTCAGCTGGAAATCTGCAGGAGTGTAAGAACCTGACACCCTCTGGGAACATACAAACCAAGAGAAACATTCTCATTCAATGAAAAAATAGAACGGACATGATATCGTAACCAGTGAGCCAGAACTAGACAACAGAGCATCACAAGAGTAAAAATAAAAATATATAAAGTCATTTTTACAGTTACTTACTGCAATTTAATGTTTCTTTGTGCTTATCTATCGCTGTGAATGTTTGGACAGTGGGTGGTTTTTCATTCTACATGTGCTTAGAAGCGACAATACGCATTTATAAGAGATACTGAGCCGTAATCTTGGCACTATACCTTATGCACAAATTCTATAATAATTTCAATCTAGGTTTTAAGCAAATTAAGCACACAGTTCATGACAAGTTTACTCAGCTATCCGATGTGATTACTGATGCAAATTAGGTGATTTCGTATGCTGTTACCATAATTACCATTTTTAGATTCTGTTCATCACTGATGGATGCTGCTCCTGCAGTGGCATGTATAAACTGGCTGCCCCAACTGAACACAGGTATTGCACCTAATATGTTTAGAAATCAGCTTTTGACACAGTTGTTCAGATGTAAAATATTGAGAGCTTCATAATACACCTTCTCTGATTTCTTAGTTTAATCTCCAAAGAGTTTCTGTTGTCTGTACGTGTGTGCGAGTGTTTCTCTCCTATCTACCTTAAAAGCTTTGGAATATGTGTTATTAACCATATCTGCAAGGGGACTATGAGGTCTTGAACATCTTAAACTCCCATGTTTTGTAAAAGAATTTAGCAGGAGCGGGCTAGAGAGACTCCAATTAGTGTCTTGAGAGAGAGAGGCTGCTGAGAGTGCTCCGCTGTATTATTAAATAGCCAAGGACTTACATGAGGTAGGATGGTCTGATGTTTGAACCACAGGAGCAGTTTTACTCAGAGCTCACCCTTCATTAGACGTGGAATAATCCAACAGGCTTCAGAATTTCACCTGTTCACAAAACTGTGTTTCTAAAAATTAAGAAATACTGGTTTGGTATTAAGACAGAGAGAGCATTCACAAGCTCTCAGCAATGAGAAATCTTCTGAAAACCTGTGACAGCTTATTTTGTTTTGTCTTCAGTTTGTCCCCCTGGCTTTTACGGACACCACTGCAGTCAGCCGTGCCCCCAGTGTGTGCACAGCAGCGGGCCTTGTCACCACGTGTCAGGACACTGCGACTGCTTGCCTGGATTCTTTGGCGCTCTCTGCAACCAAGGTACTGAGCCTGAGACTCCCAAATGCCACCTCCTTTCCTAAGTTTCCGTGTCTGTGACTTTGCAGCAAGACCGATCTCAAGGTTCCTGCCTTTTTACCTTGTTTCAGCAGTTTAGATCACAAGAAATTCTTTACTTCAGAGGGAAAATGCAAATAGGTAGTCACCTTTTTGTTAATATGATGTGCTCCTGCTTTCATAAATAAAGCAGGTCTGCTGCTCTGTATTGAAGTGAATATGGAATGAGACACCTGCTGGAAATATATCAGCCATCCAATGGTTTCATTTTCCTCTCTGCAAAGCCTACCATATCCTGAATGTCGACGGCACCTTCATGCACTGTTTTTCAGCTGGAGATGTAGGTACTAGTTAAGGTAAAGGAATGGAACCTTATTTACACCGTCTAGGACCTGACTGGGAATAGCCAAAATTGTGCACAGAAGTGCAGGAAACAGAAAAATTTGCAACGAGTCAAGGAAAGCCAGTTAATTTTCTCAGGTGAAGAGTACCTTCAGCTTCTCCTAATGTCCGTCACTTTTCCATACCTTTGAAAATTAGTCCGCTTTTAACCATAGGTTTCATTTTCAGTTTTATCCTAAAAATGCCCACAAAATCATTACAGTATTCTGCAGAGTCTCAGTTATTGCATACTACTGTGGGTATTTTCTACATTCAGATTTAAAAGAGATTATTCATAGTGGCTTGTGCCACAAGTGCCCTTGTGAAGTCACCATCCCTCTAAAAATTGAACTGACACTTTTTAATGACCTGCTTTTCAGTAAGTTAGAAATTGCAGACAGCACTTATACAAAATCATTAAACATAGATTAAGTATAACCATGTTTTCTTTTTCCTGTGCTGTATAGCCAACTAAACATTATACCAATTAATTTATTAAAATGAACATATTTCCGTGAATTTGTCCATTTTATGTGAAAAGTTAGCCAGATTTCAAAGCGTAAGCAGGGATAATTATCCTCTTAAGAAAACTATTTTATTTTTGCTCAGATGTTCAGCACTTCTGGTTTTACTTTGAAATGTTGATCTATCCAGCAAATTAATTTTAAAATATTCATGTCCTAATTAAAATCAATTTGTGTTGCAGTTTGTCATAATGAGTTAGCATGTAACTTTATTTTGTAGAAAGAAAAATGCTAATTAAAGTTTTCCATTAGAAAAAAGTGAAGATTTTGCTTTTGAATTTTCATCTCCTTGTGCCGTCCCTTTTTTGGCAGCAGGAACATGTGTGCGAGGAGCTGTGTTACCTCCAAAATTGTACAGGTTGATGTGGTTGTGCGAAGGATTCAGAGCAGCAAACTATATCTTTCACAATCGTGTAGCAAGATGGATGGATGATAACGTGTTACCGCTGCTGGAACACACCTGACATCCCACAGGGACTTTCAGAGTCCCACTTCAGAGCTTTTATAGCTAATTAATATCACTAACTGCATTGTACCATCAGATTGCTCCTGAAGAAAGCGATATTAGTCCTTACTTTACAGCTTTGTTTAAAAATGATTGAGACATTTGAAAAAGTGCTTGGTTTTGCATCTCGCATCTTTACACGAGAGTCACCGTGTCCATCCACAACCAGGTTACTTAAATTAATGAGAACAACCATTTGGGCAGGATCGGTTCTGTAATCCTTCTGTGCTGACATTCTGGAGGGCATCATACTATTTCATGGAGATAAGAGGCGCTCAGATGGTAGGAACCCCTCTGCTAGCTCTCACTGTGTGGCTCTGTAGCATTTCTTTTATAAAGTATGACCTGTTGCCTTTGTCAGTATCACTGTTTGGATCACAAATCTTTTCCTGATGCATTAGTATTCCATGTTGCAGTGCGAATCAGCTCCTATTTTAAGTAAGTCTTTTGAGAACTATTTTTTGTACATATAAAAAATCCAGCCTTCATTTAAGTGATGTTATCTATCTCCATTTTAAAGATGCAATAAAAATATTGCATTGAACTGCTCTGTATAGAGCATTGGAAGCGAATAATGGTGTAGCATGTATGAGAACCTGGGCTGACAGATCATTTTAGTTTTTGTTCTTTCTGGGGTATGAGGGCTTTTCTTTCCTTCTCTCTTTCTCTGACTGTGTATTGTTCTTTTCATTGTGTCTGTATATTGTATTTAGTTTTATCTCTTTTCAGTTAGAGAACTATTCTGTTTAGAAGATAATTTGAAAGCCAAAACCAACTTTATCCACTCTTACAGATAAGTTCGTAGTACGTAGAAATGCCTGCAGAAAACAATAGTGTGCACATTCTTAGGTTTCTGCCATAGTAAGAGTAGAGGATGGCAGATTGTATAAAAACAAATGAATCACAGCTCAGGATTTCAATCTGTGGCTGATTCACAGTCAGGGTAGATTGAGGTCACCTGCAGTGACTACGTATGAGAAAGTGAGAGTGGCTGAAGTGGTAAAGCAGTTGCATAATTCAGGGAAGTGCCTTAATCACTTTTTTGACATCACTATTATTTACCAGGGTACAAGTCCGGTTCCATTTATTACATTCTTTGCAAAGATGGACTGTATGTTTTATCTTGTTTTGAAAATACATCTGTTTTTGTCAGGGAACACAGCCAATAAAAGCACAGAAATTAAACATTTCATTCATTACCGAGCAGAGCTTTCCATCAACTTTAACGTTAAAGATTTCCAATAATTTGGTGGGAGGTTGAAGATCTATGTGTCTATTAGTTTTATGTCACAGTGCTTAGGCTATTATAAGATGATTCTGAAAAAAATTTAGAGTTTCTTTTCTTCCAACTTCAGGGGTAAGCTAGGTGGACAGACAGGAATAGATGCCAATTTTGGTAGGATGCAGCAAATCTGTTTTACAGCTCTCAGTCAAACATATATATAATCCTTAGAAACCGCATTTGCAACCTAATCGAACACTTACTACAGCAAGGGTACTGGAGAGGAATAGGTGGATGGATGCCAAAAGACAAGTATGACATTTCAGCAATTGGATATGTGCTTTATTTGTGGGAGTAGTCTTCTGCCAGACTTATATGGTAAAAATACTTATGGAAGTGGCAGTCTTACTCCTGGTTTACTCTCCGCTTGCTTGATTTGAATCTGAGAGATGCCTCCCACCAACACTGCTGAAAGCTGATCTTCAGCAAAGCCTCGCTTAGGCTTCAGCAAAGCCTATTTAATAGCAAAGGCACCTTCCTCTCTCACCACTATTTGGTCCAGAAGGATGAGGAGGATGAGGAGGTGGGTACTCCAGCGTACCCAACATTGCAGTGCCACACGGTGCATGATGCATTATGCCAGTGGGACAGCAAGGGAAAAGACTACAGCTCTTAGAGCCTCTCTTTGCAAGCTTTTCTGCCATCAGCCATTTCAAGGGCACTGGCCTCCTGGTACAGTAGCCATGGCTCATACGTCAGGCTGTCCTACCAGGTGGTAAGGTTTGCAGCTTTTGGTCCATTATTACTGTCATTATCAGTTGTACAATACAAAGGAGTTCAGTCCTAGTGACAGACCTGAAAGTAAGTCCCCCTTGTTTTTTAATGAAATATCAATAATAAAACAAAAAGAAAATATAATAATATTTCATTAGTTTAGTTTCTTTTTCAACACCTAAGTTGAACGTTCTCTTGTTTTGTCTCCTCTGAGGAGAGGTTAAAGAGAACATCTGTCATTGGTTTGGTGGCCAGCCCATCCCAAACCACGTCAGACTTCTTCACTAATTTGAGTGATATTTAGCCTAAAATATTGCTTTCCTACTTTTGTTGTTCTTATTGTAGAGGTTGTAAATCCTCCGAGCCAGCACAGAACCTTGTTGCGGGGTTTGCAGCCAGGGACCCCCTTGACCAAGTCCCCAGATCAGTCCCTTCCAGCCACTTACTTGTGTTTACTACTACCCTCTGAATTCCTCTCGACTTTGCTATGCTCTTTCTCTCCCAATAACCCTTTTTCTCTGTTTTGTGTCTCCTCTTTTCATCCTTCCATAATGCCCTTCAATAATTGTAACCTTCTAACTATATTAGATTAATTTTCCAGCGGAAAAATGGATTTCAAGATGACTTTTTCCTGTTGTTTATATGCCTGGGATGTAAGCAAACAAGATGGACTTGAATAATTTCTGCCTTTTCCTTCTTTCCAGAAGAATTCTGCCCATTTGGCTTCAGCAAATAAAAATGTTGTAATTTCTTTTATCTCTAATTGTTGAATGTTAAGTCCTATGACTTCCTCTTGTTTGTTATGAGGAGCCTTCGGTAAACTGCCTTTTGTTTTCACAGTCTGTCCCAGTGGAAAATACGGGAAGAACTGTGCCGAGGTCTGTCAGTGCACCGAGAACGGGACCTGCAACCCTATTGATGGATCGTGTCAGTGTTTTCCAGGCTGGATAGGGATGGACTGCTCTCAGAGTAAGCAAAGTCTTATTTTTCCACCTCCTCTTTAAAGTAACATGTTTTCCTGTTTAGTGTTTTCTGAAAGTTAAAGACGGATTCTGGGGAAATCCCTGAAGTATTACAGCAGCCAGTGCCTTACTCTCTTTATAGCTTATTTCTTTTAATTAATCTAAGCTAGCTTTGGCTTGAATTAGTTTCTGCATTTGGAATTTGCAGAAGCTGTTACGAGCTTCTATTACAGGAAAGGGAGGTCACAAGCTCTTATCAGAAAAGAAAGCTCCATGCTCCCTTTTAATTTCTAGCTGGATTCCCTTTTATTTATTTTTTGAAATCATTTTCTTTCAGCTATTACATTAGAAATTATTAACCAGTAAATGTTTTCATGTACCAAGCCCCTAGAATTGAGAAATTAGGCAGCTGAAATATTTCTATTAAATGTAATTTAATTGTAAAAGTCATAGTGGGCTTGAAGGGATAGAGGATTTATTCTTGAAAATTGCCCAGGTAGAAGATTGGCATTTGCTGATCCCAAAGTGTCATTTCCTGGGAGCATCCCTTAATTGAAGATAGATCACAGAGGGAAGCAATATCCTATCATTCAAAAATGTTACTTCATATTCAGGATACAACTAGCATATTAGACAGCATTCCAGAGTAAAATATATTGAACTTCAAGTGATAAAATAGGAATCGAATAAAAACAGACGGCTGTAATTTTGCTTTTATTGTGTGTCTTCCGCAGACAGTATATTGCTGTCACTCAAAAATAGGGTAAAAAAAAAGAAAAAAGAGAAAAAAAGACAGAAAGCTCCATAGATTCCTCATTATATTTATCCATGTAATTGGGAAATGAATGTTAGTTTCTGTTAACCTTGAAAAAAGATGTTTTTTCTTACAGAGTGAGGCAGCAACAATTTCCAGTTTAGCAGGCAGAAGGACCTGGTGATAGCTACTTAGTATTTTGGACGAACAAAGTGGGAACCTGACTGTTTCCTCAGTTACCTTCTTGTAAAGAAAATGTAAACCTCCCGGGGGAACCTGGCCTGACACCAGGCCCCTGGCGGAACCTGGCCTCGCATCCCCGAGTCCGGCACTGAGCTATTTCGGTCAGACTTCCCTCCGCAGCAGTTAACCTGGGATGACCGAGAGACGGAGCTGCAAAGGAGATAATTTTAGCTCCAACTCCAGAGCCAGTTCTGGAGCCACTAAGAGACCCTGCAGCTCTGGCTTACAAAGGCATTGTAAAAGTACTTACAGCACGAATACTTTAGGCCAAATCCCGTTCAGCTTTACATTGTGTGGGTTCAGTGACCTTTTGTTTGATTTACGTCATGGCAGGGTTTTTTTCTATTCATTCTGGCTTTAGAGATGTCTGTAATATGCCAGAAACTTGCATTTATTCTCAGAGTTGGAGCCAATGGCATACGTGGAAATAGGCACGGTTTCTGTACTTTCAGGTTTCCTGGGAACCATGCCTTATTAATTCATGTCTTTAATAGGAAGCAATGGAAAGTGCTTTTTAAAGCAAAAATATAGTTGTTACATTGAAGGGTTATCATAATTTTGGATCTTTTAGTCTTGCACTAATAACTGTAACTTACTGCATTCATTTTTGGAAGGAAGCTTAAAATAACTTTTGAAAATGTATTAATATTGTACATGTTGAAATATATAATAGACCTGGAGATTTTAATTTAATATTAGCCCCATCAACAAAAGCAATCTGGTTTTGTGGATGGGAATTCATGCTGTAAGAAGTTTCCTTTACATTTTTACGTAATTTGAGTAGCACTCTCTGCTTCAAATGAATGTGGTAATTTTAGTAGTTGATTGCATAGCAGAAGTAAACCATGAATAGCTGTGCTTTATTATGCACGAATTACAGAGTATCAAAAAGAAAATTAAATTACCTCCATATCTTAAAACCCTGTCTAAATTGTCTTCACAGATAATGCCGGTAAGGCAGGGAGAGTGGCTAGAGCACTTAGAGTAATGTAGTGTTGAGGGTTGCCGTCTCAGTGGTTCACGTGTAGCAGCAAAGACCTGATCCTGCCTCCTGACCTAAACGGGGAAGAAATCCCTTGTGCCAGGGCTTGACAGCCTGGGGGAGGTTGCAGGCTGGCGTGTGGATTTGCAAAGGTATGGTTGGGTTGGAAGAAACGGTCATTGTCTGGTACTCGCTGCAGCCATGCCAAGCTCTGCAATGCCAAGTTCTGCTTCTGCTGGTGTCTCACAGGTTCTCCCTTTACTGTTGTTCCTCCACAGCACTAACGCAGAGTTATCATTGCTTTTTTTGTCAGCTGACAAATCTTTTTTATTTTCATAGCTTGTCCCACTGGTTTTTGGGGCCCTGATTGCTTTCATTCATGCAACTGCCACAACGGAGCAATGTGCAGCCCGTACGATGGAGAATGTAGATGTAGTCATGGTTGGACGGGGCTCTTCTGCACTCAGCGTAAGCCTTTCAGAGACACTGTTGTGCCAGGGAATCTGTCAAAGTATGTGCTGCTATCTCGTGTCTCTCCCAAGTATTGCACTCTCCTCTATAAAACCACCTGCTTCTTACTTGAGATAACTTCACATCACCCCGAAGAAAATAGCCCTGAAGCTTTTCAAGGTTTTTTATGCTTTTGGCACTCGATAAAGGAGGGACTGATCATTTAGATTATTGATTCATTGTCAGAATTTGCACAGGCTATGTCCCTGCCTGATTTAGGAAAATGTTTGAGATTTCTCATCCTACTAGTGCCAAATCATCAGCACTGCACAAAAGAGGAGATCAAATTCTGGTGAGCCTTTTAAGAAGACTCTTTTACTTGCAAATAATTGATTGATCTCTGACCTTTTAGAGAGTTTGTTTAGCCACCTTCTTTCACTTCTTGAAAATGTAGTTTGTATAGATGGGTCAAGTTTTCGTTCTTCTGAAACACTTAAAAGGCAATTCTGTGAGATATGAGAAACACTAGTTCAAGAAAATTGGCTGTCGTAGTATCTCTGCATTTAGATGATCAAATAAATATTATTAAATATACAGAGGCTGAAAATCCATAGATTTATAGGCCTACATATTTTGTGCTGATAACGCATCTGAGTTTATGTTTCAGCTTATTTCTTAGCCTTTCCTTATTCTGATTCCTGAAAGGTTGCCCAGCTGCTTTTTATGGAAAAAACTGTGCCAACGTTTGTCAGTGTCAGAACGGGGCGGACTGTGACCACATCACTGGCCAGTGCACCTGCAGGACTGGATTTACAGGCAAACAATGTGAGCAAAGTAAGTAGCAACATGACTTCATTTTTCTCTTTCTCCAAGGGGTGGGGTGGGTGGTATTTCAGAATTCTTTGCAGAAATAGGCTCTTAAATGAGGTGTTGATGTCAGCAAGAAAGTAAATCTGGACACCGTATATAATCCATAGGGAGAAGACAGCATCTCTGGAAAGCTGGATAGTCTGTTTAAGCATTAAAAAATACAGTGAATCCCCTGCAAATGAGGCCTTTCCATTCCCAGCCTAATGTTAAGTGAGATAAAAGCAAGTCACTGCACTCAGAGCTGACTGGATGTAGCCTTCCCGAGCAACTTGTACCTAATTAATAGAAGAACACAAGCTGCATTATGCCTTGCTAACGAGAGCAGCAGCATCAGGTTTCCCTAGGCATGAAGGAAGACAGAAGGGTTAAAAGGAAGAAGTCCTTTGTGCTCTCTGCCTTCCAAGGAATATTGGGGCTTTCTTGCAGAGGTTGTTATGCTATAGATGTGGACCAAATAAAGATTTGTCTTTATAATGAAAACAGATCAAGGGAAAAAAAAGTTGCTCGACATTTTTGGAAGGATCTGTGTTCAACTTGAGTAGTGAGCAAGTGTTTAACAATGAACTTTAATTACCTTGGAAGGGGACCGGCATATCTTACTGTAATTGTTGTCAGTGTCTTGCTGGTATATTTAGCACACTGTGCCAAATGGCTTCTTTTAAGAACAAAGAATCAGGGTAGTGGAAACTGTATGTGCTGTAGTTAAATAATTACTTGTTTGTCCAGCATAGTAAATCAAAAGAAAATTCCCAAACACTTATTTGGATTCTAAGTGCAGGGTGAAATCCATCTCACCTTACCAAAGCATTAATTCCCCAGGGTTTCCTTCCTTTTTTTGGCGGTAAGATAATAGAGTAACTTTCCTGCTAGATTTGCAAGTGAAAGGCCTGCCTCAAAGCTTCTTCACTGTAGCTTACTACGCAGACCTTTATGAAAGAATTTGCACATATAACTAAATCCATGAACATCTTTTCTTTTTGCACACAGTTGCATTCAGCAAAGCATGTATTTCAGGAGCAAATTTCCGTGCTCATGTGGGGATTACATGTGGCACCGCTGTAACTCTCTAAGTGGCCAACTTACTGTGAATTTGTGTACGCCCTTACTGCAACAATAAATAAAATAGGAAACTAAAAAGTTCCATAGTAGAACTGCATCGTAACAGATTTTATACAAGAAGCTACATTTATAATTTGACCTCTGTACAAAGCCTGAGGCTTTTTTATTTCTGTCCAAACTACGAATTTATTTATTTATTTGGTTTTCTACTATTTAATCTAAGAGTATCTCCTCATTAAGACTCCTTCCTTCTCCAAATCCTGCTGATTGGGCAGTCACACCGCATTGCAGATGAAGTGCCTGAATGCAGACATCATTTCTGTGGTGCAGTCCAAAAATTCAGGCCTTATTCATTTTAAGTAGGCTACAGGTTAGTATCAGAATGAGCATTAATTGTAATAATTTCTTTTTTCCTTGTTTGGAGACCTGCAGACGAAAGAAAAAGATACGACTTTAATATGCCCTGCAAATCATTCTAAAGATACTGGCTACTGTTCATTACTTAATATTAAATTTTGGCTACTGGAAGTTACTTAGAGACTGACATTGGGAAGGTTTCATCATGCTATGCAAAACATTTGCAGTGACACACCAGAAGGCACATCTTAAAGCAAACAATATTTATTCTAAAGAATCATAGCAAGTGTGCATGCATTCAGTAAACTGTCTTCTCCACAGAAACAAGTGGGATGTGACAGACTTTGTTTCTTTCAATTTATTATTGAATAGTGCCTCAAGAATTATAGTAAGCTGCCTACAGATTTATTGTAATAGCCCATCATGGTAATTGTATGAATAAATTTCTCAGCTGGACATTCAATCATTTTGTCTTTGATAGAAATACAAAGATGGGTTAGAAATTCCTTCTATATTAGGAATCCTAATACAGAAGCAGAGCAAATCAAACCATTCGGATGCTCAATTTTGTAATTTCAGCTACAATGTTATATTCATCTTCTAGGACTAGTAGGGATGAATATGAAAGCATGTGGGATTTGTTTGGTAAAAGTCTATTGTGTTCATATAATACTCATAATGGTACATTAAAACTTTCCTTTGAAACTACCACCATGAAAAAAACCATGCAGAGTTGGCAGAGAATGCTGTGCTCTTTCAAGATGTTGTCTGCAGCTTCTGAGCTCATGCCCTGTTAAACTCTGTATGTTTGTAATATATATCAAGCCTTTTAAAGTCTCTGTACATATTATTGGTTTCATCCTTGTGAAGTCTTGTATGACTTCTCTAGAAAGTTACAGCTTAACAAGTAATACCCCAAATTGTATATTAAATACATTTATCTCCTGCTTTAAAATAATAATAATCTAACACTAGGGTGTTATCCTAGAGATGCTGAAACCAGGGAGACTTTTCTACTGAATTTTCCACAGCAAGTGTTTCACCCATTCCTGAAAAAAAGTAGAATTCTTACCAATCTTTTTCTTTGGCTTCCCAGAGTGCTCACCAGGAACATTTGGTTATGGCTGCAAACAGCTGTGCGAATGCATGAATAATGCTACGTGTGACCATGTCACGGGTACTTGCTACTGCAGTCCAGGCTTCAAAGGAATCCGATGCGATCAAGGTACAGTGCAAGTCTATCTGTAAATTCTCTCTTTCTCTCTCTCTCTCACTCTCTTTCTCTCTCTCTCCCCCTCCAATTATGTTCTTGCTTTAAAAAAATAGTATTTCAAAAATGAAATGCATGATTCAATTTACAGTGTGTTATGAATTACTTTTAACAGCGGCTCTTATGATGGAAGAATTAAACCCCTATACTAAAATTAGCCCTGCTCTTGGATCAGAGAGGCACTCAGTGGGAGCAATCATTGGAATTATTATTCTCCTTCTAATTATTATGGTCTTGCTGGCACTGTTTGTGTGGTATCGACGGAAACAGAAGGAGAAGGGCCATGACATGCCAAGTGTATCTTATACTCCAGCCATGAGGATGACTAATACAGATTACTCACTTTCTGGTAAGGGTCTTTCCATGTTAATCAAATATAGACTCATATTCCTGTATGTTGGGGAAATAAAAGCTTCTGTGATGTATAACATGCGTTACTGAGCCTCAAAAATAATGACGCTTCTGTCCTTCTCCTGAATACCATGATCTTTTAACATTTAACAGCAGCAGGAAAGCGAATATAACTAAAAACTGATTTAAGCTGCTTTATACGCAAAAGTTTACTTAACACAACACAGGACATACCTAGGTAAGAAATACGCTGCGTGGAATACATCAGGTCCATTTCTTTAAATCAGCCACATTCCTATTGCAGTGCAGAGAAGTTTTTCCTTTGTGAAACCTTCAGAAGAAGACTTTTTTTTGCCTGAGGAATGGGATTGACTGGGCCAGTCATAAGGTTTTATTTTTGTCTATGTTGCAGTTTGTGATTTGAGGCATCCTATTCATTGTCACTTTCTTCTGTGCGTGGACCAGTCCCCATCGTCTAGAGAGCTGGTATGAATTTCTTCACAGGAGCTGATGAAAGCAGGACAGAGGAAGAGGAAGGCTCTTTAACATAAAAAAAAAAAGGCATACTGAGGTCACATTCCTTTCTTCTTTCGATCTTATGCTGCTGCTATGGAGGACAGCTTTTCCTGACAGATTGGCTAAACTTCAGAGGATGTGATCTCCTTTTTAACGCTGTCATTCTCCTTCATTCCTCTATGGCCAGTACCAGATAGGATGCCAGACAGGAAATAGTTTTACTTCCTTCGTTTCCTCCGATCTGTCTCTAGTGGTGATCTTCCCTGGGCTTGCCACCCTCTGACTGCACTTTGCCTCTTCACTTCCCTTTAAATGGCTGAAACTGTAAGTCTGAGTACATACAGGTTTCTGAAATGGGTAGAAGTTTGCCCAGCCTCGCTGCTTTCCCAGTCCTGCGTTGCCTTTGTCTTTCTGCTTTCTAGTCTAAATGCAGGAGCCACTTTTTGCTGGCTCTGATTATGCTTGTGTGCTGTCTCGGGGTGGCATGGCTGGAAGTTTCGTTCTGGACTTCCCTGCACAGGATGCACCTGGAAGGAGCATCTCCCACCAAGCAACGGGTATTACTGCCTGGCTGCGGCTGGGACTTAATCTAGGAGCTTCTCTCGTGGCACCATGATGTCAGTCCTCATATCAGGGGCATGGTTTCCTGCGGCGGCATATCACACGTCAGGGGCTGTCTGATGAACACCATTGACTAACCTCATATTTAGATAGACCACTCAGGCCTCTGATAGAGCATTCCCTCTTCTGATAGCTATGAGACAGGGAAAATCAGCCTTGGGCCTCCTCCCACTGCCTCTTGGTTTTGAATTTTAGCTTTGCAAGCTCTTGCTTAAGCTGCCCATTTGGGTAAGAAATGTTTGAAAATGTTGCCAGAGGGGGCTCGTCTGATCCTTGGCTAGTTGCCCGCACAATTTGGCCTGAAATTTGTCGTTTCAACATCATTTGAAGAGCCAGACCATGAACATGCAAAAGACAACTGTGGCACTTCTCAGCAGCAGCGAGGCTCCGAGTTCCAAGAGAGCAGATCACAGCTGCTGATTTGGACAAATGTTCGGAACTTTCCAGCGATCCATTTCTTTCCTGTTGGCATTTTATCCATTTATTTACAAAGCCTGCTTCACCTCATTTACTTCTGTGCTTTTCTAGTTAATGTGTGTGTAACCCAGCATATTTAAGAGGCACAACATACAAATTTGAAAATAAGGAGAGGAATATTGCTGAGGTTGGGAGTTCCTGAATGCAGCAGTTGAGTTTCTCCTTTCAGACAAGGGAACAAAAATCCCCAGTTGTTTTTTCTCCATATTTTGCCATGAATGGAGACTTCCCAATCAACCTGATCCCAGTCTGGCACTCTGCAACAAGTCCAAAAAAAGACTAATGCTGAGAAAGGATACTCTCATCCTTCAAAGTTAACATAGCAGATGACTTTCCTCCTCAGCCACAGGGAGAAAGCCATTATGCTGGAAGACGTTGGTAGTCCAGGAGTGTCCTTGCAGCTATTGTCTTTGTGGGTATTGCATCTCCCTATGCAATGTTGATCTTCACTTTCCTTCCAGGTGCAACCTGTCCCAGAGCTCCTGATGCCACACGATACCTAAGTACTTGAGGAAAAAACTGTTTTGGGGATGGCTGAATTCCTGGATACATCATACTTATGTGAGGGATCACATCCTTCAGCTGCATTGAACCCGGGATCTCTTATAGTCCTTGGGCAATGACAGTGAATTTAATTATTGCCCTTGTGGCATTGCTGCTCTGAGTCAGCTCAGTTTGTAAAAAACCTTAAGTATCAGGTCCTTGCAATCCTGCACAGCACCAGGTCAGTGAATTTGTATGGGCTTCTCTAGAAAGAAATTGGATAATGTTTCCTTCCCGTTCATCTCAGTCAGTGATGGGGATGCAGACACTGGGCCTTTTCTTTCTTCGTTCTTCTTTCTTTTATTTGTGCGGTCCTTGTAGCAATATAAATGTTATGACTCAGGAAGCTGCAGCTGAGTGGGGTCAGCCATCTCTTTCTGGAGGTCACAGGAACAGTTTTCTTCCTGCCTCTGCCTTGAAAAGCTCTGCTGTCTGAGCTTGCAGAGGAAGACTTAAGAAGAAATCACACTGCTCCATCTTCATCTCATTATAAATTGTCTCCAGGTATCAGCATTGTTTCAAGTTTTGGTCTTTGTTTTAGAAAGGCTTTACAAATTCTAGACAAGGGCTTCTGAAAGCTCCTTTCCAAATTCTGACTGTCCTCCAGTACCTTCTCCTACAGAAACTTTCTACCCATCAGTAACCTTCCCAGCTTTGGCCTTACCAATGCTGTTTTCAGCCTTGCGCTTCCACAGAGCACAAAGTCAGCAAAAGGTGCTGACGTGCATCTTCCCCAGCAGGGAATGAGGAGATGGGTACTGAGACAAGGTCACAGATAAGAAATAGAGACTCATAGCATGGCTGGATGGCAAGGACAACACATGCGTATGTAAGTGCCTGTGTGCATTTGTGTGTTGCAGCGGACGCTGAAGGACAGCAGCAATATTATATAGAGGTAACAGGGATTTCAGCCTTCACCTGGAGTTTTGTATGTGGATTAAGGGCAGAATACTTGCAGAGGTACTTGTCCAATTAATATAATCCCATGTAAACCCATGGATTTTGGCAGGAATTTCCCCTGAACCATGACTGCAGTATCCATCCCTATTATGGCTAACCACTGTTGCTATCTTGCTTGTTTACTCTTGTTAGGGTAGTGGTGATGGTGTTTCTGAATAGAGTCACATATGCACATCCCTAGCTCCTGGAGGCAATAATTTCTTCCAGCACAATCATTTATTTCTGGAGGATGTTTTTGGTCTTTACGTCTTCAGCTCTTCTGATGCCGATAATCCCTGCATATGTGTGAGAGAGATTACAAGGAAGGGGAACCCCCTGGGCAGCCCTTAGACTCTTTTGGATTTGTGGATGAAGGATGTGGCAGCAAAACACACACTCTGCCCAGAAGCCAGTGGGAAAGAAAACCACCCATGCTGGGAGAGCTTACCCACAGCACATGGATTTGAGAGCAGACTTTCCCAAATAAGCCTGAAATCAAAGTGGTGCTCCCCAGCAGGAGAACAGTACGTTGCATCCAACAAAAGAGTTTAAAGTACAGGTTGTTTAATTCAAAGAGATGGGGACAGAAGGGAAAACTATGCGGTAGTGCTGGAGGGCTGCAGAGATTTCTTTTCAGGACTTTCACAAAGACTTGGTTATGGGCTGACATGATGCTTGAGGTTTCATCAAGGTCCTAACAAGCTTTCTGATACGGGTGGATCCTATCCTGAGAGCCAAAAGCTAAGCAAAGCTCGATACAAATAAAGAAGCATGGATCCTGCAGCCTAGACATGACATTTACAGAAATATCCGCAGATGATGTGTAGTAGGAGGTGGCAAAATGAACCCTCCTGCTTGGAGTCTTCAGCCACCCCACTGACACTCTGTGTGGCTGGAGAAGATCCACACAAAAAGAAGAAGAAAACAGTTCCATTTGGCAGCTCGAGATACCTGGGTTTGTAGTTACTGCAGAGTGCTTGCCTGCTCCCTTTTTTCAGGGTTGGCCTTGTGCCCAGTTTCCACACTACACTGTCCTGCTGCTGCGGCAGGGTGGGGACCAGTGCTCTTTGTGTCACCTCACAGCCCTGGCTGGGAGCAGAAGCTCGGTCTTTCAAGTGATGGAGCGCTCTGGCCTTCATCCAGACCTCGTGGGTCTTCCCCTGCAGCACAGCCTCAGGCTTGAGGGGCTCATGGCAGGACTCTGCCATTATGGATCCAGTCGCAGGACTGGTCTCCCCATGTTAACATTAACATAACCTTTGGGGGGTTTTTCTTTTGTTTTAATTTAAATCATTCCTTTTCTTTTAGGCATTTAAGTCTTTGCTTACTGTTCAGAGCAGAATAAAATTTTCATGTTTGGGAAGAGAGGGGTTTTTTGTGGGTTGTATTTTCTTTTTCTTTTTTTTTTTTTAACTGGAATAGCATTAGATTTGAATTTGATGTATTTCCAGCCAGCAGTTATAAGAGCTTCATGAATAAATGTGTAGAAAATGGACTGTGCTATCAAGGTAAATCAGCTTGGGTGGTACTTAAGTATCGACCAAATGGAACTGTGTAGAAGGAGTAATTCTGAGTACATGGTGCTGCATGCAATGAAGGAAGAAAAGATTTTTGGCGATGCAGACTTGTGTGTGAGCTCAGATTCATTAATTCAGCACTGTGCTAAGTAGTAGGGCAGTCTGTTGGACTTTTCCTTCTGCTCATTTCGGGTGCACAAAACAAGCTATGGGCAGATAAGCTGGGTGTGAACTTGCAATGTGTCGGCCAGCTCACAGTAAGGTCGGTATGTGCCCTCTTATCTTGCAGCAGAGGCAGTGGACCGTGCCTCTTTTCCTTCGAGCTGGTCCTTCTTGCCCGCAGCTTGGCGAGGACATGACAGATAAGGGAAGGGGGGAGGCAGAGCTGAGAGCTGGTGTGACTCAGCCATCAACACTCACCTACAAAGCAGAAAGACGTGGATTCAAGCGTCTATATTTAACTGAGACCGCAGGTTGTGAGAAGGGTGGGTGAGCTCTGCACCCCTGCTGAGCTGCCAGTCCCTCATTAGCAGGTTCAGGGCCGTGTGTGAGCAGCTGTGTTTGGGATGGGCATACACTGATGGCTGTGTTTGGGTTCCAGCCCCAGTTCTCATTTGCAGACCCCAAGAGATACCTGTTTCTTGTTAATTCTATTGCAAATATCACAGAGTTATAGTTAGGGGAGATGGCAGAGTCCTGGCAGGCTGCCTGCTGTGCGGCGCAGTGGCTAGCTGAAAGAAGTTAAATGCGAAGACTTTAATTGTGGAATCACATCCTGATTTGAGATACTTTGTTAGCAATAACCTCTGAAAATAGCTAGGGCTAAAAGGCTCTGCACTTGCTACAAAATAGAGCTGACCTCAAAAATTGCTCTGTGTGTTTCAGCAGAAAATAAATGCTCGGTCAGATATGTATGTGCCTGTGCGATTTCCTCTCTCAGCTGTGTGCCACGGCACTTCTGTAATAGACACCCTGCAGATAACCCCACTTATTTGAAACAGGATATTTTGCAGTAAATTAAGCTAAATCTAGATCTCCACAAGATGTCAGCAAAGCGAAATGCATGTTCACAGGAATGGAGCCGCAGAGGGCAAGGAGAGGCGGCCGATGGCAACTGGGTACCCCCTGCCGCAGGCAGCATCAGCCAGGTCCGTGTCCCTCCTCACCCATCCGCTGCCAGCCTTCATTAAAGATCTCCGGGGATGGGGACAATCAGCCACCCCAGCACTTCATTACCCTTTCCACGTGAAGGTGCTTCCTATAACTAACCTTTCTGCCCAGAAATTAAGCCCATGGTTTATTAAAACTAACCCATTCATTTACTTCTTACAGGGCTTGGCTGTTTAAATGGTGCTGCTTCAGTTTAAATTTTTCATCCCTTCTTCTGATGATACTTCGAAATATTTATCAATTTGTTATTAAGCTGGAACCAGATTGGGTTTGATGCTTTCATTAGAACTGTCAGTATAAATATGATGTCTTTCTGGGTAAATTATTTTGTTTGGTAAATGTGTTCATAAGTTAAAGTGAGGAAATAGATAAAATGTCTCTAAGCGTTACAATGTGACTGCCCAAGTTTGCCTTTCAGTGCTGCAGCTTTCTTTTTTTCTAAACCTTTGCACAAAACGGTATGTAAAATGTTTTTGACTTCTTGGTATGGTTATAGCACCTTGATTTCTAACATTAACTACCTTATTGGTAACAAAAATAGTTTCAATTAACTGTTTCATAACTACAAGGGTTATGCTCATCGGTAGCTCTTATATGTGTTTAAGGAAGCAACTGTGGGGCAGAGCATCCATCTCCTGAGTTTTGCATTTCTTGCCTTACCTGCGAAGCAGCTGGACTGTCAGGAATTACTTTTCTAAGATCTTCAAAAAGATAACACTGTACTAATTAAATATTTTGCTTTTTTATCTTATACTTCATGCTAATAGCCAAGAGCTTCACACCATGATAGCGCAGGATAGATTTTATCTGGAGATGTTTTGTAACACCCAATAGTCTAAAAAAGTTTTCTAAAACTAGATTGTCTCTAGCATATTTTCAGTTTCTTAAGAATCATTATGGCTTCCGAAGTATTTTGTGATGACTTGTTTTCTTCCCAGATATATCTCAAGGTAGCGGCAGTGTACATTGTTTTTCCAATCCAAGCTACCACACTCTCTCATGTGGTGTGACTTCACGCTTCTTTACCAGTAATCTGGATGGAAACAGCTCCAGTAAGGTAGATATTACCCCGCCCCACTGTAGCAATGTTCTTATCAGTTCAAGGAAATCAACCAAAGCAATGCCTGTTGGATCCTGCTGTCTGCCAGCATCATTTAAAAGTCCAGCGTAGCAGTTCCTGACACCGTAGCTCTAACAGACACTAAAAGGTCTGCTTTCCCCTGCGTGTCTCTTCATAACCGATGTGTGGTAACTGGAGTTTCAGCACATGCCTGTCTGGGTCAATAAGCCTCGGTGTCTTAGCAACTGTAAGGTATGTTTACTTCTCAGGAAAGATAAATAACTAGATAATTGTAATTATCCAATAATATAACAAAACTAAATCAACGAAGCATTAAGTCAGCAACCTAACTTTGCTATATCATTGTTTCCCGGCTCAGTGATACACAAATTTCCTGCTGACAGAGACAAGCAAATAGATGCGAGAAGGTATCTAGCGTGATTCTGGGCACTGTTCTTGTCCAGGGGTTCTGAGAGCTCTGCTGTCGTTTATGGCTCTCCAGCAGAGCTGTTCAGACTGTATTGCTCGAACATCCAGCAGTACCTTACTTACCACATGTTGCTAGCGATTCCCTAGGACCATTCATGGACTACACTATTACTCAATTCACCACTTCAGCAATAGATTTAGATATGGTAAATGGGAAGACAGCTCTTCCTTTAGAGCCTTAATCAGCCAAGGTGGGGCAAAGGGCAGAGAGCAGAGGGAAAAGGAAATGCAATTGGTTTCATCGAGGCTGTCAGCTTTAAAAATGATGGTACTTGCAGGCTGTCGTCTTCATTCATATGTAGCTCTGCTAACTGGAAAGCCATGAGAACAAAATTAATGCAAAAAAGACCCTATTCTACAAGATGGGGCATGCAAAAGTATTTCTACATGTGTTCCTGTAAGTCATTTCTTGGTTATTAAAAGAAAATCTCATTATAATGTAATAAAAGGGCTGGCTCCAGAGATCTCTCAAAGAAAAGTTTAGACAGATGTGTAAATACGTTTTCTGATGTGGATGGTCCCCTTGCATCATGCATTTTTGTTCCCTAAATTGAAAGTGCAAACGCTTATAATGTCAAATCCAGGATGAGCACCATGAGTGTGGGTCTGGGCTGCTAATCTTGTTGCAGTAATTTAAATGAATTCAGAAAAGGTCAAAGCAAGCACCTATCTTGATTTCCTAGCCTGCAGTGCCATCTTGTCACAAAGCTACTTAAAACAGTAAGCTGCCGAAAAGCTTTAAAATCCAGGAGATGCGTTTGGGCTAGTCTGGAACCTGCTTGCCTTGCTGCAGTACTGGCTGTCAGTAGTTGGTCAGCAGGTTGTCCTGGTGTTCAAAAGAGAAAAAAAAAATTGATCTGGTATTTTCAGGGCACTTATCAAAATCTATGACCTTTTCCTTTAGATCTCCCACCATCTTACTTATTCATGAGAGTGCTTTGCAGTACTGAATAGCTGAGGATGGCCAAAAATATGCTACTTCTGTCTATGCAGTCCTCCAGCCAAGTAAGACAAAAGAGCATATAAAGCCCCTAATGGCTGCCTTAACGAGTTTCATTTCCAAATCAGTTTGCCTGGTGCCATTCCCACTTTCTGCAGCGAAATGTGCACAAGTTGTACTTGGAGGGTTCATTTCTTTATGGTGCCAGCTGGGGTCACAAAGGAACCAGCGCAGATAGAAAATGAAAAAAATGGCAGAGGAATCTCTGAACTGCTGAGCCAGAGCCCTGGCTGGATTATCCTCCCTGTGCTCAAAGGAGATCATGCCTTGAGGCGATGGACTGGAGCCATTCCTCTATCGCTTCTTTCAGAGAGACAGCTTAGGCAAAGGTACAAAGACGGGCAATGGGGAGATGCTGCTCCAGTTTGAGAAGGCTTTCTCTCTCGTGTGTTCTCCCTGCCCCTCTCGTCCTCTTCTCTCTTTCTGTGTCTTATTTTGCCTTTTCTGTCCTCTTCCCTCGGTGTGTTCGCCACTCTATTATCTTCCCTGTTTCCTCCCATATCCATTTTCCTTTTCTCTTTTCTCCCCAAACCATACATGTACTCCTTCTGTTTTCCTTCCTGCCATCTCTGTGTTCCTCTCCCAGCGCTGTACCGGCTCGGCAGGGGACAGGCTGGCTGCGGGCACCAAGCACAGCTGTCTCACGCTGTTGGCTGCATTTACTGACCCTGCTGCTGTTATCAGTGTACCTGGTGGGTACTTCACTAGGGAAGCAAGGTAGGCAGGGATGGTTGATAGCAGAAGCCAAAAGGTCCAGCATCGCACTGAGGACCGCAATTTGTGAGTCTTTGTAAGGAGGGAGCAGTGCCGAGCCTTCCCACATCTCTTCTAGGACTGGGGAAAGGTACCTCACCTCCTCATTGCCCCTCTGCCAGACAGACATTTGGCCACTGCTCAGGACCCTACGCATGTCCTGAAGGTAAAAACTGCGAAGTTTCTGAGAGACAAGTGTGAGTGAAAGCATTAAAATCCTCCTGGTGTATGCAGGACCGGTTAGTTGTGCTAGGGGAGTGCTGGAACACACGCAGGCAAAAGCAAGTGGGAGGATAAGGGGGAGCATATGAAAAGAGACTAAAAAAAGGCTTGGCTTCTTTTATCTAGCAAAATGAATGCTGAGAGGGAGTATGATTGCCATCTATAAATACAACGAGGTAAACACTAGGAGGGAGAAGAGCTATTTAAGTTAGATGACAGAGCTGGCACAATAACAAATGAGGATGAACTGGCCATGAATGCATCAAAGCTGGAAATTAGATTTCTAACATCAGATCGGTGAGATTTTGGAATAGCTTCCCAGTAAGACTAATGGGACAAAGAAATCTGATTACTGTTAAAATGGAGCTTGATCAGCTATCTAAGTGATTATATGCCTGGGTGTTTGCAGTAACTGGCTGGACTCGGGGACTCAGCATCAAAGCCCTGCGCCTCTGAAGCCTGCCCCAGCTGGCCACAGGGGCTGGTAGGGCTGAGCTGCGGCTCTGTGCAAGGGCCGGGAGAATGGCTCTGCCTCTCTGGGCTTAAGGAGGAGCCTTAACTACCAGCACCTTGCTACAAGTAAATGCTCTTCCCATGCGAGTGAGCTTGCAAAGTCAGCCTGGCTGCGATGCTGGCCCCATTGAAGCCAGTAAGTATTTTACTGTCAGTTTAAGTGAAGCCAAAGTTTGACCTTTGCTTGTTAGCTCCTACAAGTAGGTTTTGCCTTCATTCTTATGACATGTGCAGCAGCAAATAATAACGATGCTGCAAGCTACCAAGGAGCATCGTACATGAACTCAAGTGAAACTGTACCGTAGAATTATCGCACCAAAATTTTCTGAAACACGTAACTAGAGACACACGTTTACCTCCACACATGTGCCTTCACAACAGAGCTGACATTGCTTGCGTTAGAGACCAGATTTTCAGACGGTGAAGACCTATTTGGCTCAGAGGGAGTTTGGCAGGTCCATTCACAGAACCACTCTCGGTGCTTCAATGCCAGCCCTGTAACTGAGTTTTTCAATTGTGTATAAATGGAGAAATATATCTCCCTTTTACAAAAGGCTGCAAAAGTGTGTAAAATATACTCTGTATAAAGCTTGAGGCTGACACAAGCAAATGGAGGATTCTCACCTTGCTCTTTGCAGAGCTCTTAATTCCACCCTTTACTCTCTACCAAAGGAGGGCAGCATCTCAGCTAGAGCCCAGGTGTTGCTGGTTTCTACAGGCATCATAAAAATCAACTGCTATGAGCTGTCCCGGGCTTTTAAAGCCAGCAGATTCACATCTATTAAAGGAAGTTCTAAATTCTACCAAAGGCATCACATAAAATTAGAAACTGCAAAGCAGAGGTTGCTGGAAATGGTCTGACTGGATGTCACCCAGCTAATGAAAAGGAACTCAACCACAGAAAGCATCATTAAAGTACCTCTGACTAAAACTTGCCCAAGAAAAAGGAAGATTGCAAATACAGAATCGCTGCAGGGTGTTCAGGATGGCCACCTAAACCTGAGAAACACAGCCTTGGAACGTGGAAACCTGAAGTCAGTAGTCAGGGAAGTTAATGGCAAAACTCTTAGCAATTGCTGTCTCAGAGGATAAAGGTATGATGGAGTTCCTGCCAGCACGGACTTCCCCAGCCTCCACGGACTTCTTAGGAAACCTGGGCATTGACAAATGGCACGTTGGTGATCAACTTGCTGCTGTGATCTAGCCAGCTGGTTCGGATGGGCAGGTAACTACTTTGCTTTAATGCCAGTATCTCATTGATCTTAAAGGAAAAGTTGCTAGATATGAGGTATTTTTAACCAAATTGCTACAATTACAAGCTAGGATTTTTAGTGGACAAATTTACTATGAAGTATTTTTTCCTCTCGAAGGGCAATTTTGCTTTGCACTAAAAATTGAAGTATCTTAAAAAAAAAAGTTAACAAATTATAGTGTGTTAAGAAATGATAGTAGCACAAAGAGACAGCTATAATCACATTTCTTTGTAATTACTGCATTCTGAAAAACTTAGAAATGTCCCCAAATCATTTCATTAAAAAAAATCAATTCTAGCCCATAGCTCTTCATGCCAAATTTTAGGTTTGTGGGCTGATTTATAAATCCTGCAAAAACACAGCTTTTAATAGCAACTCAAAGGCTTTAATAAATGCGATCTAAGTGGTACAGCTGGATTGAAAATCGGCATTGATGTTATGGCTGCAAGTTTTGAAATGAAGAAAAGAGCCGTGGGCTCCACTGATGAAAGCTGACGGTGCCGTTAGTGGGGTTGTGCTGATTTACACGGGCCGAGCGTAGGGCCAGGAACATCGGCTTCCTTCCTCTGTCACCACATTACAAACCAATCTGCTTTTCATCGCTTGTGTGCTCTGACTGCCCCATCCATCCGCACCGTGTACCTGCTGTCAGTGTTTCTGGTCCCGGTTTTGGGGGACTGCAAGGAGCTGCTGAATGATAAAGAAATGACTCCTGTGTTGTCAACTGGGAGACGTCAGATGCACAGTCTGTGCCAGGAGGAAGGATGTGCGGTCACATCCACTGCACTCAGGCAATGATTGCTCCAGAAATATTGCAGGCAGCCAGCTTTATCAACTTTCTCCCTGCTCTGGGCATGTCCTTGAGGAGAGTGGCTGGTGCAAAGGTGCCTAATGAGCTGATGACACGTGTTCCCTTGGTGGGAATATAGAGAGACAGAAAATGAGAAGGAACAGGACGAGGCAGTAGATAGAGCTATCACTGCACTGCTGGCACTGTCTGACGTGAGATTCATGGACTGTAGGGCCACAAGGGACCGTTGTCATCATCTGGCTTCGCTTCCCGCACAGCGCAGGGCGCAGAACTGCCCTGAATTAATGCCTCTTTCAAGGTCAGTGCTGGTGGCTCAGCAGCAGGGGCTCTTTCATCCAGAGCCTGGCTTTCAGATGGATTTGAAACAGGCTGCTTTCAAACTCAGTGTGTATTAATCTATCTTTGTGTGTGTGTGTGCCTGTGTGTATACTTATATATACATGTATATATACACACACGGATCTGTGTGTATGGTTGATGGATTCATACTATTGTGTGTCCCCGAGGTGGCCATGAACTGTCAGCTATTACCAGGAGCACTGTGGGAGGCCGAGAAAGTCCTATTTGGAGGACAAAACCCAGGCTCCAGGCTTACTGGGAAGTATCTGCAGTGTCCAGGGACAGCGGCTGCTCTGCAGACCCAGGGACAATGTGGGGCTGCCCCTGGAAGTGGGATACTGTGGCACTGAAGGCTGTTCGATAGGATGCTGAAGGCAGGTGAAAATACCCTTGGGGTCTGGCTGTAGGTGCTGGGTGCCAGCTGGGATTTTATATCCCAATAGACTTCAACACACCAGTGTGATTTTTTGTTCCAAGTCTTAAAACCCATTTAAATTTAAAGCTAAGCAAAAATGGATGAGAGATCAGGAAAAATTAAATGTTCTGGTAATTTTTAATATCTTATTATTTTAAACCTCCTATTGTTAAGCATTTTCTTGTAAATACAGTAAAATAGCAAAGCTGAACCCTCAGATACAAAAACAGCAGGCTTTCCAGTTTGGAAGCAGACACAGGAGAGCAACGATGGCATCATAACTTTAATGTTTCAGAAACGGAGTTGGGATTTGCTCTTGAACTTTCACGTCATCAGGGCCAGCTGTACTTTCAGCAGGTGTGGCTTTCAAGGGAAAAGTGTCGAGGTGGAAAACTCACCGACCCTCCTTGCTGGGACTCCCCCGTTCATAGAATCACAGAATAGTTTGGGTAGGAAGGGACCTTTAAAGGCCACCTAGTCCAGGCCCTCTGCACTGAGCTGGGACATCTTCAAGTGGATCGGGTTGCTGAGAGCCCCGTCCAACCTGACTTTGAATGTTTCCAGGGATGGGGCATCTGCCACCTCTGGGCGACTTGTGCCAGTGTTTCACCACACTCACCACAATATCACCAGTTGCTTTGGCTGTGGTGCCCCAGTCTAGTGGAACCATGCACGCTCAAAACAACAGCTCCTCTCCTTTCGCTGCCACCGCAAGAGATACTCCAGCGAGCTCACTCCAGGTCCCCAAAATCCCCATCCCTCAGGCAGACACTGTGCTCGCCCCTTGGCATTGTGCTTAAGCTCAAGTGATGCTGCTACAAAGAGCAGAAGAATGCAGAATATTGACATGTGTGGTCAGTGCCGTAGCACCTGCTGCAGCTGGTGCCTCCGCTCTCCAGCCGCGCTGGCGCGGGAGCCCTGCGCGCGCAGGGTCCCAGCGGCCGCGCTGCAAGAGGTGTTTTTCCATGAGCAGCATCTGGATGGCAGCCCTGGACTCCTCTCCGCTTTTGCTGGCAGATCCACACAGGGCTTTACGCTTCGCTATTGCCAATGTTATTTTCCTTGAATTGAGAGAAACCTCGTAGCCATTACATCTCTCTTAACTAAATACTTTGATATATTAGTGAACTCCCTTTCTTCCAAACAGCCTCTATCTGCATGCTCACCTCGATGGTTTTCATCCATCGTCTTCATTAGTTATTTTGCAACTGACAGCATGTCACTCCGTGTGCACAGCCGTTCGAGTCGTGATTACTGGTTGCTGAAGGAAATCCTGTATTTTCCAGCATGCTTGTGTTCATTGCTTGGTGAAGTGACTTTCCTTTGTGATTTTCCCTAATGCTAGTGATCAACTGTCAAATTCGTACAGATAAAGAACTGAAATGGTGAGGCCAAGGTAATAGTCATCTCCCATTTTTATTCGTGACTCCATTGGGCTGCAGTCTTGGGTGGGAACTGTCTGTTTGTTTCAGCATTAACCCATTATCATACTTTTTGAACAGCTCAGTAACAAAATCCTTGACAGAGAAACTGCAGACTGGAGACCCTACAGCTATCTGAATGAACTAGGTCAGTAAATTTTAAACAATTTAATCACTTTAGTAGACTTTAGAGCAATTCCAAATCTGAATCAGCCTTTCATAAAGGCATTAACAATAATGAAGGATATTGGTGTTGTCTTTATTTCATGGTCAGAATTGCCAGTAGTGAAAGATGGAGAATTGAAAATTGTTTCCTCTACCACAAACCACAGACTGAGAAAGCAGAGTCAATATTCATTCTAGTCCCCCTTCCGAGGTTGCTCTGTTGAATCACTATCATCTACTCTGTAAATGTTTTTTAAGGACTAACTTAGAACACTAAAAATTCAAATTTGGGGTTATTTTTTTCTTTCATGCTTTATAAAGTTTAGCACTAAATACTGGCACCTTGATAGAACTGTGGAGTCTCTGGCGGGAGCTGGAACGTTCGATACACCCTGTTATCTCCCAGTAAATCATTTTTCAGGCGATTTTGAATGACCAGCCAATGCAAACAAGCCAAAAGTGAAGTTTAATTGCCCTTTCTGAGTTTATTCTCCCTGGCTTCAGTTTTAACAGGGTTTTTAGCAGCTCTTATCTCAAAATGTGTCCAGATTTAGTGCTTTGGATGCTGTTTGTTTTCCTATCTGAGCACTTAGAGTTTAGCTTGTCAGTGGCAAAAAGCGTTTGCCCTTTCCTTTACTGGGATTACTAATATCTTACTGAGAATTGCAGTATGGGGGAAAGTGCAGTATTAAGTGGTATTAGGGGACTTTTAAGGTCAACTGTCTCACAGCTCACATGGCAAAGGAATTAACACGGGGCACCACCAGGTACCACATCTTGTCACTGCTCTTTTGGTCTTCCCTGCATCAGGAAAATCACAAACCTGTCAAGCTTCAATTGAAAAACCTTTTCCATCATTATCAACCATTAATGTTTTCTTCTGTATAACAAGCTGTAGAGCCGCTGTAGTGCTTATCTGTACGTGACATGGAGAGTTGGGGGTGGTGAGGATTGCCAAATGCTCTTCAAATCAAGTTAAGTTTTCTTTTACCATTTTACCGCTTTGCTCACTAGCTTTATTTGTTTTCAGCTTGCGGTCTCCCGAACTCCCCGTGTGCCACGCTTGTCCTGCATAGTGCATTTTGTTTTACTAGCAGAAGCTATGCTAAATGCCTTTGCAGTAATGATGCTGTAGAAGTGATAAATACTTTAGCTAAGTGATCTCCAGCAAAACAGTCACAATTTTTTCCATGGCATTTTGCATCCCAGATACTCTCTGCCTATTTTCTTGTTTCTTTCAAAATGTCTTTTTCACACTAATTAAAAAAAATGAGATATTTTTTTCTTCCCTTTCAGTACCAAAACTAGTGCTTGCTTTCATAATCTTGAATTCTTGCTCAGATCAAGGTCATTTTTCCGTGAAACTGTAAAATGTTTTCATTTCATATAATTACTTTTGTGCAATAAAAGCTGCACTTATATGTGCAAATTTCAGAAGAAAGCAAAAAACTTCAATTTTGAATTGTAAACATAAAATACAAGTAAATCGTAATAAGGTCACATAGGGGATCTTGACCTTTAAACCGTATCATGCATGGAAGTACCGAAGAGTTAAGAGGTGTAGCACCTCCTCATCCCACTATTAGCCTCCGCTTTTATGGCACAGATGCTCTAGCTCACTTATTGGAATAGCAGCCAAGTATTTTCCACGGCTGGATTCAGTCAAAAATAGTTAAAATAGCGTTGGACATCTCCTCTGCTGTGATCCTGTGAAATATTATAGAGAGCAGATGTCTAAGTGAGCTAGAGGCAGGGCACAGGACTTAAAGGGAAATTGAAATTTGGAATGGATGGGAAACCCTCAACTCTGCGGTCGCCTCCCAGGTTCTTCAGCCAGCGACTCCTCTGGCTGAGGCAGGCTCCCAAAGGACTGGCTCTTTGGACCAACCAGATGAGGAAGAGCATCAGGCTCACAAAAATGTCTGAAGGCTTGTTAGAAATTGCAAGTGTCATAAATATGAATTATAGTCGGAGGAAAGGAAAATTAACTGGGACGCTCATCTCCTAAAACCTGCAATCAGAAGGAGTTTTCTTAATTTATTTTGGTTTTAACCTGTGAAATGCATTCCTGATCAAATGCTGTGCTCAAAGTTGGATGCTGTGCAGACCTATCTCAAGCAGACACCATTTGTACTTTGAACTGCAGCATACCATCGCTCTTCAGGGTCGCGGCCGTGCTCAGACTGGATGTAGGGATTCAGGGACTCCTACTGGGGAAAACCTTGCTTCTTGATTCCACGCTGGATCCAGGCTTAGACTCTCCTTTGCCCTCACAGCGCAGGGAGAGCAGAAGCAGATGCTCCCAAGGAGAAGATGCTGCCTTACTCTGGAGCAGTGGCTGGCAGCTCGGGAGAAGCCAGGAGACTGTTTCTAGCAGAAGCTGCTCAGCCGGTTGGTGGTGTCGTGCCCTCTTCTGTGTGCTTGGCACCGCAGCTCCTCACTTCCAAGCAACGTATCTCTGTATCTAAGAGGATCAACATAATGCTTTCTGGGAATACCATGTACTTGCTATTTGCTTGTGTATCTCACAAAGGCAGTCCCACAGGTAACAAGCACATGAGTGCTTTAATTAACCCCTCTTTGCTCTCCTTGCTCTTGCAGGCTGCACTTTCACAGCTTTGGAAAACATCTTTTGATTGCTCACAGTTTGCATCATTGGCCTTTGCTGAGCCAGGATTCATTCCTCAGACATTTTATTTGGGAAGGAAAAGAAAGTTAGTTGTTCTGTGAGGAAGCAGAGGAAGGGCTGTTCATACCAAGGGGGCTCAGGGCCAAGGGAATAGCTCATTTCAAGTCCACCACAGACCATATTTCAGATACATGTCCTACACACTGCCACAGCAGCACGGATCAAGGAGACAGAGCAAACGTGGCAAGGAGCTGGGAGAGTGAATCCACCTGAGCCAGCACCAGCTTCCTGGGCAGAGTGCAGGGCAGGTGGCCAAAGGCTGCTGTACCCGAGGCGAAGAAAAAGTATTTAGTCTTAACTCAGAACCCAATGTAACTCCTATCTAAGTCAATGTGTGTGTTCCCTCTGATATCAGTGGGGCTCTCCTTGGGCCTAACAGGAAGCAAATGTGTAGAAAAACATGGGCCTTATGTATGTGTAGGCATGTCCATGCATATATACTATATATGTATACATACGTCCGTCCACTGTACTTAGTGGATATTATCAGACTGCAGGGATTTTGCAGGACTTCAGTTGCCAGGTTTGTATTCTTCCCAGCTGGAAAATTCTGTGACAGCTGAACAAAGCCTGTATTTTTACTGCTGCCACATTTGCTTGTGGCCTTCAAATATCAGTTTGTCAGGCTTTGTCAGAGAGGTAGTCATTTCTGTTAAATGGAGTTGGTGATGAGCACATTTCAGACTGAAACCTCTGGTGGACAAGTAATTCTCATGGACGTGCACTGGAGAGATCAGAGTTTGGGGACTCTGTGGTGCCAAGAAGAGGTGGCTTTGTCACCTGCGCTGCTTGTCACTACCTGTTCAATGCAGCCCGGTTTCACGAGTTTCAGGGAATGGCTTGTCTTTGCATTTTCTATTCACTGTCTTTTGTTGCAGAACCAGAATTGGTTGCCCTGTGACTAATCTCGCTTGCTCTAGTCCAGTCTGCATTAAGCAATTGCAGAGTCCAGCTTCCAGCTCCTGTTCCAAGCAAGTCAAAAGTCCTAAACCACCTCCTGAGCTCAGAAGAGGTTGTTATGCTCATTAGTTTGAGTGCTGGGCACAGCAGGCTGCAAAAAAAAATGGTGTTATCTGTAATGTTTTCTCAACAGCAGTCCTTAATGCAGAGACTAAACTGTGATTTGCAGCACATCTCAAGTGACTCAAAGCTGCCTTTATTCCAGAGGACCAAAGCCACAAAGTTCGATTCAGAGCTGACTGCATTCTTCTCAAAGCCAAGAGGTGTGGAAAAATATTTCCAGCTGAGACCGTGATTTTACCCCAGCAGACAATTTACCTTCAAACTTAAACCTAGACTTCCCTGAAGTGCCAGACTCCTGGCCTGTTCGGGCCTTTTCCACATCAACTACTTTTGCAGTTTAAAAAATAATGTATCCCTCATTCATTTCACCTCCTGAGGAATGCAGTGAATACACAAAAATGGGTCATAAACCCCACAGAATCATAACAACGGACATAAAAGAAGACTAAAGGCAGAATTACAGGGAACAGGTTGGGAAGGGCTTTGAGGGGCTCTGTAGCCCTCCTAAGGCAGTACCAACCCTGTACCTTTCCTAATGGGTGTATCCCACCTTTTCTTAGCCATCCTTCCAAAAGAAGGATTCTCAATTTTCTGCAGCTTTGGAGTAAGTGAGAACTGAGCTCAAGCGTGGCAATGTGCTATTTTGCAGCTCACTATGGACAAGCAGCGCCTGTTATCCGACGCAGAACCAGGAGTCAGGTTCACTCAGACGAAGCCTGTATTAATCCGACAGCCTGTGCTCCAGGGGGGTCTCACAGCAAGTTTGGGCTTACTCGAAGCAGGCACAGTGATGCTGCAGAAGCCCTTCCAGACATGCCTGACATTGCCGATAGGATGGGCAGGAGCTCACATGGAGCTGAGCTAACAGAAGGTGGAGTTCTTCCCTTCCAAGCCGCTGAAAGCGATGGTTGATGTTGCCGCATCCTCACAGCACCCCCAGGCTCCAGCCTTCGTTCAGGTCTTCAGGTGCAAAGGGAACATTTCTGCAAAGATCTGTGAGGGTGCTCGGAACAAAAGCAACATTCTTGTACAAGGATGGACTGTGCAGTGAGCACAGCGAACCATTCCCTGGGTAACCTCAGTTTCGATAAGTCGCTTATTCTTCATGGTCCTTATCCGAACCATCTCATTAAACTCCAGCAGTAATGAGGGCACTGTCCTACAGGATCACTCCCGTGGTTTTTGCTGCTTGCTTTGTCTCTAACTCCGACATGGCTGGTTAATATTTTAAAGTTACCGGGGAAGACTAGATCATGGTCTTGAGTAAAGCTATTTACCCCAGTCTTCCGATGTCAGAGGCTCTTGCAGTACTGGTGTTGCACTATGTGAGAATGCTGTGTCCAGTGCACCTCCCCAGGGGGGAGCCTGGGTCTCCTTTTCTTCCCTGTCACTGCTCTCTCTGGGCACGGCTCCTTTCACCCTGTAACCCCGGTTGTGCGCTCACCAGCTGCCTATGTGCCAGCCTTGCTCTGCGTGGTGTGAGCTGCTTCTTGCCAGAGGCACCCTGCGTTCTGGGGGTGCAGCAGGGAGGCACCCTGGCCAAAATCCTGCTTGGGCGCTCCTGCCCCCGCAGCCGTGCTCAGCCCTGGCTGGAGGATGGGTAACTGCCAGGGATGGCCTTTGGGAACGTCGCAGGTGGGAAGGGGAGAACCAGCCCTGCGGGTGTGAGCCAAGGGATGAATTGGCTCCGTCCTCTTCACTCAGGACTGCGTCCTAGCAAAATACAGGAGCGAGAAAAAGCACACAGCTAACAGCATTATGTCAAAGAGCTTCCCCACTACGCCCAGACTGCCCAGTCCGCCTCGCCCTCTGCGTCTCCTTGCAGGGGGCGAGTCTGGGAAGTGGCTCAGGACGAGTGGTGGGAAACAGCAGAAGGTTCCCAAATGGTCACTCTTGGGCAGAAGGGAAAGAGCCCCATCACAGAGCCGGTCGTGTACCGCCAGCCTTTGTCTTATGCTCAGGGATGGACGCTCTGAGAATCAGAGCTAAGGGTTCTGTCTTTGATGTGCCAGTAGCACATATATTGCCTAATTTAGTGATTTTCCTTATTTAGCAAAGAGGTAAGGCTGTCGTTGATTAAGGGACTGGTATGGCATTGCCAGTGGTGGTGACAGCTTTTTCTGTAGAGACCAGAGGACACACAAGGACAAATATCCAGGAAACCTCTGGGCCATGCTGTTTGCAGGGCTCTTTTACCAGCAGAACTTAGTTACTTGATTGGGAATCCCATTAGCCACAAAGACATTTCTACCTCAGTAACCAAATTTGTGTTGATTTTTCCAGTCAATAGGAAATACCAGACTCTATAGTTAAAAAGATTCAAAGGCTTACATTAGATTTTTCCTTTTGATTGATATCTGGGATAAATTGCAGTAGTGAAGACAGAAAGGGTTCCCATCCCCTTCGAGCTCTGCCTCGGTAAGGAGCAGCAAGTTCTGATGGAGTCACACAAACCAGAAATCTTTGCTCTCAGTTGATACGTTCTCAGACGCCTGTAGCCACTTAGGGACTATTGTCACATCAGTTATTGACCTGTGCAGATTTACAAGCAAAGTCATGCAAGGTAATTTGGAAAGATTGTACGCACCTTAGAATCTAAGACTGTGAATTTAATAACATACTATCCATGAATGAAACATAGCCTAAAATTAGCTACGGTATAATGTAACCAAACCTACAGACTCAGATTTGAAAGGATATGTTTTAGGCTTCTTTTTCTAACTAAACCTAGTGTTTCAGTAACGAAGGTGTTGGCAGATGATTTTTTTTTCCTGTTCTTCTAATGGATAGCTGTTCTTGGTAATGAGCAGTGCCCTGCTTCAGGAAAGCCCTCCCTTCCCGGGAAGCTCTTAAGCATACGCATAATTTCAGGCGTGCGCAGAATCCCCCGTGAAGCTGAGGATGTGCTTAAGAGCCTCCCTAAATGAGGGCCTTGATGTACAATTTAGAGGAAAGAATATGTGCTGCTCAGTAGTCAAAGCAATCCAATTTACATAAATATTTATTTGTTTTCCATTATATATCATTTTTATGCAGGTGCTTGTGGGATGGATAGACGTCAGAACACATACATAATGGAAAAAAGCTTCAAAGGTATGGTATCCAGTGCCTACAGTCACCCTGGCAAAGAGTTTGAGGAGGGTGTCGTAGAAGAGGTGAGATAGGAGACCCGACCCGGGAGAGTGGCCGTGCAGAGACAGAAAGGGACAGAGCAATTACCTACAAAATACGCCTGCGTGGCTCGGCTGGCAGCACTCTTGACTCCGAGCCAGGTGTCTGGGGCCCATGAATTATGGATGCAAGTCTTTACAAGGCCGTAGGCTCCTGCCTCGGCAAAGCAGCGTAAGACAAGAAGGGAGGGCTCTGCTGCAGGGGCAGGAGGTGCAGGTGCAGCTGCCTGGCCAGGGGACATTCTTTTAGGACTTATCAACCATCCTACAAGGGCTTTCTGGTGGCAGTTGCTGGTGGTAGACCGGTGCATTTCCCTGCTAAGTCACAGCTCCGTAAGGCTCTTAGCTATCCTGAGCTTAAACAAAGCCACCAGAAAACAAGCTGACCCTGCTATGTGGCTTTCGGTGAAAGATTTATAGCAGAGCTTGAGAAAAGACCTCACTCGGTACATTAACCAGTCATGCTGGCACGAAGCAATTAATGGGCATTGACTCCAGGGCACTGCTAAAAAGGGATTATAGATGAGTCATGAGCACAAGGCCCAGGGATTTTAGATTTCAGTTGTCCTCTAGGTTTACATTCAAAATATTCCGGTCATGGATGGACTACAATACCACTTGGCACAGTGGTCCCCACAAGCTCCTGATTGACTGGGCTGGGGTTGGGCACGCTGAACTTGCGGTCCAGGAGATGGAGCAAGGAGTCTGTCTCATGGCAAATAGGCAACTTTCAGGCTGAGGTCCTTGATGTGAATTCAAGGCTGTTGTGTCTGTATGCACCAGCTGGGAACGTCCCTCCGTCAGCTGAGGAGGTCAATACTGCACAGCCTCTCTCCGTAATGTCCTTGAGCTGGTATCGGCTGAGCAATGGGAAAAAAGGTATTTTTACACAAAGTTGGTTTCAAGAGACACCCACTGCTGTGGCTGAGGCGTTATAGGGCAAGATCTTTAGCTGAACTAACGTGGAATATTGAAAGCTAGTCCACATAAACGGCAATGACCAGTTGATAGCCAGGCCTAGAGAACACTAATGACTTCATAGCTGCTATTTACAAAATAATGTGGTATATTTGCTAAAACATCACCTTACCACATAGAATCACCAAAGGAAACCAATAATCCATGACCAAGTCTTTCTCGATAAAGCTAATTATAAAATATTGAGTTGTGTATGTATACTTGACTTAATCCACTGGTTTTAGCTGCTTCAGTGATTCTCTTTTTCAGAAAAGAAATCTTATTATAGTATAGCTAGTTGTTCTCTTTACATGGAACCATTAATTTCAAGATTAGTTTAAACTAAATTACTGTGTTTGCAAAGTTAAAAAGCTGCTTTGAACACACGCAGTAGGAATTCCCATCCTTAGACAGAGTCCCACAGAGAGTGGGATACCAGCGTGAATGAGAGAAAAAGAATTACAATAACAGCAAACTGTGAAATGTGTTTTCTGCTGCTACGTATTTTGTTTATTATTTAGGATCTGAGTCATTTTCTTTACATGCTTATCTCCTTATGAATTGAAAAGATTAGGCCTAGAAGCCATGCCAGGAAAGTGGATATGTTCTTTGTGGCTGCTCTGCTGCCACAGACACGCACGGCTGGCACCGGCAAGGGCAAGGTGCTGGGGACACAGAACAGCCCTGACTTCCCAGGGATTTTCGGTAACTAACCTGCAGGTAGTCAACAGCTGTGATTTCTCAGGAGCATCTGCCTTGGGATGGCTAAAGGTTTCCAACAGTCCAGTCTGAAGGTCAGTGTCTGGGTCCGGGCAGCCCCGGGGCTCGGCCAGCAGTGTGGGCACTCTCAGTCCCAGCCGAGTCCCCTGGCAGAAGGAGCTGGGCGACCTGCCCCATGCTCAGCGCGCAGCTCTGCTCCCCCTGCCAGGGCCTGTGTTGGCACCAACGGGCCACGTTCATTTCAAAGGTGGAGAGGAAGCATCTACTAAGCCGCGTCATTCAGATAAAAAGAAACTCCCAGTCCCAAACAATTGGATTCTGTCAGCAAAGAGTTGGCAGGCGGGTGCTTTGTGTTTTTATACTTTTATGCGCTTTCAAGATGATGTGTTTTCCCATCAGTATCTCTTAGGTCTGACTGGAGAAAGCCTGCCCTGCAGCTGAAAATCGTGTTTGGTGCTCCTGGCCCCAGCCCAGAGCGTTGCACGGAATGCGCTGCTGGAAGGGGATGTGGGGATCCCATGGCTTGAGGTTGAGTTCAGGCTGTGGTGGACCTGGTCCACCACTCGCTTCCCCCAGTTCTCCTCTGAGGAGACCAGAGCCCCCAGCTCCACAGCCCCTGCTCCGTGCTGGCCTGGCCGGAGGCTGTCCCCAGAGCAGGGCAGCCAGGAGAGGGATGTCCCTTTTGCAACCTGCTGCTAGAAACACGGTGACCGTGCTGCTAGTGGAGGCCCAGGGGGTTCAGCATGGCCAGTTTGTGTTTGCCAGGGTCCCCCACAGACAAGCGCAGGTCACACCGGGGGTGTCTGGCAGCTCTTTGCGCTGGGGAAGCAGCAGGAGCCCTGGTGGCAGCGAGGGGCTGGACGCCACGGTGTCAGCTCTGAGCCCCGTGGCACGTGGTGACAGTGGTTGAACAGTCACAGGGTGTTCAGAGGAGTTTCTCTCCTGTGCATGGAGGTCAGTGATACCGTTTCCAAGGTTTTCCTTGCAGACGAGTCCTTTTCTATTTTTTTAGGGTTTTTTTTCTTTTTTAAACGGATGCTGATCCACTGGTGGAATAGTATGAGCTCAGGCATTAATATTTCAAGGAAAAAATCACTATGCTTTGCACGGTAGCCATCAAAATCCCAGCAGTTAGAAATGCTAATGCACTTACCTCAGGGACCTGGGGCTTGGCTTAGCGCGGCTCATTTATTTGTTGTACAGGAATGTGTCCCCACAACTGTGTGACACTGAAAAGCAGCAGGAAGCTGTCGCTGTGCTACCGTCCCAGCAGCAGCGAAGGTTACCCAGCTAAATGAAAGCAGGCAGAAAGGCACGCTACACTGAGCGTCAGCCATAAATATGATTAAATAGTAGGAGAGGATGTTTTACCTGTGTACATCATATTTCCTTAGCACTTCAAACGTGGCAGTAGGTACTGAGGCTTGTCATCAGTATGCCAGAGGATACTGAGGGCAAAAGAGAGGAACCTGGTCTGTGGGAGGGACAAGTACATTCCCAGTCCCTGGGAACAAAAATAAAACCTCCTTCAAAGGTCTGGTGATTGGTATCCAGGCAACCCAGAAGACGGGGACTTCAAAATTAGAGCATATTCCCCATATTTCTCTAGCGTGTCCAGCTGCTCAGGTGCTCACAGCAGCAGTGCCACCGGCCGGGCCGAGCTTTGCATCTCCAGGAGAGCCCGACCCCGTGGGTACGCGGGAGGACGAGGAGGCGGCAGCGCCGGAGCTCACACACGGCCTGCAGGGCGAATGGGCTGAGAATTTCTAAATACTTTTGTTCTGGGTTAAATTAATTCATGAAATGAAATTTAACGATGCCAGACTTTTTAATTATCCCCAAATTACCTTAATGACAAAGTAACTCAGACGCTTCCACATCCTTTAGAGTTAAAGTCTCTGCAATCTTGCGCATAATGTGTCTCGTGGGCTAATGACTCCCTGGTGTATAGCACGTTACCAAGCATACGCTGGTGCTCCGTAAATTATAATGTATCCGGAGCGAAGGGTCTAATCCCTTGCTAGACACAGAGTTCCCATTTACGTCAGCGGGAGTCGTGTCTTAGGCGTGCTGTTTCTCAATATCTTCTGGGAAAAGGCAATTCCTGGGAGAGGCCAAGTGAGTTTGGATAGCCCTACTGGTATTTCGCTGGTCATTCCTGAGGTGGTCCTGGGAAGGGAAAGGAAGGGCTGACGCTGCGGCTACAGCTTCCCTGGGGGTAGTGTCAGTGCTAGCAGCAGTACGGGTGAATTTTGGCTTAGGAAGGTAAAAGGAGCTGAGCTGGACTTAATGAAATACATGATGTGCTGGGATTTTTGCCTATGCCAGCTCCGATGCGCCCGCTTCCATAAACAAACCGGCCCTGACCCAGGCAGCTGTTCACCTGCGTGCTACAGCACCACACGGCTTCTCACTCTCCCCCCTTTGCCACTGTAGTAGCCAGCGGTCTTCTTTTATAATCTACATTTTTATGAATCTAAACCCAGCTCTGTTTTGGTTTGTTCCCTCCCAGCCTGGCACAGGGAGAGCTTTGTGTTTGTGGTGGCCTCTCGGGGCACCGGCCGCCTCACGGGCGCACGTGGAGCTGCCTTTGCCCTCTCGTCCTCCCAGGGGCCAGCGGCCGCAGGCTCCTCTCCACGCTGCCCGCTTCCCTGAGCTCCTGCCTTTCGCCCCGGCACCATCTGCTCAGCAGCACGGCTTGAGGCAGAGGAGCAAGTTTGCCACAGTCCTCCTGTCCTCTCACCCCAAAAGTTAGAGCTGGTTTATTAAGGGCTGCCCAGGCTCTCCTAATGAGCACTACGTACCCCAGTAGCCACTAGAAGCTGGAACAGGTGGAGCTGAGCCTTTTTTTGGCCAAGAATAAAATAAAAGCTTCAGGGCTGACTCTCTGCCCCTCTTCGGGGCTATGTCCCTGGAGCGGTGGGTGCTCCTGCACCGGCATCAGCTCGGGCAGCAGCAGGAGCTTCCAGCTCCTTGCCCACATGGGACAGTTCATCCCTGTACAACCTTCCCAGTGACTGAGGAATGGGGCCCAGTCCATGTAGCACAGGTATTTTTAGCCTAAGGATTTTCATTTTATTATAGGATTTGCTAGTCTTGCTCTGTTGTCTCCTCAGCTTTAAACACTAACGGATCCTAGACTCCATGGCACCTTAAGTCATATACACAGCAAAAGCTAATAACGTTGGGCTCACTCCTGTACAAAGCCTTTGGTCCTGCGGAGTTGCTCCATGGCTCCTGAGAAGGCCAGGACGGGATAGCTTTCCACGGACTCGCCTGGTCCGGGCTGGGGCTGGCAAAGCTGGAGGCCAAGCCCTGCTGGCAGCAGCTGGGGAATGTTTGTGGTGCTTTGGTTCCTGTCTCCTGGGATGTACCAAAACAGATGCGTTTCGCTTTGAAGCAAAGGCATTGTTAAGCTCACCCAGGCTGAAGTCAGGCGAGGAGTTTCTTAATTTTATTATTAAATAAACATTGCACTGGTGCCAGGGCCTCTGCCAGCCCTTACGTCCCTGCTGGTCCCAGCGTGGTCCAGCTGGTTTGCTCTGCAGTAGAGCTTCCACTAACCCTGAGAGCCGAGGACTCTCCAGAGTTGCTCGTATCACTGAAATCGGAGCACAGACAGGCAATAGTTTGCTGCAGGCTGCGGGGCAGGACCCGACACCTCGCTGGGGACGCCTGCTCGGTGCTATCCCCCGGCTGAGCCGAGACGAAGGGCACCAGGCCCGGGGACTGATGGACACAGAGAGACACGAGCCCCGAGCTGACGGAGGGAGCGTGGCACCACAGAGCGAAGCAGACCTGACAAGTGAGTTAGCAGGAGGGGGCGGATAGGCACAGAGACGAGGTTTGTAAAGGAGAAGCGATATCTTGTTGTCTGTCTATTTCTTAACCTGAATTTCTCTTTTTGTCTCCCATACTAGACAGCGGGGGCAGCTGGGATTGCAGCTATTTTGCAAGTCCCACTATTTCACCGGGAGTATTTCATATATACCAGGATCTGCCTTTGTACTGTAACCCAGCACAAGAAAATGCCTCATCTTTCATTGCATCGCTCTAATTCTAAATTAATGGCACTGCCCAGCAGGATGCACACAGCAGCAATGGCACGTTCTTGAATGTCAATGTTAAGACCTATTTATTCTCTATTTTTTTTATTTTGTTTATTTTTAAAGCAAGACTGGCACTGTACCTTGCAGCAGGCTGGCATACCCCAGCCAGGGTCACTGCCGGGGGGGGACCGTGGTTACAGCTCTCACGCCAACCTTGTTCTCCCCATGTAGCGCCTCCTCCGTCACCATCTCCTCTTCTCTCCAGCCCAGAGGAGAGGAGCAGTAGATGCCTACAGCGATGGGGAAAAGTAAAAAAAAGCAGAGCAAAAGCGAGGCTCAGCTGGTGGCGTGTTCCCCCCTGCGGAAACCCAAGCGTTCCCCACTAGCAGGAGCAGCCTCTTCCCAGTCTTAATGGCAGAGGGAATATGAAGGAGTTGGTTTCTCCTGGTGCCGGATAGCCCCGGAAACCGCAGCTCTCAGGGGACACATGCGCATACGCTGCACTGGTGCAGTTCTACGCCTGCTGGAAATGTTTTGCTTTCAAACATACGGCATTTGATGTTGACCAAAGCCCCCAGGACACTAGCCCTGTAGCTGGCCCAGCAGGCCACGTACCAGCAGAAGGTCCTGCGTGCATGGGGCAGCGGGGCAGGCGGAGCCGGATTGAAACAGCTCCTTAGGAATTAGGGGGAGGGAGGGAAAGGATTGCCACCTCAAATTGAATATTGCAGTAAATGACAACTAGAACCTTTTACAGGAAAACCTTCGGTATCGAGCAGGATTTTCTTTCTTTCCTGCTAGTGAGTTGTGGATGCAATGGCCTGGACACACCCAGAGCACAAGCGTCGGGTGTCTGTGCTGGATGCTTCACGGACCTTCCTTACCCCCTGCCCCTTGTCATTCCGCCCCCTTCCTGCAGAGGTTCAGCTGTAATTAACCTAAGGAAGCTAACAAGGCTAACACACCCACTCCGCTCTTGTTTTGCAGATTATATGAAAGAATCTGTGTGCAGCTCCAGCACTTGTTCTCTGAACAGCAGTGAAAACCCATATGCCACCATCAAAGACCCCCCCATTTTAACGTGCAAACACTCCGAGAGCAGCTACGTGGAAATGAAATCGCCTGGTCACAGAGATTCCCCATATTCAGAAATGCCAACTTCATCCACAGCCAATAAAAACATCTACGAAGTTGGTAAGTGCGGCGGGTGGCGGAGGGGCTGCTCCAACCCAGCTGGTGGTTTTATTGTAGATGCTGATTTTTCTTATTCTCTCGACACCAGTAGCACGGACTTGGCGTGGTGCAGGAGGCACGGGCTGGGAGGAGAAGACCTGTGCCTGACCGTGCTGATTTGGGCAGCTACGTGCTGGGGGTGTGTGTGGGGGGTTTGCTGCGGAGGTGGAGGTGAGCGTGGTACAGCCCCGGTGGAGGAGAGCTCCAGTTGACTAAGGGTTTGTTTTAAACTGCTGCAAAGTCCTGCAAGATTTTGAAAGTGTGGAAGTGCTGATCATTTGAAGATGTTCTCTCCTGTCCTTGGAGCTGTTTGGTGTTTTCCTCCCTGGTCTGCCCCATGCCCCGGCCCGTGTGCTGCCAGTAAAGCTGCAAGGGGAAGAGCTGTTCAGTGGTTGTGACAAAACACGCGTAACTAATTCAGGAAGCGTTGCGAGTTACCATAACCCAGTTTTCCTTGCTTCCCCAGAGCCCACTGTCAGCGTGGTCCAAGACGCCCGCGGTCGGAGTGCCAGTTACCTCCAAAACCCATACGACCTGCCTAGGAACAGTCACATTCCTAGTCACTACGACCTCCTCCCCGTAAGGCACAGCCCGACGCACGGGCCCTCTTGGGACAAGCAGTCTTAAAGGGATGAACTTCACTGGTGCACTGTGCTGCAAACACAGACTCTGAGGAAACAAAAGAGAAGACAATCCTTTTCTGCGCTGCAGGACGCTGACGGGACTTCAGACTGTCTTACGCAAGGACCTAACGTAACACATCAGCTTGGGCCAACTGCTGCTGCATGATGTTATTTATAAAGACATTTTTATATGGGTAACAGGAACTAAGGAGAACCTCCTCCACGCGTGACTGGAGTACGTCACCCCAGGAAGGTGTCTACATGCTCCAGGCAAAAACTCTCCGTGGCGTGTATTCTAACCCTGGCTTTGCTGTAAAATAAAACACAAAAACATGCTAAGTAGAAGGACTTAGAGATGTACATTTCTACCAGCTGCATCAAGAAACCTTTTACTGTTAGGAACAAGGTGACTGGGAATACGCTGGAATATATTCTACACCTTTGTCATGGAAATGGACATTTTTCTGAACGAAAGCAGGGAAACTTGTCATTTCACTGTCTGGAAACCTCATTCACTGCCATCCCCATTGCAACCTGTGCGGATCATGCTTGGTAATTAGCACTGAGATGTTCATCTTTATAGTCAGTACCAGGGTATTTGAGTTGAGGAATATTAACACAGACACATTCTGTGCAGTTTTTGAAATGAACCATCTTGGCAAATGGCCACTGATCTTTGCTCGAGTTTCAACAGAGTCTCACACTCAGCTTTACCACACTCGAACAAGCTGTAAAATTCTTTGATTGGCACAGATTGGCTTTCATTTTCCTTCTACAGCTTCTATTTTATTAGATAAATCCACCAGCTTTGTCAGGCAGTGTAGAGTGATGCACCTTCATTTACTCCCCTGCGATGCTGCAGGTTTGTGGAGACTAACCCTGCTTTGGTTTCCTTCCCGAAAGCTGAGACACATCGGCTTCTCTGGAGCATCTTTACAAACCATCTCATCGCGACTCACTTCACAGCATGCCACTTAGGCCACCCTTTCATTTCATGTGCATTACCATGTAGTGCAGCTTTTTGCATTCATGATTTTACCCGAAATGCCACTAAATTGAGCTGAAACTGGGTTTTCTTTTTCAGCAGCTGTTTGTGAAGTAATTACCAAGGAGTTATTGGCCCATGGTAAAGTTTTGGACTAAGCCACCATGACTTTTTTTTTTTTTTTTGGTAATCTTTATTGACCTAGAAAGTAGACTACTTGCCGTTAAGCAGTTCCTTGTAGATTTTGAGCATGAAATAGTATTGATTCTAAGTATGTAATTTTATTAGGCAAATGTGGAAGTAGCAAGTTGATTGCCTTTTAAATATAAAAAAAAAAAAATAATTCTGTTGCACATTTGCCAGTCTGATGGAAGCAGAAGAGACCAAAACCAGCACCAATCAGTTTGCTCAAAGCATGATCACTCGCGTAACCTGCTGGTCTAGGGGACTGGTAAGAGGAGCCTTCCAGCTCGGTGACAGCAGCTTGATCCCGGCTCCCAGTCAGACCAGGGTCGGATCACTCGGAGCACCCTGCTGGGGCCCAGCCGTGTCCCCGCCACCGTGCTCAGCGATCGCCTCGGGGTTGGAAGCCCCCGGCACGGTGGTACCGAGCCGCTGGCAGCCCGTGCGGCCCCTCAGGCTCGCTGCCACAACGCGCTCGCAGCAGGGTGTGGGGAGCCCCGGCGAGGGGCTGCTGGAGGAGCGGGGACCCCGCTGGGGGGTCGGGTTGGTTCTGAACCCCTCCGTGCAAACCAAGTGTTCTGCAGCGACACAGCTGAGCCCAGAGACACCCCCGCCTCCAGAGCAGCAGATTCTTACGGTGCAGGATGATGCCACAGTAGTTACGTGAATGCTGCATGTGTGCATGGGGGCAATGACTGATCAGCAATAGCAATTTTATTTTCCAGGAAAGCCTTATTTGAGATGCAAGTAGGCAATTATTTTGTAGGGCCAGTATAGGAATATATTTTACGTACGTGACTAGAAAGACTTACCTCAAAAATATGAAGAGAAAGGCAGCTGGATAAGAACACTCGTCTTGGAGACGCACCTTGACATCTAGCACAAGCAGCCTCAGCTGCCGGCCTGACCACCCGTCCTCTGCGTGTGGCTGTAAAGTTTGCGATGAGACACCAGAGAGCAGAGATGCGCTCGGTTGGTTGTTTTATTTCAAAGCTGGATTTTCAAACCAAATGCAAGGATGTGCATAGAGCTTAAGAGGAAAAAAAGAAACAAAGAAAGAAAACCAACAAAAAAAGTAGCTTCGTGTATATTAGCATTATCTTAGGAAATAGGCACCAAAATGGCAATACTTTTTTAAGGCAAGACAGATTTGTAATTTATTTGTCCACTGTGCAAAGGTATTCCACCTTGTACAAAATAAATTGAATTTCTCTCAGTGTGTATTTCTCAAACGTACTCATTTGCAGTCAAAAAGTTCCAGCCCGTGTTCAGGTCCGAGTTCTCCAGGCGATGGGGCCAGTGGCAAAGGGGCTGTCCCCCACAAGGAAAAAACCCCCCAGGCATCAGGCTTACAAGCCAGAAGTTGCAGAATTTCTCAGAAAAACACGACTCTAACTCAGGCTGTAATTGGGAGTTCATTTTGAGCAAGGCCCAGCTTTAAAACAAAACGTAACTGGCTCCGTATGGATCTTTCTCACAGCTCCTCTGGTAGCTCTCATCCGCCAGCAACTGAACCTGAGCGGGTCTGAGCGAGAGACCCCAGCCACGCACAAAGGCAGCGGGACACGCTCCCACACACCAAATCGAGCAGCCTGGGGCGAGCGCCAGCAGCGGGACTCGCACCCGGTTCCATGCGATACAGTTCAGTGCATCTCGTGACAGCGCTCCGCGCCGCTCGCGGGTGGTTGTGCCTTGGGGCGGGCGCTGGAGGTGCTGGCCTGCACCCGGCAGCGATGAGGCAGCACAGGTTCGACAGCGCTCCCAGGCAACCTAATCAATAAAGCAGGAGCACAGATTCGCAGCAGAAACACCTTCGGAATTAATGACTCCCAGGCAAGGCAGCGGACTGCTCCATGTGGAAGCTTTTTCAATATTTGTGCTTTATATTTCTAAAAAGCTTGTTAACTCAAGCCCAGCATGTAATCTTCTTATTCAACAAGCCACACTCGATAAGCTATTTAAGGCTGGAAATTCATCAGGTTTGAACTGATAGACTAAGTAATTCTAGCTTAATAAAAATGTCTTTAAATCAGAACAATTCCATGTCCTTCCTGCTTGTCAGAACCTCAACTCCCATCAAACACAAGAACCGTCGATGCTCGCTGAACAGCTTCATAATTGTTAAGGTTGAGACTTTCAAACATGTAAATGACAGCAAAAGCTTTTGGCAAGTAAAGCCAGTTTTGCAGCATTATACAGAGTTCCCAGAAACTCAGAAAGCTCAGTTCAGGGTCCAAAAGCAGTTCGGTTATCATCAGTTGTCTCCTGTCAGCAGAGAAGAGACACTTGAGTCCAGCCAGCTACAGAAGAGAGTGATTAATCGGCAGCTGAAGGGGAAGAACACCCCACTGGGCCCATGTTCAGACGGAGTAATGTCTTGCATTGTCTCTCCCAAAGCACTTTGCAAAACACCACCTTGTCCCAGGAGCATCACCCAGGCCAGGCCCAGGCGGGATCGCTGCCGCAGCGCCGCGGGGCTTAGGCAGGAAAAAGCACAAGCGCCAGAGGACAGGAGGCAACGGCTTTACTAGGTGAGAAGTGACATCTCTGTCCATACACCATCTGAGTTTGCTTTACAAGTCGATACCTTACGAAGGCTTTCTAAACTGCTGCATGAAAATTGTATGTTCCATGTTGCAGCAGTTCAGAAGTACAAAATCAGTTTCTGCACAGCATTTCTAAGGCCTGTTTTATGATTGTTAAAATTCTAGTGGGGAAAAAAAACCCCAAAAAATCAGAGTTTGGACTTTGTCTAACAGCACACGCAACCGCTTCGCAGCTGCCCAGGCCTCAAACACTGGTTGCTGCGAGGTGAAGGAAGAGGCAGGAGCACACACAGGCTGCGTGGGGCAGGGGTGGCCTCGGCCCCCAGCAGGGGTTTGTGCTCTCACAGCTCCGTCGCGGTTGCATTTTCTTCTGCAGAAGGAAATGTCTTGCATAAAACCATGTGAAATCCAAACCTGACGTGGCAGCTGAGTCGAGCTGCTTACGTGAATCAGAAAAGGAAGCGAAGTGAAACTCATCCTGGATTTCCAGTTGACCAATTTAGAACTTGGCTGCCCCGGTAATTTGGTAATTCCAAATTATGCTCCAGTCCAGCCAGAGAAAGCGCTGTGAGAACAGCTCCCACAGGACGCAAGGGCCTGGTCTCACACCTCAGACTCTCTTGCAATGCTAAAAGGCCCTAAATTGCCCTTGTCCCCGGCGCCACCGGTGCTGTCCCGCACACTCCAGGGGTGACTGCTGCCTGCAGCAGGCGGCAGGGACTGCCAGGGACACCACACGCACTGACAGGTCTTCTTGCCAGTCTTCTGGCAAGGACAGAAGACACCACACCTTCTGTGGGACACCAAAGCAGGATCAAAAAAGTTTAAATCATTTCCCACAGAAGGCAGCAGTTTGCTGTCCCACAGGATTTTCTTACTGGTGGCAATGTGGAAAAACACCCCTGCACATTTGTAAAAGCCATTCAGGGGTTTGACTCGAGCAAACCCGCAGACTTTTCAGAGGCTGAATCCTCCTGAAGCTGCCAAACTGTCATGGCAATGAATTGGGGCAGCCCCAAGGAGCTGCAAGCCTGGGCCAAGTGAAGGCGGCAACTGTTACCTGACCCTTTCAGTTCCTTTTCTGGGGGCACTTCCACTTCAGCGTCTTCTCACAACCTGTGCCAGGAAGCTCACTAGCTTCCAGTAGGTAAAAACCTTCAGGTCAAATCCCAGATCTCCCAAGAAGTACACCCAACACCATACGGAGTCGTCCCCTGTAATTCTTTATTAGAATCATGGATGAATATATTTTAAATCAATCTAAAAAAATAACAAATCAAGGTACAGTACATGCATAAAATACAAAGTAATTTACAAACAGATCAAAAAAGCATCTTCAGAACTAATACTAGGAGGAGAAATGGATTAAAAACAAGTGACCGACTACAGCAATGCCTTCCGTGTGCCTTACACATCATGAGCACCGCAAGACAGAAAGGTTGGGTACGAACGCAGCTGGTAGTGCCTACCCCGATTTGGATATTCCAAGTGGGTCATATCAGAGTTTGAGAAACGTCCCCTACAATCGATTAATTCCCTCTAATTGTATAAATAACTGCAGGCATTTATACAACAAACAGTTCTTTTAAATACTGTAAAAATTCAGTGCCTATAGCCTCCAAATCTCAATATTAACGCCGTGTTGGGAATAGCACATACTGAGCGATATGCAGCGAGCGCAGTGACAGAAGGCACAGTTCGTGTATCCCTGAACAAGCTAACCGAACGGGTGATCTGTACTGCGCGACAGGCCACAGAAGGAAGGCATCCCGTAAGAAAACCACTCCAGATGTTTTTGTTAAAGAACATATACCAAACCACTGGAATAATATAAAAATACCAGATGAAACAGAACTGAAAACTAAGGCCAGGTTGTGGAAGTTGTTGACTCGTCAACTCAAGCATTTGATATATTAATATATATGGCAAGTATTAATAAACGTAATATGTGACAACACCCTTCAAGTCTGTGCACCACGAAGGGAAAAAGGCATCCTCAAATCCTGATACCACCAGCACTGTGGCGGCCAAGCCTCGGGCAGCACAAAAACAGGCTGCGAGTTCCAGTGTTAGTGTGACCCTTCATTAGTTTGGCAGCTCGTGCTTTTGCTTTCTTCACCAGAGGCCCCCCAAAGGGAGTCCCACCAGCGTCCCCCGGGCAGCCTCCTCGCAGCTCTGCCGCACATCACAACCTCCTCTGCAGCAGGGGCCAAACCACAAAAGCTCATTCACAGGTCGCGAGAACCCTGCTGCTTGTTCGTGAGAAATTCTCTTTTCTCCCCCATAATATTCTATTAAAAAAAAATCCTTAACTTGACAATCTGAAGATGTAGCCAAAAACATTTAACTTACATTAAAATTGCACTTCAGAGCAACGGGCATTTCGTCAAGCTTTAGGCGCAGTATACAACACCTTAAGACAAGGAAATCCTGCCAGAGATATTTTCCTAGTTAACCTGACAGTAACTGTTTTGCGAGGAGCAGAGTAACGTCTTCAAGTGCTCACTAAAGGTGTCTGTGCTCTGACTAGCGGGCATCATCTTGGAAAGAGATCAGTTCAGTTCCAAACAACTTACTGAGCCAAAACCGACAAGTCGGTGTTGGGAAAATACTGCAGCCACACAGAAGCAATAGATTTATAAACACTGAAATCAAAGTGTTTAAGACATGGAGAAATTCAGAAGGAATAAGCAGTAACTAAACACAAGGAAGTAACCACGAGAATTACAAATATATTTAAATCTTGGACCTGGGGAATATACACAGCCTTTCAGGAAAGAATGGACAAACCTATATATTCTGACAGCACTGCATCTTTGGTTTGTTTTCAGTGGTTGGAGGGACGTGAATGGGAACCACGTTGTTGCTTGGAGACATATCATTTTCACGTCTGTCGGACATTTGCTTCTGGGAAACAATACGATAGATCTCTGGAAGATGAGAAAGAGCTCGTCATTACGCGTACACCAGCAACACACCATCAGAAAGTTAAATCTGGGGGCAACCAGGCATAAAACATACAAGAATTTCCCATACTTTTGGAAAGATATAGGTACGGCACAGACAGGTTCACAAGAAGTTCAACTGTGATGCCTTCTATATTCAGGACATAAACTATTTATATTTTTGAGAAAGAAATTAATTTTTTAACAACTGTTCTACTCCCCTGGAGATAAGGGTTAGTAAGTGGAAAGAATTCACCTTTTTTTTTTTTTGCTAGGAATGAGAAAGTATTTGCCCCATCAGCTCCTCCTGATGGTTCCTAATGCTCTGAGGACAGGGGCTGCAGGTTTGCTGACGTACCCACAGACAACAGAAAGATTCAGAAGAACCACTCAAAATTTCTCTCGCTGATAGGACTGCAAGGGCAGCTTCTCTCTCAGCATACAGATCCCCTACAACACCTCGCCTGTCGTCCCAGTGGCTTGAAATCTTCAGAAAAGGTTAATTATTGGGGCCCAGAAGGGGAGACTTGTCCCCTTATGCAGAACACAAACCCTTTACAAAATCTGTTGTGTTAGTGTCGCTGAACTTCCAAGCTACAGAGAAGAAATATGGACTCCAGATGAAGAAATTCCAGCACAAATCACAGAGCATGGGGTTAAACTCCTGTGCCTTTCCCAGTACGCCGCCGAGTGGGGGACGCTGCACACCTGCAGGGAAAGCCTTGCCCAGTTCCCTGGGATTTGTCAGGGGCTGATGGTGCGCGCTGTACGTAAACTCCGAGTAGCTACAAGAAAATTTCCTTCAGCTGCACAGAAGAAAAGAGTACAGCATGTGTAGCACTTCACCCCCAGAAAGGAAATAAAGGATACCAAAAATAGAACATGGGGAACTCACTTGCAAATTCAAGTTTTAAACCTTGAAAGTTAAAAAAAAAAAAAAGCTTGCTAAACCTCAGTTTAACAGAAGGTTGAGAGCACTTCAATTTCAGCAAAAAGCCGACCCTGAAATGACAACGCATCTTGTACTCTGCCCAACAGAACAGCCTGCTGGCAACAAACACCCCAGCACTGCCCGCCCAGGGCCCCCGCGAGGAGCCGATGCCCACACCCCATCTGCTCCAGCTCACGGCCCTGCCCCAGGGGTTCAGGTAAGTGCAGGCTGCGGGGCTGTCCGCGCTGCCCTCCTCCGCACAGCCCAGCGGGGAAGAGCACAGCTCGCAAACAGCTCTGCCAAACCAAAGCAGAGGTCCAAGCTCTTTTGCAGGTCTGCAGTCTCTTATCAGCTGGACAATGACTGTCCAAGCACGCACCTCGCCTGACCTCAAACCAAGACTCGTCTTTTCCACCAGAATTTTGTCATTAGTGAGTAGCTTTTGTTAAGAATTTTAATGAGTTGCTGCTTAGCGCACATCCTGACATCATTTCAGTACTGGAAATAAGCAACCTTGTGCAGAGAAGTCCTCTTCGCTGCCAACGGCTGATCACACAGCGCCTGCTTTTATGACAATGAGAAGAGACGGCACTGAAGAGCTAAAAAGGGTCCCTGACAAACAGGGCTCGAAAACCTTGCCCTTGATGCAACAAGCCTGCATGGATGTAAGTTGCCAACACAAACAGAGGCCGAGTGCTCCCCAGGACAAGTAAAAGCAGAGCTGCACGCATCCATGGGACTGCTGGCAAAATAAAAACCTCTTACGTAGATACTCCGCTGTATCTGTGGAATGTACAAGTAACATTAACTTCGCAAGTGGCACCTTGAAAGAATCTGCCTGTTGGGTCTCTAAACTGATATCTGAGACTCAGATAGGGATAAAGTGTTCAGAAAAATGGCTTTCGCCTACACATTCAGTTAAAGATTGTGTCACTGAGGCAACCAAACAAGAGCTGCACACATAAAAGGATTTTCTGATTTCTCTCTTCCTCGAGTTCACTCTTTTTTCCATCAGCCTTACACATAAGCAACTTCCCAAGTTTAGTGAATCCCCTGAAATCAGATCTTTAAAGCCACCACCAACCCCAAGTAGGAGTTTGCAGATAGAGATCAGCCTCGCCCTGCGGCAGGCCACTCAACCTTCGGCAGCGCCTGGGAGGAGCAGAGCTGGGAGAGAGCTGCTCTGCATTCTTCAGGACAAGTTTTCTGCTCCCTGCCCTGCCCCAGCTCACAGCAGACAGCCAGGTTACCTCAGGTGCTGAACGCTGCCCCTTCCTATTCAACAGGAGAAGGCTCTCGCCACCTTTGTTACTGGAAACTCTCTAGAGTACCTTCGGCAGCAAAAATTCCCAGTTTTCCAAAGAACTTCCTGAACAAGTTCATACCAGTCCCTAACATGAGCTGTCACACACTGCCTTCACCAAGCAAGGACTGGCAACCAGGGTGTCCTCTGTGTTACACCCTCGTCGTACAGCAAAGACCTCCAGCAAACAGCCCTGATGCCTTAAATACAATCTTAAAAGCATTGATTTCTCTGCTGATAAAGGGTCTTTCTCTTCTGTCTCTGGGAACATATTTCCATGACCCCCACTTCCGTGGCCTCCCCAGCAGCCCTGCAAGGACATTCAGCAGCTGTGCTGCTTGAATCGACTTGCAGTAGCCACAGGTTCGTTGCTCACCGCCGCTTCTGCCTCCTCTGCGGTGCAAGCCTTTGCGCAGCCCCAGCGCGCTGCCCTAGAGGAAAGCCTCCGTGGCTGAAACCTGCCTTTCCCTGGATGGGCTGCGCACTCTTACCGCACACAGCTCTGCTGGTGTGGAAGGGGAGGCGGGAACAGCTTAAACCTGCTCTCGCTGGGGCAAAATGCCCAGCAGCAAAGCCTGTGCTGAAACCGGTCTGCACCGAGGAATGCCAGGCTCATGAAGACATGAGCTTTTTAATGAAGACGTTACACTTCATGCTCTGCTCAGTAACTGAATGAGACCCTATTAAGAGCACATTCAGCAGAATGCATCACCGCATAATTGCTAACTGTGCGAGACAGGCCTTGCACTGTAAGAGGGCTGGGAAAAAGTGGCACTGCTGCCTCAGAGGAGTCTGTCCAGTCCTTATCTGCTCAGCCTGCACTAGTGTTTCATTCATTTTCAGGTGTACAGAGCTAACAAAAGAGGAAATCCCTAGATTTTTTGTCATTAATGTTCTGTGATGTTGTTTCCTTGGAGATGGGATCCGTTAGAGATGAAACTGCAGCAGAATGCAGTATGGGAACAGAGAGAGCATAGAGGCGGGCAGGGAACAGAGGCACACCAGTTTACTTTAAGGATGCTTTATCCTGCTATGAATGCTCGGAGTGGCTAGGATTATAATACCAGTCTCTCCTATTTGCCAGATGATACAAAGCAGCTTTGTGCACACAACAATCAGCTTTTGAAGCCTAGATATCTTGCAACAGGAGAATTTGGATAGGGACCATTACTTTAAGCAAAAGAAAGAAAAGGTCCCCAAAACCTCATCTGGAATCCACAGCAGGACAGGAAGCTCACTAGACTTAAGATGCACCCCCGCTCTAGAAGTCCTGTATAATATAGGGAAAGGAAAGAAAAGCTTCCTCCCCCTTCTTCCACCCGTAACAGCAGATCACATGCTCGCTTAGGCTGTGCTGCCTATAATGGATTCCTATTTCCCATGCCCAAAGCCATCCATTCAAAGTGTCTTAAGCTGAGAATCTAGGTGTGGTTAAGCTTAACACAGACCCTGCTGCACCTCCGAGGAAAGTGCTCTTACACATTTCCATCACTGTCCCAACCAGACCAGCTTCAGCAGGGCTGGAGAAGGAGTTTTGTTACAGACCTTAGTCGCGACACCCTCTTCAGGGGAGATCTAAGAAGCTGTGTCAAAAGCATCGGGGGCAGCCTGGGATGTCTCTGCGGCGCAGTTCCCAGCACTGCAAATACTAGCAGAGCTGGTGCAGCAGCATGCCCTGCCCCTTCTGTCAGCCACCTCCGCTTGCAGCCTGTGGCAAAGCCTGTTGGCTTCACCAGCTTCCTTCTTCAAAGGACAGCGAGCATTCCACCCGCAGGCACTGTCCTTGGAGGCAGCCTTGCCAAATACAGACTATCCGTGATTCTGCAGGGTCAGCCTGAAAACCACATTCCTCAGATGACTGCTCCCCTCTTTCCTTCAAAGCAAATCATTAACAGAAAAAGCCAGCTGTGAAGTGTTATCAAGAAGTTTATTGGCAGAACATACGTCCTTAGCATGCCAGTCACAGCCGAGATGGAGCCAACCTGCTGCTAATGCATTATTTACTTCATCTTTATCTCCCTGAAACAGGAGCTCCTGTCTGGAGTGAGCCACATGCCCACTAATCAGCAGAAGTGTTTCTTCCAGCACAGTTGAACCAAGCCCTCCTGAACAAGGATCCTGTCTGCAAACCCAAGAGCTCTTCACCCAAAACACCATCGGAGCAACATGCAGGGAACATTGGAGTTTGTGGAAAAGCAAGAGCCTCTGTCAAGAGTCCACCGAGGGCAAGTTTTAATCACTTGTTTTCCCATTACGGACTGCTCTCCCTTACAGAAAAATTAAGCCAGAAAAAAAATAATCAAACCTCTGAGAATTAGAATGAAAAATAACTTCTGGAATAAAAGGTACTGTTGGAAGCATATGAGGAGAGAGAAAGAAACAGCCTAGCCTGCGCCCAAGAGGTGAACTGCTTCCCCATGGCAACAGCAGTGCATCGTTTGAGCGTCACACGGCTCTGTGAAAACAAGGCAGCAGCCCAGGGCACACAGGAAACTTTCCACCTCTTCAGCTGTCACTGTCAGAGAACAGAGCAGTCCAACAGGGGACGGGGGACTATTAGGTGGCCAACTTATATTGGCTCTGACAGCCACCTTGGGAGGGGATAAACAATGTCTGATATATTTCCAGTTCTGTTTTACCACTGCTGGTGCTGAATGAGTATGAACGTTAATTAACTAACCTTCATCCGAGAGCCCTGATCTCATCTGAAAAGTGAAAGCGTAGGCAGCAAGACTGTTCTACATTACACACAGCACGTTGGGCCAGAATCTGACCTCAAAGTTCAGTCTAGGTGCTCCTGAGAAGAGAGGGGCTACCAAGGACACATGCATAAAGGAAGAAGTTTCAGGTTTTAGCAGTTACAAGTAAGCAATAAAAAAAATTAACTAAAAAAAAAAAAAAATCTTTCTCCTGAAAAATCCATGCCCAAATTCATGAGCTATTTTGACAGGCCTGTCTTTAGGTAGGTGAAGAAAACAGGAAACCCAGGAGGCATCCCAGATACTATCGCGTTCAGCCACTCCTTAGCTATCCACCCTCCGATGGCATTAGTAGTTAGTCGTGTAGAAAGTAAATGTATAAACTAATCAAACTTCTCCCTTCTTTTTTTATTTTGTGCAAGGCTGAATTACAACCAAATGACTACCGTGGAGTTAAAAGGGAACCACATGGCTCCGCTGAAGAGGAGACAAACTCAAGTTTAGTCCCAGCCTGCATGAAGCAGCGAGGAGACAGGCATCCCCACGCACTGTTGATTCATCTAACATGGACACACTTACTGTTTCGCTAGTATATGGACGGGAGCGCTACTGCTTAGGAACCCGCTGTAAAAAACACACAACAGAACCAGAACCTACCAGAGGCCTCTTACAACTAAGGATAAGACAAGAAACAGTTGGACACGTACTCCAGCAGGCTAACAACTCTCTTCACTGCCAGGGTGTTCATAAAGCATTTCAAATAACTTAAGCAAACGCTTCAGAATTTATACTTTTATTACAGTAAATAACTTCCTAGCTGCCTCCTCACCTGCATGTTCCAATATGGCTAACAAGTCCTTTTTGGTGTGGTTTTAAAAGAATGACTACATTAGCTGGCAAAGAGGAAAAAAAAACCCAAAACTAACTAGGTGCCAACCTCACAGCAATGAGATCTGATTAACAGATACACCTAGTTTAGAAGTGGGCACTGCTCATGCCACGAAGATTATGCCGCCTGGCGTATGCTACACTGGGAAGGAGGGAGTTGAAATTTGCAACAGGGCAACGCGTTGGAGGAATGCAGAGAAAAGAGAGACTCCCTGACACAGCTACAACAGAGGCACACATCGAAACAGAGGAGTCTCTCAGATGTTTTGAAGACCCAGACCAAAGATCTGGAGAGGCATTTGCCAACGCTGGGAATGACAAAAGCTCAAAAATCACACATGCCACTGTTGTCCCACTCTGCCCTGCCTACAGCTGATGGGATACACCGCAATACAAAAGCCCCATGAGGCAGCTAGTGATTTCCATGCCAAATTGTGAATTCCTACCCAGTCCTTTATAAGCTATGGTTAAGTCATGGCTCCCCACATAGCTGTAGCTGAATGTCTCAGGCTCTTAACAAGTTTTTCTTATCTTAAAAAGGGTTTAAACAAGAAGGAAGTACTTTATCCACAGAACATAAAATAATGCAGCGCTCACTGCCATCACATGTTACAGAGGCCAAAAGTTCAGCCAGGACTATTAAATGCAGTGACAGTGAGTACCCAGCAGCTCAGGAGTCACTACATCTCAGACTACCAGTATTGTTCAAAGGAGGGATCTTTACTGTCTCATCCCTTTACCCTTGGCAACTGCTATGGTGACCATTAAAGATGGAAACAAACTAGATTGACTGCTCCTCTGATAAACAATGGCTGTTTTCACTTGATGCCTGCATGAGACAATTCTCTCCCATGGACACTCCCTACACCACACACAAATGGGAAACCGAAACATAAACTAGGCTGACAAGAAACCTAGGGCAGATCAAAGTAAAGAAGGATTCACTCCCGAGTTCAAGGCTGGCCTTTCAACTATGACACTTTGAAACTGGACTCCAAGTCTTATGGCTATGAAGAATGATTAAATAGCAAAATTTTAAACACTTTAGAGGCAAAGAAATGCCTATTTGCATCATATCTGAGCAGTCTTCTGCCCTTCCCACTTGAAACACAAAGCACTAGATGACTCACCTGTCAGAATAGTCTGGAAAGCAGCTTCCACATTTGTTGAGTCTAAAGCAGACGTCTCGATAAATGACAAACCATTCTTCTCTGTGTGGACAGGAATATTACAATTAGAGGAGTACCTCACATATCTGTCTCCCATCTGGAAGAACTTCTCTACCAGATTCTATTTGTCATGTTCCCGATGAGACACACAGGTAAGAAGTTGTGGGTTTTTCCACCCTTCAGTGAAAGCAACACCACCCAACACCAACATTAGAATTTCCACTCATCCTCAAGCACAGGGATCAGTCCAGTGCTGTGTTACTTTGAGGCACATCTTCCTGCAGGACTGGAAGTGAGAATTTGTCATACTTTCAAGAATCGTATGAGGAAGCTTCCTGCATTTTCTTTAACCTCTTAAAGTTTCTCCACATCCCACCTGCTGGTATGTCATGGCAGCTTATTTAACAGGGAGAATGACAGTCCTCCGCCTGCAGGCAGGGATCCTCACTGGCCCTACGTTCTGCAAATGCAGCTACAGCAAGCCTTAACATAAGAAACCCAGCTACGCTCCTGGATGAAAGAAATTTGGCCTAAAACAAGATTTACAGAAACCAGAATTATTTTTCACAGATCTTAATCATGCTACATGAGTCAGAAAGCCAGTTTAATGCAAGTCTGTTCAGCCACGGGCACCTGCGTAGTGCTCCAGAACACTTGGGACGAAGGTGGCAATATACAGGTGCAAAGCTACCACCATACAAGAAATGTAACCTAAAGCCATAAGCACAGTTTCAGCAAGAAAAGCAATGCATAGGCAAGAGAATAAACCTGGTTTAAAATTTTCAAGTGCACCTGGCTCATTTTTGAAACCACATCAGCATGCGTGTTCTACAAGGCTTCCTTGACTGAATTAAAGAGAGCAGAACACCAGTATGTGACACTGAGGAACATCACCAGCAGTACTCTTTTTCCTCCTACCAGCACACTCGCTTATCTAAGACCATGTAGGTGGATCCCCAGACAGTTAGCATTAGGACATTGAGTTCACCAACCTGCAAAAGCTCTGGCCTCATCTGTAGGGACTGCTCTCAGGTGGCGCAAGTCACTCTTGTTTCCCACAAGCATGATTACAATATTGCTGTCAGCATGGTCTCGCAGCTCTTTCAACCATCGCTCTACATTCTCGTAAGTAAGGTGCTTAGCAATGTCGTACACCAGTAATGCCCCTACAGCTCCACGATAGTACCTGTGGGTGAAGAGACACGTTACAAAACCAGCAAGAAACATTATGATTAAAAGTGACAAGTTACTGTGCAATAATGGGAAACAGCTATTATTAAGACAGCTATACAAAAAAATATCCAGAAGCACGCTATGTGGGACTCAAAGCAGTGAATTCTAGCATCCAGACTAGTGTTATGCTACAGGACCATCAGAGCAGCCATGACAGCTCAGAGTGTAGGGTGTAAGCCAAGCCCAATGCCTCTAGGGAGAACCCTGCATCCCAAAAATTAAGTTCTGGAGTCTGCGGGGAGCTGCTGTCACCTTCAACCTCTGATCCACTCCTGAAAAGTCTCCCCCGCCCATCACTGTGGGTGCAGTACGGGCACAGCCCATAGTGATAAAGAGATTTCAGAATGACTCACTGGATCATAAAAATGTTGACCTGATCTATTCGCTTTATAAAAGGCCACAGCTGGTCTCCTTTCAGTCCAGAGAAAGGCACAGTAATGTATTCAACAAGAAACAGTCTGCTTTACTTAAATCCAGCTTTTGCTATGCTATTTTTTTCCAAGCAAAGTGAGCGGTCTTTCTTTACTGCTACAGGAGGGTTTCTGGTCTCAGGTTACCACTGATAAAACCTCCATGAACACTGGTATTACTTTATCAATCGCTTGCATTGAAAAGAGTCTCTCAAAGCTCTTGCATTCCAGGCTTGAAATGCCTCCAGTTACACATCATGAGAGCACTGAGAAGTAAATCCGTTTGTCCAGGGACACACTCTGTCAAGTTTCTGGACTGAATATTTAAGCTTCCTTCCCCCCTAGGTTGTGGATATTACACAATAAAAACAAACACACCCCAGTTTCTGAGGAATAAGAAAGGCCCAAAATTACCCTCTTCAGCCACACAAGCTATCACTTACGCTGATGTTATGGCTCGGTATCGCTCCTGCCCTGCTGTGTCCCATATCTGAGCCTTTATTGTCTTCCCATCGACTTGAATGCTCCTTGTTGCAAACTCTACTCCAATGGTGCTTTTGCTTTCCAAGTTAAACTCATTGCGAGTGAATCGAGACAGAAGGTTACTCTTGCCTACTCCAGAGTCTCCGATAAGTACAACTACAAGATAAAAGTGACATGAGAATCAGATTCCAGGTGTAGATAATATACTTTCAAACACCTGCAATAAACATTTATTTGCCAGAAGGAAGCATGAAGGAAAAGAATGGCAAAACCACCACCCTTGTCATGGGTCTACTGTCCAAGTGTTGACATTTCTAGAGAGCCAGAGCTGCCACATTCACCAGCATTTTGAACAGACGTTAGACTCAACTTTTACTTATTACATTTCAGTCTCCTTTGCCCAACATGGAAGAACATTCCTCCTACAGGAAGAATATACATGGCTGTCACTGCAAGCGTCGGGGACAGTTTGGATTTCACATCCTTGTAACCTAGAACTAAAACCCACCACTAATTAAAAAAGAAAAACACACCACCCAACCGAAATCTGTTTTTCTGGAGAAGTCCAAACTGCAGGGCAGGCAGCAGACTCTCCCTGCATTTTATACCCTCCCCCCACCCCAAACCACAAGACCACCATCACCCTGATGGACAGTTAGAAGATGTTAGCTGAGCCACAGCACTCTGCCCTCTGCAGCCCTTCGCTGCTGCTGTGACTCCTGGCCGCTTTAGGGCAGAGCCTGCAACTGCTCTAAAATGCTGCCGGGGTATTGCTGGGCCTCAGAATTAGAACCATCCACTCCCCCTTCCACGGCTCAGCTTGACTCATCACAGCACCGGTGCCAAGGAAGCTAACTGCAGGGGTTCAGCTAGGCTTGACAGGAGACTGACAGGGGGGTTAAAGTACAGGAAGAAAAGCATCACGAGGACCCGCTGCAATATCCTGTAATGCTGAGTTGAAAGGTGCAAGTTGAAGTGTAACTTAAAACTCACTACCAAGATGCAGGGCACTGGATGAAACACATTCACACCCCTGCGTCACACCAACAGGAGCCCCTCGGGATGATCTTTCGCCCTTAACGAAGATAAGGTACTGAACTGGTAACAGAAGGAAATGAGAGGAAAAAGAGGACAAGTAAGATCCCTGAGAAGAATGACTAAGAACCTTAAAAGTTCAGCAGTGAATCAAGGCCAGTCAAAACAAAAGAGCGCACGCTCAGGTGACAAGAAAGAAAAGTGTTGTTACTAAGCTTGTATGCTTGTTTTGAAAAGACAGAAATACTTGCTCACTAACATACATCATTTCACAGTTGTGTGTGGTACAACAGAGGAGCGAGTGCACCAAACACCCTTCAGTCACATGAGAACCCCCCCACCGAGTCCCAGTCTAGCAGCACAAATACTCCCATCTGCTGCCGCACCACACGGCAACCCTCCGAACACCGCCTTCTATTTCAATAATGCAAAACCATTCTGACAAATGGGATTTGCTCTGACTGTAAGGGCAGAGAAGCATCTTTTAAACACCCTCCATGAAATGAAAATTGCAGCAAACGCTAGCTTCAAACATGGCCTTGTAGAGAATGCTTCATCAAAACAAACATCTTTGCAGCTTCCTCTGCCAGCTGACTCAGCACACAGCCAGCCAAGCTACAGAAGTGGCATAAAGCACGGAGTGTCTGTTAACCCCTTCTGTTTAGGGAGACCACAAGTGCAGGTAAGGTGGCAAGCACCTACGCTGACTGCAAATAGGGTTCTGCTTTCCTACGGGCCGGGTCAGCCCTGTTGGGTGTCAGCTGCCTTGACACAGCTGAACAGCCTTGCTGGCACGGAAGATGCCAAAGTGTAATAAACTTTCTGCGGGGGACAGGGCACGTAATTGCTTCATCACCACCTGGCAAACTGCCACGGTTTTTCTCTTTCATTGGCAAATAAGTCCTCCAGTACTGTTTTGGCAGGTTTAGGCCTCAGGTTTCGATGACATCATATTTGTATACACTGGGAGGTGTTACAACCAAAAAGTCCCTAGGAAGGCAAAAGCTGTCAACTGCTTTCGCCCACTTCAGTCCTGCTATCACCCAGCATTAGCTTTAGCAGCAGCCGAAAACTTCTCTAAACAAGAAAAGCAATCTCACACATTATTTGCTTTTTCCAACAGGACACATGACATACCTGTTAAGTATTCCCCTCAAACGTATTTTTGTTGTTTGGTGCATATTTCAAAGCACAACTTTAAGTCATTGAATAGACTCATCATTTTAATCCCTCTGTCAGGTTTCTTTTCCTTACCATACTGCTTATGTTCTAAATAGTTTCCAGCACCAGATTAACATGTCCCAATTAAAAGGGGAAAATATTAGACTTTTCTCCTTGAAGTCAGCTATTTCCTCTACTTAACTGGGCTGCTGCAGCTCCTGAACACAGGCACAAGAACCGCTCGCAACGTCAGCAAATGCTTGTGACTCCTCACACTTTCTGCATTTCTGTCCGTCTGAGCAAGCATCACTCTTTGAATACAATTATGAACTGAGACAACTTTAGCAGCCACTCAGACTGCATTATTAATTTTAATTTTGCTTTGCTTATCAAAGCGCTTCATTTTGATATTTTATACTACACGATGTTCCCATGTATTACATTCTCAGCATAGAAATAAAGTAGGAATGACGCTGGATGCCTGAGTCCCATTCTAACCATCCCAGGCAAACAGTTTCTGGGAGGGAAAAGACATTATCTACTTCCATGTTAAAGCTAATTGTTCCTGCACACACACTTTTATTGGGCTTTTCTTCCAGAAACTCACTCCTAATGGTTAGAAATTGCCTTCTAATTTACAGAAGAAATTAGCGGCCAGCTGATGGTGGTGTTCATGTGCCAGCATTGTCCATTAGCTTATTAGTTTCTTCTCCCAGTGGTGTTTATGCCGGGGTATTTACAGAAAGCAACCACATCTTCTCTCAGCTTTGTTCTGCCAGCTAAATAAGCCAAGTTCTCAAATATTTCCTTATAAACAGACTGTCCACTTCCTCAAAAATCTGCCCTACGAGTTTTTAAATTTCTTTTCCATGCAGTGAGAACCACCACACACGTCATTCTAGGTGAGATCTCTCTGTGATGTATATAGGGACTTTAATATTTCCATCTCTACTAGGTGCACCTTGAGCTGGAATTATCTTTTCCTGACCTTGGTGGCTCAGTCTGCCTCTGGGCAGACCTAATTGTCCCGGCTTTTAGTTGGCAACTCTTACTTTATCAAATTCCTATGAATCCCCAGGTGCAAAACCTTACATTTGAAAGAACACTCAGTTTGGAGGGCTGTAGTCTTCATCAGCACACAGCCCTTCCAGTGCTGCGCCTCGACTTTCTCCTCTTCCACCCAACTTCACATCACCAGGAAATTCCTTTACTATATCACCACTGGAAGGAGGAATGACTGGAGGAAACATTTAAGCAAGTTCAGCCACAAGACCTATTCTGGAAAACCTCCATCGATAGCCTTCTTCAGACCAGCAATTCCCTTACAAAAGCAGCACCTTAGAAAGCTTCGCAGTCATGGGAGATTTGTATTGGCACATCCTGAAAGTGATGAAAGGGATCTCCCTGCCCCAGGTGACCACAACTAGGCAGGTCATTCTTACTGGTTTAGTGATGTACCAGTTCAACACTTGCAGCCACATGCTTTAAATCAATGCATTTGACTATCTACAGCACTATGACCTCAAAGATTTAAGACAAGCATTTGGGGGAGGGAAGAAAAATTTCAAAAAAATAGAAAGAGAAATGAGTTTGAAGTCCACACCACTGTATCAATTTCACTCTGTAATTCCAGTTTTATTTCTGTAGAAGACCAAAATAAGAATTCCATTTCCTAAATTGTATGAAAGCAATTTAGAGAACTACATCAAGAAAAGATTATTAATTTTTCACCAACATTCCAGCTCACTCACCCAGTTTTTATTCCTGTTAAACCTTTAACTTAGATTTCATGAGGTTAAAGTATTTTCTGAAAACTCCAACTGTTATTGACAACCTAATCAGGTTGAAAATAGAAAGTCCAGCACTCCTAGGTTGTGTTGTCTATGGTAAAAGTTACTATAGAAGTCACATATTCCACAGTCTAAAGAGCATCTTCACGAGCCCCAGAAGAACCTGCTGATGAACACCTCTGCCTGCCCACTTCAGTTGGAATTTAAAGAAAACATGAATAAGATGACCTGATGCTACACCTTGTAGGCAGCTGGTGATAAACTTCACCCGATCGTGTCTTGCATAGATCTCCCTCCTCGCCTGTGCCCGGTTTATTCACCCATTCCCCGTCACAAACAGGCGTCTGAAAGGCACGTTGGGGTAGGCGTCATTCATCACCCGTACATACAAGACGTAACGCAGAGCTGGGACTCCGGACACCCCTGTAGTAAAGCAGCTAAGCCAGCAGGTTCATCATAGCGCAGAAGTGCCTCCACACCTCACTCAGTGAAGGCACAGAGCTTGCTGCCGTTATAAAAACCAAGAGGTGTCATGCAACCACTTTTCCTTACAAATTTCCCTACACAAAACACACAAGAAAAAAATAAATGTGTCTTCTAAAACCCAGACCGACAAGTTTGTTCAGTTTCAGAGCATTTCCTCAACGTCAAAGGGAAAAGTTTGAGAAACGAACATGATGCAAAGTAGGAAGCAGATACCTCAAACTGGAGTTTTTCCTAACAATAAGCTGAATGTCACCACAAGTCAGGTCCATGTTCAGAAATAAGAAGTCTGACCCCAAATCCAGAGTTCCAGATGGTCAAGGTGCAGACATAATCCTCTCGAGCTTTGTCCATAGAAAACAGAGAAGACATCTTCTGCAAGTGAGGGTTACTTTGGTATCTACTTATCTACTGCAAGGACATTACTTTTATCAAAAAGAGTAAAAAGTTCCTCTATTTAAGCCAGGCTTAATTTATTTAGTAGTAAAGTAATATCCTTATATCACCATTATTTTTTCCTCCCATTAAAATTAGAGAAAGATTTCTACAAGCTGGAATTCATAGGTCTAGCACTTCCTCAAGTGGAGGGCTGGGAACAGCTAAACCCAAAAAGTACAGAATACAAAGGTAGCTGGACAAGAATTTACCAGAAATGATCTTTTTACAAGCTAGGCTTAGGCTTCATCATGTGCTGAAGTGTTGCACCAGAGCCAGGAGAGGGGTATTTTGTAACAGGTACTGTGATTTTACCGTACAGCAGCACATGAGGCCTCAGTTTACACCCACCAGCAGCCAGCCAGATTTTGCCGTCCAGCTGCTGTCAGCGGCTGACAGGACAAAGCCAGAGGTCTCACGGAAACAGCTGCACGGCACTAACTCAAGAGTAGGAAGAGACAGCTAGACTAGAGAATATCACCCAACTATTTTAAACCAAGTCAAACTCTGAACTCAGTCCCACCAACCTACCATGGCCCTCCACGTTCACAAACCCAGAAGAACTGTCCTGCTGGATTAAGTGTCTTCTAGACCAACACCCAGCCCGACTGTCACAACCTGATGTCTGAGAAACATTAGGTGTAACAGAACAAACAGGGTAATCCTTGTCCTAGCAAGCCCTTACATCTTCAAACAAGCAATACCTTCAGACTTGCCATTGTAACCATCGCGCTGAAACACCCCAACAGACTTTTTTTTCCTCTTTTCATGCAGTTTTTCAAATGCATTTACAGTGTTTATGGCAATGCACCACTGCAAAATTTGCATATGCATCTGTGGGACTTTATGTCCTTTCGTTTTCACCTACTGCGCAATAGAAGAAGCATTACAAATATCCACAAAAATTATGACAAACAGTAGATACTTTCCCTATTGGGCATTACCACTCACAGGTTTAATTTTGATAAAGTTGTACATCACTTCAGTATAAGGGATATGAATCCATTAGGTGTCTCATCCGATTATTTTGATGCCCTTCTCCATCTCTTTAATTCTACAACATCCCTTTCAAAATGGGTATGCCCGCCCTGCCTACATTTGCTCTCAGTCCCTAAGATGCTCATGTCTCAGACTCAAACACCGGCTTCATGTTCCCTCTGAGTTCTCACTTCCTTTTCCAAGAGTTTTACCTACCTCTTGCCCTTTTGACCAGTGCCTGGTAAGGAGATATTAATTTCAGAGACCTACTCACAATAATTTCATTGAGCATTCCAGAGTGGTGACAGCTTGTTTGGAAAGTTACAAAAGTTTCCACAATTTGCATTACTCTGTATTTGTTATGTTATTTCAGCTGCCACATTAATCCCAGTTATGTGACATTGCATCAACTTCCCACAGTCTGCTTTAGCTTTGGAAAACCTGAATCACTCATCTTCACAGTACCATTTCCATTGCATCCACAATACCATTTCCATTGCATAGGAGGGGCAAACAATCAAACTGGCTTTGAACTTTTCTATATAACTGGACCATAACTGCATTATTTCCCAGTTACATAAGGAAGCAGGTCTAACAAAAGACAGGACCTCTCCCAGCAAACTCTGCGTCACTGATATTCCCGGGCTTTCACAGCTAAAACATTAATTATAAGCATACTGACAGAATTGTATGAACACGTAAAAGCAGTGCAATGGTTTTGATAACTTGTACGTATAAGTAGCTACAATAAGATTCTTGATGCAATTAAACCTGTGGTCAGCAAGGCCCTTGCCAATGCCCCAGGCTGAGAAAAGAGGCCCTTCCTGGGACTTCCTGATTTGACTTCAATAGCAGAAAAGATGACTGATTTATAGTTAGAAATAACGCCACTTTCCACATGGCAATTGGCTAAGACAGGCAGAAAAAAAAATGCAATTCCTCTAAGTTATTAAAGGAGCTTAAAGGTACAGGAAAAAAAACCATCACTGATGTTTTCCTTTACCTAAGTTTCATGATGACAAGCACTGGGTCTCTCCCCATCAAAACGTAACAAGCAACACTCTAAATCCTAAATTGAAATGGACAATGCCATATTGCAATAAACACTAATTTTTTACAATACTTTGCTTGCTTTTGCTGTAGGATTAAAAAAAAACTCTCATAGCCAATTTCAAACCATCAGCATTTCTGCAGCTGTTTCACAGCATGCTTCATGAACCTTTACAGCAGGCTGGTATTTTACTCCGCAGGGAGTGAAAATTGAGTAGTTAACTCCAACTGCAGCATTTTAACCCAGCCTCTGCTGCGTGGCAGAGCGGAGGGCTCGGGCCCTGGAAAAGAAGGCATTCCTGCCCCTCTGCCGGGTGCCACAGGAGGCCAGGGCGTGAAACAGCAGTTACCGTCGCTCCTCTTGAAGGGCTCAGCATACAAAAGGCGGCAAATAATATTATTTATTAAATTAGCTGCATCATCTATCAAGGCTGAGCGTGAAAGTCATTCGCTGTACGCTCCTGGATGACAGGTGGAAGAGGCAGCAGCCCTTATCAGCCCTGGGCAACCTGGCTGGTGATCCCCGCTCGCCACCCAGCCCGGCAGCGCCTCGGCCCGCTCACGGAGCGGAAGCCTCGGAGGAGCCGCGGCC
>VXBO01012174.1:34157-53140 GCA_013400135.1 Rhinoptilus africanus | reverse complement strand
AACTTTTGCTAGCTCCTTTATTTTTTTCTCCTTTTGACCTCCTCTGACCAAATTACAGCCAGACGCGCTCCTCGCTTCCCCCCGCGCTCCTTCACACGCAGAGTTGTCCCCACCACCCCTCACCTCTTGGCCGGCGCCCACCAGCCCTCTCTGTCCCCAGCCGGGGTGGGGGTGCCCTCCTCCCACCTTTGCGGGCAGGCGATGGCTTCGGCCCCGGGGCCGCCCGGGACCCCACTGCGGTTTGGGGTGGGTTGGTGGGAAGCCCCCCTGGCTGTCACGGATCCGTCCCGTGCACCAGGCCGTGAGCGGGACGCAAGGCTGAGGGAGCTCATGGTGGAGCGGACAAGGCCACCCGGCTCACGAGGTGCAAAGAGGCCGCGAGCGTGAGCCCCTTCCCCACTGCCCCGCTGCTGCCCACCCAGCTTCTCCCTTCCCAAAAGCTGCTCACTCGCCTGCCCCTGTGCTGTGGGAGGCACCAGCTTTGCCACCAGCTTCCCTTGGCACAGGCCTGAGTCTTAAACGGAAAAGGATAAAAACTGTGCTTGTGTCAAGATGATTAAGCCAAAGCTCTTAAAATTGCTCTTTTTCCACCAGCTTGCCCTTTAGCAGCAGCAGTCCGTCGCCATCTCTGCAGTCAGCGACCGTGTTATCATTCCTGTGCACGGCAAGGAACCCCCAGGCCTCGGCGGCAGCGCTGCGCATCGGTTACGTCTGCTGGAGCGATAATGAACCGTAACGCGATCCTCTGCGTTTGAGCAGAAATAGTTCACGCTGCCTCAGAGCTTCTGAGCAGAGAAAACACAGCACTAACAACAAAGGCACAGGACGCGTGACCAGGACGCGTGACCACGCTGCCGGCGGAGGCTCCGCGGGAGCACACGGGTGAGGTCAGAGACCGGGCTCTGGGCTCACCCCACGTCCTGCCACCAGTGTGTCCTGGCAGAACAAGCACATCCAGCCTCTCGCAAAGGTGCACAAAACCCCCTGAGCATTCAGGGAGCCGCATCCTCAGGACGCTGTTCCCGTGTCCCATGGGAATTATTGCGTGTGCCAGTTCCGTAAGGGCATTGCAAGGCCAGACCCCGCAGGAGCAGAGAGCACACTGGGAGTGTAGCGGCGAGGTCTGTAGGAGTCTGCATCGTCTCTGGATTCGTCCTTTTTGCCTCCAGACAAAGCCAGAACACCCGAAATCTTGATACCGCGATCACTCGTCATGCTCCTGCCACCCTTCTCAGAAGTTACCCTGCTCCATCGAGTAGTGCATTAAACTGGCAATGGCTGCTTGTATGGGTAGAGGCTGGGCCATGTTTATAACTCTGTACCTAAGGTTTCCTTCTTACACCCTATTTGCCATTCTCCATTGAACTTTGTTGTCAAAATGCTACTCATAGAATCACAGAATGGTTCAGGTTAAAAGGGACCTTAAAGATCACCTAGTTCCACCGCCCCCGCCCTGGGCAGGGACACCTCCCACTAGACCAGGCTGCTATTAATTTTCACTTGATGTTTTTCAGGCCTGGTTTCATCCTCCAGAAGCGCTATTAGTTCTAAAAAAATAAAAATAACACAGATGAAGTATTTTTAATCATCCTCCGGTAAGAGCTGTTCTCCTTTTTGTGTTTTGGATTTTGTTTGTGAGCCTGGAAACACCCTGTATTTACATTTTTCACATGCGTAAGCATTAGTTCCTCTTGCACTAAATTGCAGATGTTCCTCATCTGGACCTGGCTCACCCTACGCAAGACTTTAGGGAACAGAGTGAGGACAATGCCTTTTCTGGCTGAGCTAAAAATCACCATCCCTACATTGCTGTACCGCTGTCACTTGTTGAACTTAGAAAGCAGAGGCATTTTAACCAATCACACATTGTAACACGAAAATTTCAGCAGATTGCAATGTATATGGGCAGCAGCAGGGGTTATTTCCAGCCAAGCCCATTTAAATGCAGTTGATGGTTTATAATCAGGTTCTTCATGGTGCAGAGAGAGAAAACTGAACCAGCAGAAAGAACTCTGCGTCCAAACAGGAGTCAAGCGACAGCAGGGCAGGAGGATAGCGCTGGACTAGCAAGGAGCTCCAGAAACTGAAGTCTTATATTCTGTTCAGTCCTGGGTTAATTTCGTTCCTGGTCAGGCAAGCCCCACACGAGAATGTACAAACCCTCAGGAAATGTCGCTTTCGGCACAGGCTGGTTTTGGCTGCTCTGCTCTTTCTCCGTGTCCCCTCCCGGAGCGTGCTGCTGCAGTTAGGGGGTGGCCTGGGGCACCTCCCATGCATGTGAAACGCGGCCAAAAAGCAGAGGTCAGGCCTGAAATAACAGAGGACTGTGAGCTCTTCGACTGACAGCTTTTAATGTGAGAATAGTCACTCAGCACTGGCATTTCTGCTGCATTAATTGCCATTAGTGTCCTCCTTGCGGGAACACTAAATTCATGGCAAACCCTGAATTAGGGCGCTCTCATAATTCTTCAGTTTGTACTTAGGCACAACCATTTGCGAAGGCAGCACGTTCCAACCAACTGGAGCAGAGACAAGAAATGATCCTCAGCTGGCCCTTCGATGTTCAATTTAGCGACGAAAAGAAGCAGAGGTCACACTCGTAACTGTGTATTTATGGTTGTGTTCTGGAAACTCGTACAGCAGCTGCCAAAAAGGCCCCAGCTTTTGTCTCGGCAGCAGCATTAACGTGCAGATGTGTGTCAGGGCGATCAGCTCCGAGCTGCTCAGCCCCAGGCGCTGGGCATCAGGCTCTCCTCACGCCCAATTCTCCTTTCATGCTCCCGCTTCCCTCCTGCCACCGAGTCCCAAGAGCCTGCAAGAAATCCTGGCCTAATTAAGGGGAAAATTTGCCACCATCTTTGCTGGTTGTAGCGTTCCCACAGGTCAAGGTGTCTCTGCAGAAGACACCAGTGGCGTTTGACATGGAAACAAAAGAAAGAGAAACAGGGGTGGCCAGTATTTGCTGCTGGTCCCAGATTTTCTGGGTCTGAAATCCCTGCTCATGCTTTGCAAAGCCCATCGCTTTGTGAAGCTCAAGGAGAGATTTGGAACTGGAAGTCGCAATAATTCAGAATTATCTTTGAATGGCTGTTGACCCAAATTCCCACTTCCCATATGAAAGGAGCCACTGGCTTCCCCGGGGCAGAAGGCAGGAAGGACAAAAGCGAAGCCCCAGAACCTACTCTATTTTATCAGAGGAGAAATATTTCCTAAGGGGGAAATCCAATCAATACTTCACAATTTTCTAACAATCCATGAATCATTGCAATTATGCAGGGACAATTCCAGCTTTCCAATCCAGCTGCTAAATTAGAGAAACACATACTCTTAGCACTCACTACCCCCAGCTTGACATGTCAGTCAGAAAAAAATCCTTCAGGTATAAAATCTGTCCACTGAACAAATAAAACCCCTCTCCTTTTAAAACCCTGGACCAAACTAAAGGGTCTACGATGTAGAAGAAATTCTATTTTTCAGGTAATTCCGTGACAGAGATAGAATTAATGAAAATGCATGGAGTTGACAGGAATTTTTCTGTTGATAACTCAATTGAATTCCAGTATCCGCTGTATTCTTTTTCTAGCTCTAAGAAAAGAATATATAAGAAGAAATGGACCAAATAAAAATTATTTTTAACATCAGCTTTTTCTTTCCTACCCCTGGAGCTGGAATAAAAAAGGACCTGGATCTGAATGGGGACCTCAGACCTCCTCCTGGTTTCACCATTCTCTAGGGATCTCTGCAGCACTGAAGAAAGAGTGGGAAGGGAGCAGCGCTAGAAAAATTAACCATCTTCTGGAGGCGCTTTTTCGCTAGGACAATATTACAGTAAGCAGAAAGGAAGGGAAGTTTTCAGTATGCTTTGGGAACAGGAATCGAATGCAACAGACTCGATGACTTGGTGTTTCTTGTGATGACTGTTAAAATGAAGTCATCAGTTTCCTGCAACCATTTTGGACTCAACACACATCTCCCTGTCTGTGTCTGCTGCCTCCAGAGACACATTAGCAAGATAATACTGGCAGCTCCACGATAATTGCTGGCCAAGATATAATTTCTGAGACACAGCTCAAAATCTTCTTCCTCTTACTACGCTCTGCCACAGGGTTTTATTTCCTATCTGGGGTCAAATTCTGCTTGATATCGGTGCTGCTACCAGACAAATACAATGTCAATGACAGCAGTGCAGGCATTATCACACATCCCATCATCTTCTCATTTGGATTCAAGAGATCAGCCCCGGGGGAATTAAGAAGGCAGTTTTATTTCTGCGGCCAATTCATTCACTGCTGAAACAACCAACAGAGCTGGCTGGCTGTGCTCAGCGTGGCGATGCTTGTTGTGAAGCTGTACAATTATCCAGGAAGCCAGGCTGAGACTATAAAACTTTGCTCATTAAGATCATTAGAGGGCTGTCAGATGGAACAACTGGGATGGCTTTGATCTGGCAGAATACCCTTCCTCCTGCTCCCAGGCCTTGGGAACTATCCAGTTCCCCACAATTATTTTTTTTTTTCAAGTCATTCAAACAATACTCATTGGGGTTTTATAGGGTGCAATAAGTTCTTCAGGCAAACCAGAGGCTGTAACAGCTATTACAAGATTAATTTATTAAATAGAAACCCTGATATTTCAATGATTCCTCTATAAATATGTTCATAGTTGGCTTTGCCAAGCGAATGACAAAATGTTGCTCACAATCCCAAAGATATTCCCTATAAATCCACTAGGTGTCCTACTGTTTTCAAGCAATTATGCTCAAGGTTGGTTTGATTTTTTTTCCCTAGTTTTGCCAGAGAGGCATTAGTTTGAGTCTTTAGTGGAATTAGGTCTGGATTTGCAGGTTGAAGGTACAGGCACGTATGGTTTGTGTGACACAGCAGGACATCTGGCTCACAGTAGCAGCTCTTTTGGCAAATGCCACTAATGTCTCCCACAGAGACCAACTCAAGGTTAGAGGCTGGAAGAGAAAAAGGGAAAAAAATCTGCCTTCCTCTCTTGGGAATGCTAAACGAGATCCATCAAAGCCAAATCCTCTTCTCGGTCAACCTTGAGCATCTATTTATAGGGCTGCTAAAGTGAGCCCGATGCTGACCTCAAAGGTGGTGGCAACATGCATTAACCTTCATCAGCGCCGCTCTGCACAGGCTGCAGTTTTGACATTCCTGGTCCCTGCTCCGGTCCCTGGCAGGTGTCCCGCTGCCTGCCAGTGCTCCCGCCCCTCCGCAAAGGCCAGCGCGGCACCGCTGACGAGGTGCCCTGTCACTCCAAACACAGAGGGCATATCAAATGCGTACTAAGAAAAGCAGGCTGAAAAATAGCCAAAGGATAATTTTCTCCTCCCAGAAAATACTTGGGGTGGAGTGTGGCCATCGGAAAGTGGACGGCTGCTCCTTCCCTGTGTGACACAGGGCACACACACCGTATCAGGCTGTGCTATTTGGGACAGATCCCGCCTTGGGATCTGTTACTTGCACCGAGTGCCAGCATGGCAGTCTAGACTTCCCTGAAAGAGTCATCTCCCAAGTATCTAAAAACCATCTTTAATTATTCCAGTGTCTTTCAGCGCTCAGAAATGGGTATTTGCAATATACCGGTGCGGGATGACTACAGGGTGATTTCTGTGGTCTTGTCACTGAAGCACAACTCACGCTCTGTACAAACCTGACAGCCTTACCCTCTGCCGAGCCCAACAGTTGCGTTTGCAAACTCTCTCATTCACCGTAGTTTCACAGGGGTGCCGCATCTTGAATTTACCCCAGATCAATGTGAGGAGAAAATTAGGTTTGTTTTCTGTTTTAAAAATGCCAGAGGCAAAGATGCTCTCAGACCATGAGTTTATCTCCTTTTCCATAGGTGCTTCATGGCAGAATTCCTGCCCACAGCTACGGCCATGCAAATAGGCTCTGGGCAATGTGTCAGCACCAGCTTAATCACAAGCTGTAAGGAGAAGTCAGAGGGGGAACAAGAGCCTCCTGTCCCTGTCCCATCAGGATTCCTTGCCATCAGGCATGGCGCATCACAGGAGGTGCCTCGCATCTGTCCTGTGCCATGTGTTACTGTGCTGCCTCTATTTCTTGCTATTTGTGTTGAAGGTATGACAGTCATTTTCCTGACAACCCGCAAGAAGAAAAGATACTCCACTCTTCCGGCTGTATGTATATATAGATACCTGCTGTAGCACCATCCATATGCAGCGCGCACCATATGCTAACTGTGAAAGCGTTTAACCTGGTCCAGTGCATGTGTTTGCTGTTATACATAACAAATACCTCAAGCCTTGCCATGATTCAGTGCATTACGCGTGGGAGCCATCTGGTCCTGTAGCTTAAGCAGCAAACTGAAAATTTGATAAAAGCACAAACAGTCACAATGAGAGAGACTGAAAAGATGTGTTGATATTCCAAGCAGGAGTCTCCTTCCGTGGGGGCTAATCCCATCACCCATTGCCTCTTTCCTGCTCCTTTCTCTGGAAAGCTGCTGTCAGACAGGTTGTACTCTCAGATCCGGGAGTACACACACCTTTGGGATGCTAACGATGAATTTAATGTGCTTGAGAAAACCTTCTGGGACAAGATTTTTCTCAGTAGCCAGCTGTGCAGTGAGCAAGATGCGCAAGATGTTTGCAGCACAGCACATGTTATGGAGCTTGGATTGATCCATAAACCTCCATATGGTTTAAAATGCACTCCCAATTATGATTAGTCATTAATATTGTCTCACCACTGTGCAGAATTATAGCTTATGGCTTGGACAGGCTGATAGGAGCTCCATCTCAGCTTGCCTCAGCCCTGGAGTGGAGATGTATTTTGGAGGGACTGGAACACCAAGGGAGCAACAAGGAATGGGACGGGGTGGACGGGGTAGAGTTTGGGATGGCTTGGATTTGGCCAGGAGTTTGTGTATAACTCAGCCAGGATACTGGGTTACTAAAACTGGCTTAATTAGATTTTGGAGCCAGACCACGTTTCCCCCATTCTGACCCTGGTTTCTGTTGTTTGGAGGGCACAGGGAAGGCAGGCAGACAGAAGATGCCTATTTTAGTAAGTCTCTGCAGGGAACACACACGCGGCAGACAGGTACACATTTGTTTCCTCTGACACCGAATTAATGGGAATTGATGTATTGATTCTGCAGTTCTCCTAAAGATTGCTTGAGGTTTTGGCCTGTTTCCAACTGGTTAGATGCAATGTGCGCACAGTTCAAGACAGATATTTAATTATTCTAATATGAATACAGTTTAAAACATTCAGTTCCCTGTGAAATCCAGAAGAGAATAGCATTTTGATTGTGCAAATAATGCAATTATTCCTACTTTATATAGCCTATTTTCATGCCCAGCTACTCCTTTTGGCTTAGCACAACCAAGCCCCTCCAAAGTCACAGAATTATAAAGATATTTGCCACTAGTACAAATTCATTCAGTATTTTTCTTCTTGTATTTTTCTCTTACCTGTTCGAGAGTGCACCGTTCAGAGCTAATGCAATTGCTCTTCTGTGTTTGTAGAGAGTATTGAGGATTATGGTAGGGCTCTACTAAAATGAATATGTTACTGCCATCACTTCTACTACTATTATTATTATTGTTAAACTATAATAATAACCTGAGTTGGTCATTTGCCAGTCCCAAGGGTTAAAATTGACTGTCTTTGTGGATATTCCCATGTTTAACTAACTAAATAATGCTGAAGTATCCACCTCATATACATTATTTGCAGACTATAGGAACATCTCTGTGCCACGTAAGCTCCTGGTCCTAGAGAGAGAAAGCATCTTGCATGAGGGATGGAGTAAGAGTCTTGTATTTTCTTACTTTGATCACTGTGTCTCTGCTTTTATGATCTCACCAGGAAAGTTGCTTGATGTTTCTTTATTTTGAGCGTCAGCATGGCTCCTGCAAATGTTTGAAGTCATCTTTGTATTTCATTTATTTTCTGGCAAAACAGCATCCATCTGCAGGTTAAGAATAGAACATATAAAAAATTGCATATGACTCCAAAGCACAGAATGTAAAATTTCTGGGCAAAATTCTCTTCTCAGTTACACTTACATAACTCTGGAGTAGTGTCTTCATCTTTCTTGTTGTTACTCCAAAACCCATTTTCATTTCAGCGTGTCAAGCCCAAAGGATCTACCATATACGGCTAAATCCGATTTCATCACAACTGTTGTAATTTCCTAGGCAAATTTACAATCTCTGAGGAAGTACGTAAAGACGCATTTACAGTACATGGGCCTCAATACTCTAAGAAATATGCTGCTGTTGGTTGCTCTCTGTTAGCAGTTTTCCATGCAAATAAAAATATGGTGTAGGCGGAGAACGGCCTAACTGTCTGGAGCAGAGATTTCCTCCATATGCAAAAGCAGAGAATCTACAGTGTACGGCTGAGCTCGTTTTTAAAGCATCATGTTCAAGAGCTCTTTCTTTAAACAAAGGAATAGTTTGCTCTAAATTGTTTGATATTTATTTTGTGTAACTCTGTCCCTTGGCTGTCCATGCTACAGAAATGCCGTTATGCTACAAGAAGACAGATTGCCTGGACTGGAACCCCAGCCCTGATTCAGGGAAGCACATGGTTTCCTTACAATGATTATGATGATTATAATTACTATTCAGTGTATGGTGCAATTGTTTTTGGTGTTTAAAACAGAACAAAACAAAACAAAACAAAGCTGTTTTGGAAAGGAAAACACCGCGTTAGAAAAAAAATAATTGTAAAATAGGAAGTGGTTGACCTTCAGGAGATAACTCCATCCGCAGTGTCTGCTATCCAGTGTTTCCAGTGACCAGAAAATGGAAAGAAAGGATCCCATTAAATATCCCAATGCGGCTTTAGAAAATAATGCACCTCCTTTTTTGCAGGTATAACATTTTGTACCCCCTGTAGAACAGCTGCTAGTGTCAAAGGCCAAGCAAGCAGTATGTGGAATGCAGAGCCTGAAGTTTTTCAGCAGTCGCTGAAGGCAAAACCCTCTAAAGCTGTAGCAGATGTTCTTCTGCTTCCTGTCTGCTTATCAGCCCCGCAAAGACACTTCATTTTTGTACTTGTTATGCCAAGTGTAACTATGGAGATCTAATACAAGCTGCGCAATAGTGATACGGTGAATAGTTCTTTGCGTATTTGGTTATGAATGATCAAGCAAAATATTATGGTTTCTAAGAAGTCTCTCAAATTTTTCCATATGTACATTAGTCATTCCCCTCGCATGACAAGAAAATGACAGTGTACAAAATAATTTAGGAAATACTGCAGCTCTATAAAGATGAATTTATATGTCATTAACGGATTGCTGCTCCTTGGACCTTTCATAGGTTCCTTTCCAGCCTGACCTGCCCTTTCAACTCGGGTGGTTGTCAGAGAAGAGTCCATGCAACGCGTTTATGTTACAGCAACTGAACAGCAGTTACATGCCGTGCTGGATGTTAGTTGAAGGCTTTAGGTTAAAAAAAGAACAAAAAAAGGGAATTAGTGTCTGCTGAGTTACATTTCTGTAGTGAAATTCTTCACTGATTTCCGTTCACAGTCCTCTGTATAATGTCCAGAGGGAAGATGTTAGTTTGGCTTCAGTGTGTTCACATTTTATATGTTGTGTCTAATACATCACAAAATACGGAGTGGTATATCCCACCGACTGTATTCCTCTGAGGCCTTGAATATGCTATAGAAGAGAGTCCTTAACCGTCAATTTAAAAATCAGTCACACTAAAGATTTTTTGCTGAGTAATCTAGGTGCACCTCGGCTGTTTTAATTCCTGTTTATATTCATTATGAGCTCCTGTAAATTATAACTTTAATATGAATTACTACACACAAGTGTTAAAACAGTATTCTATCTATTTTAGGGCTTTGAGCTAGTTTAATAAGACTGATTTTTACACTGATGTATTTAAATTGGTATGCATTCCCAGTACAGGCAAGACCCAGGGCAATTCAGTTTATCATTTAATAGACATGAGTTCTTTTTCCTCCATGAATTAGAAGAAATAGAGGAAGTTACGTAAATCCCAGCACAGATGTTTTTGCTTTAAGGTTTTAACAGTACGGAAAAGGATGAGTCTGGAATGGTTCCTCTGCCCATGTTGAAACTGGAAACCAGAAGTGAGAGCTTTGGCCTGTCACTGGTAGACATGGTTATAGATATTCCCATGGGAAACAAAAGGTTTCAGAGCAACAGTGGCTCTGCTGGTGTTTGCCACATTTCATATAACGCTACCAAGGAAAAAGAGCAGTAAGTAACCATTATTGTCACTTTTAAAATGCTGGTAGCATTACAAATCCATGTTGACCTAGAAAACGCAAATAGAGGGCACAGTGGTTCCTTGAGTAGTCCTTCTGCGGGTGACAATCTGTTGTATTACAGCATTTCCTCGAAGGAAATGAAGCACTTTGGGATGACTGGTTCCAGGGGAAGTAGGTATGGATATTCCTTTGAGAAAATGAGCTTCCAAATGAAAGCTGTAGACCTACAATTCAGTCACGTTCCTTTCTCCAAAGGCAAGCAATGACAAGGCAATGCATGAAGCGAAAGAGAAATGTTGAAAATGATTATATGAGGGACTTTATGCAAAAGACAGATTTGCAGGGAAAAGATGGATTTGATGAATGCAGTGATGGAAATTGCCTGAAGCATCTGCAAAAACACCACAAGAAGTACGAAGCTGAAGGAGGAAAAGGGGAAAAAAGAAGACCCAGGGATTAAATCTGTATGAGTTGGGAATGTGGAGGTGAGTTCCTGGAAGCGATGCAGTAAATATATTTAAAAAGCAACATTGGTACTATGCCTGGGTAAGGGATTTCTCAGCTGAAGTATTTGAAAACAGAGGTCAGTATTTAGACTTAGGCTGTAAGGGGTAGCACAGTAGGAAGTAGGATGGATGAGATGGCTTAACAGGGCTTTACTGTAGTCAAATTAATTCAGTTTAAATAATTAATTCTCTTTTAAATTGACTCTAGTCTGCACACTTGACATTTTGGAAACGCTGCTATTGCCTGGCTTTCTGGTAAATGCTTTTGCATCTGTTTTCCATTGTTTCCTTCTTGAAAAAAATGCTTGTCACTAACAGGAACCATCAGCAGCATGGAACAAATTGACTTGCCAAGGACATTTCCTCCAGTCTCATTATTTACACTGGAAGTATCACTTTTTGTATTAAGAGTCAGACTGTGATTTTTAAAAAATTGCCGTATATTAAGATAGTTTTGTGCTGTCATCATGAGTCAAATTCAAACTTTGTTAAGTGAATTACTTGCATTGCATCAACATTTGGTAATACTTTTTTCAAGGGGGTAATCAAGCAGTTTAATTAATCCACAGTTCTCTCTGCTTACCTCATTATGTAGAGCTCCTTACTGTTGCAGCAGAGGGCCTCCCCCCGATCAGATATGACACGTCGCTCTCTCTCTTCTGCTGTTAGCACATTGACTTTGAGATTTAAGCGGATGAGATTGAGCAGATCCATAGTATTATTTGGGGCAGGTTGGGCTAAATAAATAGGGTTTGTATTTTACTCTCAAAGTGCTTTGGTTTGTGTTCACCCTCATCTCCTTTGTCAGCTTCAGGTTGTGGACCAGTTGCTATGGAAGTGTTCATCTCTAAACTCCCATGCCGAGTGGCAGTGCTCTTACGGCAAAGGAATACGAATGCAAGTTTGAGTTCTGACTGCACGGGGCGTCTGTTAAAGTTAGAGGCTCCTTTGGGTAAGCTGGACAAAATCCTCCGATTGCTCAGAAAAGGGTAGAAGCTTGGTCTGACCTATATTCATGGTGACTCACTGGTGAGATTTAATGTTGTTCCTTTGTTTTGCCTGTGTTTCTCAGCAGTTGCTCGCATTTTAAACAAGAACACTCCTACCTAACCGAATCGATAGATGAGTGTAATTAGGACCCAATATAATAAGGCCAGTAGTTGCAATAATATAAGGGAACATTCCAGAGCAGTTACAGAAGAAAAGAATTTCGGATAATTAGGCAAGGAGCTGGGCAGTGATACAGATTTTAAAAGTATCCAAGATAAAATAACAGATACTAAAAATATCTATATTGCGATGGAATCCTCATGACTCAGTACTTGAGCCAATCTCCACCCTTTAGGAATTAGTAAGAAAATCATCCGAACAGGGTAGATTGTGGTGTATCGCCTTACTCAGGTGGGCTTACACTCACACTTCAAGGAAGTATCTCACACGGAAAAAGGCTAGGCACAGGTTTCACTTAACAGGGAAACTGCAGTGATGTTTTGAATACGTTCTGTAGCTGCAGCTTTTAAAAAATTGGTGGGTTTATTTCTACGTAGAAAAAAATCTGATACTGAACGCTCTGGATCTTGAATGGCCAAAGCACTGACAGCAGGGCCTGAAATGCATTCTTTTTAGTCAACCAGGACACATTTTTAGATACCTGTGACTCTCGAGCTAACAGTTGAGGAGTGATGAATCTAGCTTGCAAACAGAAACATTGAAGGGCCCTTTTTTCTTCTTTTTATTTTCTGCATAACGTGTTTTCTGACTAGATGCCAAATTTTGAAAGTATTGAAAGCGCTGAAAGTACTGCAAGTATTTTGAAAGAAAAAAATATTTTGAAAAGTATTTTGAAATGCTGTAGAGTTTCAGAAAAGCAGAAAAACTGCGTTATGAGAACATGAGCTATAATCTGGGTCAGATTTTCAGGGCAGATGTTTCAGATGCATTTTCTTGGAAACCCTCCATGACAGTTAGTGAGAAGAGTGACCCAATGTTTTCTCACCATCCAGAATAACTGTTCTGTTGGGTGATGTCATGTGGATGAAGCACTGCTTGTATTTCCAAAGCGATGTCGTGTTTAAGCTTGTTCGGGAACAGAGATTTTTCTCACAGAACAGTTTCAAACAGGGAGTCTAGCAAATCGCTTTGGTAAATCTTGACTGATCGCAATCTGGCTTGTCAGTTTTCTGAGTTTTAATGATCTGGGGTTTTTTCCAGATAAGGACTACTCATGTAAATGATATGCCTTATAAATAAATATGGAAATTATTCCATCTTATTAATTACAGGCTTTATGGTTCAAATACTTAAAACATTAAAGGCAAATGGTGATGTGGATTGCCTTTGAGTCTATTAACTTAGTTATTTGGGTGGTTTGTTTTATTTTTAACCTGACTTACACATGTTGGACAGTATTCACTGAACTAAAGCAAGCTACGTTATGTGCCTGGATATATGAAAGGATATCGAAGGACAATAAAAATCAAAATGCATCATACAGTGGTAGTAGTAAATGGAACCCCAGATTTCAGAATGTTTTTACCTAAGAATCAAATAAATTGGCTTTACTTGGAGAACCTCATCTTAAGTGGTGTTAGCCATTTACTCAAAAATGAGGTAGTTTAAAATTAATTTTAATCCTTTGCACTTACATAGCTGCTTATGAATCTCAATAGTGTTCTACAAACATTAATTAAGCCTAATAGTACTCCTGAGAAGTGGTTAACTGATAGATGTACTTCACTTAACCCGTCATGATATAAGTGATCTCTAAAACAACATTCAAAAACTTTAAAACAGCAGGACTACACGAGACTTTTGAGACTGAAGTATCTTCGCCAGACAAAACTGTGGGAAATGTTTGGGAACATGGAATGCAATTAATTGGCCTAGGCATGATTTGAAGATAAATACAAATTCAAATAATAAGAAACTGAGATCTCTAGTGAAGGAAAGCGGTTTTATATCTGAGGTGTGAGAAGATACCCACAGCATCACAGTATGGCGTGGCGTGACTCTGGGTGATGAACGGGACCGATGCAGAGAAGAGACTCCTATTTGCAGAAATCACCTCCAGATGGGCCAAAGAGCGCGAGTCCAAATCGAAACTTTAAGGCTGCTGCATGAACAGCTATAGCAGTTAAATCCTTACTCTCACTCCTGAGGGTACAGGAGCAGCTGAAAATAGCAACAAAGCAGCAGTATCAGAGTGTACATCCACCAAACGCATCAGTCTCTACAACAGCCCGAGACTGTTATTTTTGCTGGCGAATCTGCATGCATAATTTCCTTCCTGATATTACTCCACAAAGAGAAGCTTCTGTTTTCTTGCTTTACTGATGAGAGCAATAGTTAAAGCGGGTTAGTGCTGGAACAGACAACAGGTTGGGTTTGGTACATGCATTAGGACTTGGACCATCCTCAAGCAGCACTTCTGCTCTCCCATTCCCCAAAAATCTGCCGCAAATATTTGTTTCAGAGCTTCCAGTGTCTACAGGAAGAGCCATTCCAGAAATATGCTCCAGCTGTACATACTTATTTGCCTACTAACAACAGGAGAAGAGGTATGGCATCACTTGCTTGATAGCCCCTTGCACAGCAATGCAGTGTTAACTGGTTTTTCGCCAATTAATGCCAATGGCCATCCAGTGGGTCTCCTATCATTCGATATTTGGTAGTTGCAAAGCCTTGGGAATAGTTTCAGCATATGCTGAGGGAAACTTTACGATGCACAGCCTACATTCTCCGATGCACACTCTGAAATCCTGAGGAAGCAATTCAGCACTGAAAAGTGAAATGATAATGAGTTTGCATCAGATTTTTATTTATAGAAATGACTTGGAAACATTTGGGTCTGGTCTTCGGATACATTTTCTTTCCTTTTAGTTTCCCAGCATTTCTGTGCTTTTGGGACTACAAACTCTCACATAAATATTGGCATTAAATCCTTGCTGAGAAAGTCTACCTGCTGGAGAAAAATCTGCTCATTTTATCCAAGTGGGATGCCTAGACACTGCAATTAGACTTTATCCTTACTCATATAAAATAAAATTCTTTATTTGTATTTTGTGAATTGTAATTCATGACATACATGACTCTGACACTTAATGAACCCCCCTGCAGTGCTTCTGCTGAGTTCACCAGCTTTTGGATCAGGCCCTGTGTTCGCCTCATTTCCCCATATTTTTAGCTGCTTCAGTAAGTTCTTTATCTAGAAAAGGGTCTGAAACCTCTTTTTTTTTTTTTTTTTTTTTTTTTGCATACATGCATGATATTCTAGTGCCTCTTTTATAATTTATAATCAGTAGTTTCCCTGGAGTGCAAAAGCTTTTCAGAAATACTATTCTTGAAGCAGTAAAAGGAAGGGTAACTGCACTGTTGTACTGCTGCATCGTAATATTTAAATACTTTATTATTTCATTATAAAATGAAATAATGTCCTAGAATCTGTCCTAATGTCTTCATGTCCTAGAATTTAATCATTCCAAGCAGGGATGGTCTCTTTATGTCAAAAGAGGTAAGTTCCAGATTTTCAAATATGCATATCTAGAAAAGCCCACAAAGATGTTGCTTCATTTCCAGTGTGATTCCAGCTTGCCAAAGGCTCCATTTCACTGCATAACCATCCGGATGTCGATTCATTACTGCACCCTGAAGTGGGTAACTGGGCAGGGTAAGGCAATCCATCCTCTGAAACGCAGAGTGTCGTTTTGCCAGCTACATGGTTTATAATTATCCATTATCGTTATCTTTATAGTTATTTTTACCAAGGTTACAGATATGTCATGTCTTTTTTAACGATGTTCTGTTGGGTCCTTTTGGAGCCTCATTCTTTCCCTCCTGCAGACCTACATGAGCAGCGCACATAGGACAGCCAAGAGAGTTCAAAAGGAATAAAACTGGTAAGAAAGTGAAAAAATCAAGCTGCAAATTATGTACTTAAATTGAAATGGTTTTGCCTATGGAAGCCAGTCTCTGCCAGGAATTACTGTGAATAGTAATAGCTTCTTTTTTTTTTTCTTTTTTTTTGAGCACTGCTGAACCCATATGAATTACAAGCAGTCGAATCTCACAATCCTGGGACAAAGTCTGTTAAAACCCTGTCCTGGGACAGGGAAATTCTCCATTCCGTTCCTGGCTCTGTCACTGACCATCTGCCACTTTTCCTCTGCCTGGCTTGAGTTTACCCATGTGTAAAATGCACTTAAAATAAGCTAAACCATACTTTGAAAATTACTTCAGTGCCACCAGCTAGAAATTTGGGGTTGCAACATGGAAAAAAAATGGTTCTGTGGTTGCCAGTCCATAGAAACGCAGCTCGTCTCCCCATCCGCGCTCCCGGGGAGGCTAAATCTGGCTGACAGCGCTCCACCCTGCCCTTGCGAGGCAGCAGAACACCACATTAAGCATGCTTGATGCCTGCCCACCTGCAGTTGTTAACTTGTTTAATTAACTTACTGTGCACAACAAGAATCTGATCCAGCACCAACCGGAATTAATAGGAAGACTTCTGTTGACTTAATGATCTTGGGGTCGGTCTCCAGATGCGCACAGAGACCACTGCCTAGAGATCCTCAGCGTCCCCGTAAAGGGAAAGGCTTGGTTTGACTGACACATGGACACTTTTCCATGCAATGAGCCTGCAGGAGCTGGGCACACAGTAAATCTTCCTCTGCCTGTACAGTGACACTATTCACTGATGCTCCTCTTTATTCAGAAATAAATACAGCACTATAGCTACTATTTTTCGTAGACCTTTTTGCACGTGGCAAAGCTTTAACGTGGAAAATTGACACCGAGCTATGCAGGAAAGCTTTGTGGTTGGATATAAGTTAGGAAAGGTGACTTGATAGAGGTGGTGACAAGCTAATAATGAAATGGAACATTGCAATTAAATGTGCTGGTGGGGAAGAAAGTGTGCCACAGCCAAAAGAGAGAGCGAGCGAGCAGCAGGTAGGTCATGGAGAGAAAGCAGAGGAGGCTTGATGGAATAGGGTGGGAAGAAGGGGGAGACGTAAGAACAAGAAAGACAGGACAGAGATAAGCACTGTGTCAGCCCCGATGGTAGGATTGGGCAGAAGCTATTTTGTGTGGTGTTTGTATCAGGCCTTGCACGGTGAGATCCAGGTCCCTGGCTGTGCTTTGTTGGCATTGACACAGTGTGTAATTAAATGCAGATAAGTCCTAGAAGGACAGAAATGGTGGAAGGAAATAAACAGGTTGGGCTATAAATTAACAGCAAATCAAAGATGTCTACACAAAGTTTTACCTATGACATGAGCTGAAAAGTATGAAAACTGCCACAGAATGTTTAAAAATTAAAGTTTCCATTAGAAATACTCAAGAATATTTTAATGGTTATGAACCTAAACTCTGAGAGGTGAACTATTCATACATCAGTGTGGTGATTTTGCCTCAGTTTACAGGCAGCTGAAACAATACTCTAAGAAGCAGGAACAGACTCATTAATCTTGGATGTTAATGCTGAAGCCTAAAAATTAAGCCTACATGAAAAACGAGCAGGGGCAGAGAGCACAGAACAGTTTGCATATCAAAATTACTAACACAAGCCAGAAGATGGACTTCATTATTGCTTTTTATTTGGAAAACATTTCCAGGATTAAAACATAACAGAAACTGTCAAAGGATTTAGAAAAATTTCTACAGCACACTAAATAATTTAAGGACTCTACAGAATGCAGACCAGCTTGCAGCAGAAAGTACTGAGGTTCTGGATTCTTGATCTCTCGCTCCACTGTTTATTGCTGAGAGAGAAAACATCTTTTGGGGTGTGGCTAGAAACGCATTTTACAGAAAAATACAAAGAACAGGCAATGTTGTTCTTGCAGTCCCTGCCTGGGATAAGGGTTTGACACATTCCTTAGTCTGCTGAGGGGGAAAAAAAAAAAACAAACCAAGTCAGACTCAGCTTGCAAATATCAACCCTGGCACCGCAGAAAGCTGTGCCTGCGTGTGCGGGCTTGCACATGGGCGCTTCTGCCTGGGTAGAGACTGGCTTCTGTCAGCCCCTCCGTCTCCACGCCAGGGAGAAGAGGAGTGGCATTTCTGCCAGAAACAGTCATATTAATAAAAGCACGTGGTGCGGGGAAAGGTCTTATTTTGTACTTTTATACCATCCTATTTGATCAGAATTTTTTTTCAGAGAGAACGAGGTAAACCAATACAGTAAGTTTGAGCATGCGTAAACATTGACTGTCCAAATTGTGGCCTGCCAGTATCGGAAGGGGGCCGACAGGAAAGCTGGTGAGGGACGTTTTAGGATGTCAGGTAATGGTAGGACGAGAGGGAATGGATTAAAACTAGAGATGGGTCGTTTCAGAATGGACATTAGGAAGAAGTTCTTCACCGTGAGGGTGGTGAGACACTGGCACAGGTTGCTCAGAGCGGGGGTGGAAGCCCTGTCCCTGGAATTTTTGAAGCCCAGGCTGGATGGGGCTCTGAGCACCCTGATCTGGTGGGAGGTGTCCCTGCCCAGGGCAGGGGGTTGGAACTACATGATCTTGAAGGTCCCTTCCAACCCTGACAATTCCATGATTCTATGATTCAGAACTTTTGTATGCATTTTCTGTCTTTATAACCAGCCACATCTAAACCCTTGAGCCAAATGTCCGGAACTGAGGGAAGCTTGATTTCAAAGCCAAAATTGTATGGTTGGAGCCTATCCCTAAACATCACTTCAAAAATAGCACACTGGTATAAAATCTTGAAACTCTGGGCTGCCGTAGACAAGGTGCCAGAAAAGTCGTATTTCTGTGTGTCGGCAGGGGCAGGAGGACTCGTTTTGTTGTGCTCAGCAACATCTTGACACGCTGCGCTAATCTCAGACACACGCTCTTAAAAGATTATTTTTGCCTCGGGTTCTTTTCTAGCCTCGGATGCAACCGCCCGGTTGCGGATCACATCAAGCCTGCAGAAACCCCCTCTTTTTCTCTCCCCTTGATTTCCAGACAGACGGCACCTCCCCCGGGTCCTGCAGGTGAGCTAAAGACTGGCAGATTTGGGCCGGAGATTAATTTCTGTTTAAATTAATGGTGCTGCCGGTGTGGAGGGGAGTCGAGTCGAGCCCATGGTCTGATGGTGGTGTTTTAGGCTGCGCGGAGGGGTTTGCGCTGAGGGCGTCCCGCTCCTCCCTCAGGCTTCAGAGCCGCTGGCGCCTCGCCGCTTCCTGAGGGGAAAAAGGGGCAAGTGGGGGCCGCCGGGCCGAGGCCCCCGCCCGCCGGGC
>VXBO01012174.1:7076-33646 GCA_013400135.1 Rhinoptilus africanus | reverse complement strand
TGGCGGTGGGGGAGAGGTTCCCCGAGGAGATATCGCGGGGAAGGGGCGCTATCGCGAGCCTGGGCCGGCGGGGAAGGGGCGCCCGCGGCGCGCCGGGCTGTCGGCGGCGGGCGGGGGCCCGGCGGGAGGCCGGGCGAGGGGCTGAGGGGAGCCTGGGGGGCGACGGTAACTTTCCGGTGGGCCGCGGTGGGGTGGCGACGGGGGAAACTTTCTCCTTTTCCCGCTTCCCGCCAGCCCCCTTCCGCGGCCGTGGCCGGGCCGGAGGAGCGCACCCCCGGCCCCTCCGGGCGGAGAGCTGCCCGCGCCTCGGCCGAGCGCTGCCCGCGGACCTGCCATGTTAGAGAGGCCGGGCGGGAGCGGGCTGGGCGAGAAGCCGGCCGAGGTGCCGGTACCTTCCCCGGATAAAGGTGCGATATTTTCCGTGCAGCCGTGCGCTGCGTCAGCCGGAGTCGCACAGGTAGCGCTCAGCCTTGTGCATGCGTATTTTTTCATTACCACTTTCCCCTTGGCTCCCACCGCCCCGGTTACTGTACACCTGGATTAATGCGGCGCGGTGGTAAAAATTAGCTCTGGTATTTTTATCTTGGTTCCGTCATGGTGTCTGCATGTAGCATAAGTTGCTGGCTAGGGGGTGATAATATTTAATAACTTCCTAGCGATGGTTGTTATTCTGGAATAATTTCAAACGGGCTGCATTTAAAAATGTGCCGCCTCTGAGAATGTCGATTTGCTAAAAATGAGGTCTTGACTTGGCACTTAGTTCTGGAGTTTAATTTTTTTGAATTACCTGAGTAGAAGCATGGTGTTCTGGACAGCTTTTTACTTCATTTCACAATTTTTTTCTGGAACTGTTGCTCAACTAGAGGTTTCCGTAAAAAGTGTTACATTTTGGTACATAATCTTTCACTTTCTGAATGATTAAACACAAATATTTAATCTTGGCAAGTGTCTGTGGTAGTTTGAGAAACCTAATTGAGTTAGTTTAGCCAAGAAAGGTCAAGGGGGAATAAATGGATTATTTCTGGTTTTTGTGTCTAGCATACAAGTCTTACTTTGTAAGAGTCTCCCCTTTCTCTTTTCTTTTTAAAAAATTGATGTATCTAGGGTATTGGTGAAACACAATCTTAGAGTATTGAGGAGTCTGTAAGCATGTTTAAAATGAATGTTGAAGTTGAACTAAGTGTCTGGTAAATGAAGCTAAGTTTTCTAGGTATAATTGTAACTTGGCATTGAAATTGTTTAATTATCAAAAATAGAGCATTAGAGTGGGGGTTTTTTGTTAGCTTTTAGGGAAGGGGAAAATTGCACGGAGCCTTAAAGACAGAACAAAAAAGTTTAAGCATCTCTACAGCCTTAAGAGTTGTGTGATGTACATGTTTTCCTTATTCTAGAAACATTAGGGTCCAGCTGGATGAAGTACTTCCCTCAAGTTTATGAGCAACTTCTGCTCCTTTGGAACAGGCTTTACCCAGTGGCCTCTTCTAAAGAATGAATTTACTAGAAACTAGCACAAAAGATAAGATCTGTTTCTGTAAGCAGTAAGCCAAAAGGCAGTAGGACCATTTTTAAAAATACAGGCTTACTTGGGAATGTTTTTCCAGTATTAAGGATGGTCATACACATGAGTTTTCATACTTTTTGTAGCAGTGTGGCTGCAGGTCCACATTTCTGGTGAACAGCTTGTTGTATATGCTTGACTTGGATACAACACCGATATGGTGCTTAATGGAATTTCTATATGCTTTAATGGCAATATTAGCCATTTAGTAGTTATGTAGCCAGAGTTAATTATTAGTTAGTAAAGGCATAAATATTGACATAACCTGACACATACTATAGGGCTCAGGTGAGTGTTGCTGATTTGGGTCAAGCATTAGGAACAGTGTAAATAACCTGGTCCTATTAAGATATGTGCTTGAAAGGGAAAGTAGAAAGGTAGAGGGGAGAGCCCAGCTAGTGCTCTGTTAACTACGCTAAAGAGAACGAGGCTGTCTCTGGAAGACGTCTAACTAATACTACTGTTCTGTGTCACTCTTACAAAGGCATTGTGGGCGCTGCTGTTCAGAATCCAGTATGGCAATTTTTAATCTACAGGATTTTGCATTGAAGGGTTTATTAATTTCTAGATAAGTTCCTGTAGTAGTGTGTGATAGCTGGAGAAAACTGTCTTTTGACTCTTCAGTAGGGGAAGAAATATCTAGACCAAGCTGAATAATGATAATGGTATTCGTTAATCCTGAGATTTTAAAACTGGAGAAAGATATTTGCAGCATCACTTAAATATTCAGCATCCCTTTTAGATCTCCATCATACTTCCTAGCAACAGGATTGGAGTTTTGCAAGTCATAGTAGATTGAAGTGCTTTTTATAACAGTGGCAGTAGAAACAGTTGCACTCATGGTCAAACAACAGCAGGTTGTGGAAAGAGAATAGTAGAATAGCTAGAGAGTCAAAACTTTTCTTAATCTTAAATACCTCCTTACACGAAGACTTGTAGGAAGTCTGCTTTCCGTTCATTGTCCTTTACTCAACTTTGACCGTAGTTTTTAAATATGCTGTCGGCATGACCAAAAAGCTGGATGTTAAAATGTTGCACAATTGGTATTGGATTAAAAAAAAAAAAAAAAAGCTGATGTAACCTTGCTCAAACATAATGTTTGAGGTATTGGTGGTTTCCAAGTATCTTGCTGTCTGATTGAGGGTTCCAGTAGCTCAGATTTTGATACATCTGTTGTGCTGAATTTTCCTGGAGAGACCTGTAATACTTCCTAAAAGTGTTACAGTATAACAGGTGGGGGAAAAGGCCAAAAAAAGATACCAAAATCATTTCTATTTAAGTGCCTTAGCAAAACATTATGCAATTTATGTGGATTGGTGTATTTCCAGCATGATTCTCTTGTTTATCAAAGAGACATTAGTTAAATCACGTTTCTCTATGACATACTGAAATGCTAACTCAAAAAAAAAAAGGGAAACAAAACCCAGCCCCCCCTCCTCCTTCCCATTTCTCCACCAAAACCAAATCCTGTAAAGATTTATCAGTTTTGAAGAAAGTTTAGGTTGAGCTTCCACAGAAAGCAAGGGGAGAGGTGTGGTTTAGAGGGCTGAGTTGTACTTTTCCCTCACCTTTCTGCTGTAGCCTTGCTGGGTGGTCTTAGGCAAGAGTACAGAAAAGGCCCTGCATCTGTTCCCTTATATATCGGTTCTGTATATAAATGATATTTGCTACTGCAGGCACAAATCATGATAGAAATTTTACACCATACTAAAAGCAGCAAATCCTTGCAAATCCTCTGCAAGCTAAAGCCAGTTATGCCTTGCTTTAATTGAGGGTAGCTAACAGGTAGGAGATGAATATGTATAAATGGTGAATGCATAACCACTGTTCAACTGTTTAAAATCAGCTATTTTTAACAGTGGTCCCGAACGAGTAATTACTTAAAGTGACCGAGGGTCTTTGCTGTATTGCGTAATAAGCCTTGGACATTTTCTGCTGTCTTTTGGTTCGGGCTTAGTCTATGCCTAGTCTGGAAGCTGGGTCTATGACTGACCTGGAAATACTCTGCTGATGTATGTATGCTTATAAAGTGGACCCCCAGCCTATAGGGTCGAAATGAAAATGTTCGGGGAAGACTCTGTGAGGCAGTGATGCCGGGAGGTTTGATCTATAGCAGTCATTTTAGTAGCAGTCTGTGATGCAGAAATAGTCCTTGGTAGTTCCCTAAAGAGCTCAGAAGCAGTATCAGGAGGAAATTGTGAAGTGGAAATGAAAGGCTTCAGAAAGTGTTTGCCCATCTCTTTTAAATGGCATATTTTTACCTTTTCAAAGTGTACTTTCGTGTATTAGATACAAGGTTACTATAGAGGCTGAAATGGAGTGAAATTGTAGTAAACAATTTAGGGGGGGTGAAAGAAGAAGGAACTATGGTATGAAAATAGATTGCGAAGAGTAAGGAAGAGCATTAGAAGCAAGCTAGCCAATTATAGCCTCAGGGTATAATTTTTACTTTAAACTTTGACTTTTTTATTTTGGGTCAGAAAAAATAATTGATACTAATTAAATTATTTCTATTTAGCTATCTGAAATAAAAGTGGACAAATAGTGTGTTGTATGTACTGTATGTACATACAGACTGTATGTACATATATGCAAATGAAAAAGTCCCATGAGGAAACCCCCACTTTTTTTGTATACAAGCTTTATGCAAACAAAGTGAAGGGGATTGTGGGCTGGACTCGTGAGTTTTGGTTTTATCTTGAGCTTCAGAAGAAACACGTAGGTTTAAGGAATTATTCTCAGTTGTACAACTGAGACCAGGATCTTGTCCAGCTCCGGTAGCTTCTGCATGTCATCAAGTTTATCTGCATGATATTTTGGTGACAAAATTACAGTGGAAGAGGCAATGCTGTTCAGATCCTGCAAGTGCAATGAGGCTCAGCACAGTGCTTGTCAGTTAAATCCTGGTACAGGAGCAGTGTGCTAGCAAATTGTACAGCTTGGTAGTTACCTTGTATGCTGAACTCCTATTCAGGACAGTGAAGAGTTCATTATATAGAGCACCAGGGACAAACCCTTCTGTGAGTACTTTTCTCATAATATTTAGCACATAAGGTGACTGTCCCTGACTCAGTACACTTCAGCCTTTCTTTTAAGAGTGTGGTTACTTAATAATTTTGGCCCAAAAGATGGTGAAGGGGTTTTAAGGTCTGTCTGCTCTGTTACAAAAAGATATTTTGAGCTATCTTTGGAATCCTGAAGCAGTAGTATATCACAGCACTACGGCTAATTTACTGTGGTTGTTGGGGGGCAGCACTACCTTAATGTTTCTTTATGTTGCTTTGCTACCTGACCTAGCTAGGAAACCGTCACAGCAATATGCGTTACTTGGTAGATATATCTGTAGCTGAACTGGGAGCAGTATATTCGCACTTATTTTTCTGTGGGGTAGAAGATGACCATTTTGCTAACTGGATGTAGAGATTTACTAGATGAGGGTGGTATTAGTCAGTGTTACCTCACCATTAAACCTTTCCAGTGTGGTGTAAATCATCTGCAAATGGCAGCTACAGCCCTGCAGTTGCAGTCTATGCATGCCATCCACTCAGTGTCTATAATTTGCAGCGTGGCTGGGTCCAGTTTTCTTAATTTATAGGAGACTTTTTTTTTGGCCAGAGAAAAAAAGAATGTTAAATGTTCTAAGTCACAGTGTATTTTAAAATTTAGTAAAAATCTTAGATACAACTCCCACCTGTTTTTTTCCCCCCACCATGCCATGAATTAAAAAGTTTTATTTGGGTAGATAACGGCTTCAAAACTAAACAGTGGTTGGCATGTGAATCCAAACGTGGCTGGGTGAAAGCAGGCCACTTCAGTCACTGTTGCATTCTGTTGATGCACCTTGTCATTTTAGTGACAGAATTTGGGTTTGAAGCTCAATATTGCCGGTCATGATGCTTTCATTTGCCTTTATATACTGTGCCAAGGAAAACAAAACATTCTGTTTGGGGGACTTCTTTTGAAAAGTTGTATAGTAAGTACTTGTACAAAAAACATGAACTAGCTACCCTCCTGAACTGTGTTTTGGATGAAGTAATATTTACATTTTATAGTGCTTACCTTGGCTTCACTCCCCCTCATTTGCTGTAAATTGTTTTCTACATCCCTCCCTACAAACATGGTTGTACTTCAGAAATTGTTTCCATTCTTTTGGTTGTGCTTTTTGGCGGTAGGTAGTGTAATCTAGAAAAATAAGTGGAAGTTTTAAAACCAGCCTTGTTACGATTTGTCTCTGTCATGAATCTTATGGGACAGTTGAACATCACTTTCTTGAATTTTTGTAGTCAGGGTTGAGTATAGTGGGATTATGCTGTGGCACAACTGTAATGAACACAGCCTGTGCCTTGTTAGACCCCCTTAGTAAATAGTTTGATTTTATTGAGGCTAAAAACAGCAACGAAGAATAAACAAATGGAAGACTTGATGGGTGATGGTGGAGAGTATAGAAGACATAGAAAATGCCTGATCTCTCCAAGGTGAAGTCAGTTCCTTCCTGCTGTTTCTGCCAGTTGTTCTGCTTCCTCATCTAAGCTCTGATACTCTAGATGGCTGGTTCTTGCTGACTGACTGCAATGATCCCACTGAATCTAGATTAGCCTTTGAATTTAACCCCAATTTCTCTTTCTTCCTAGGCATTGCTGAACAAATCTGCCTGTCCCTCAGTTCTCGGCCTGCGTTCCTATTTTCTGCTCCCAAACTCATAGTCTTGTGTTCTGTCCCTGTGCTCTTATCCAGCACTTTGGTTCCCCAGGCACCTCTTAGAGATCCTTTGTTGCCAAGTTTTTGAGCTCTCTTGATTATCTCCTCAGCTGTTTGGATCAGAGTATGTTAACCATGAGTTGGTACAGATGATCGTAAACGGGCCTGCAAAAAACTTCATAGCAATTCTGGTTCAGGGGTGTAGGGGCAGAGCAATGCTGTGGTTTTTCTGTTTTGTTTATTTTATATGCCAGTATGTTTCTTAGCACTAGTACTAGTATTGATGCAGCACCAAAGGGAACTTAGTGGAGCCCGGTGGCTTGTTAATTACTATGTTGTCTAACATTACTGAGTGCAGATGTATGCAATAGGATCTAAAAAGTAATGCAATTGATCAGTTTAACTCTATTTGTTAGCAACTTTCTCTGCTGCTGTTGTTTGTTTAACTGTAGTAGTAGGGAATGTGAAAAAAAATGGGAAAAAATAAAATATTGTCAATGTCCTACTAAAAAAATGCTATGGGAAGTCCTGGTTTTATTGGTGTAATAGTGTAGGTCATTTGCACCTTGTTTCTTGAACAAGTAGATCTTTTACTTGATAGTTGGAGGACTGTAAACTAGTTGTAAATACATTCTACAAGCTGCAAGTACTACAAAATAGAGCTGCAAGTACACTGGCGGTGGTTCTTGCTGTGTTCCTTGTGATGCTTAAAAGTATATTTTTCTTTAACTCCCCTCATTGGCTGTGCAGATAGTTGAATAGGAAAGATGTTTTTGTGAAGCATCCGTGGGGAAATAATTGCTGTGTTAATGCTGATTATTTCTTAGACTTTTTGCAGCTGTGCTTGAGGGCTGCAGGTGATCCCTAAAATTCTATTTTCTGACACTCCTGGAAACTTTATGTTGCAGGTTAGGTCATTGGACAAAATTATGTAGTGCTACTGCTGCATGTTCTCCTACTTTGTAGTCTTGTGTAAAAAAATGTTTAAAGTCAGTTACTGGGGAGTAACTGGCTTTAACTGGTAGTAGTCCATAGTGCTGCATGGATTAGAACTTGCACCAGGGGCTGGGTTTGCTCTCCAGGCTGTTGCCTCCCCACTCCTTGCTGTAGGAGTAATGAACTAAGAGTGCTGATTGCTTCTGCATGATCTGAAATAAGTTGCCTTGTACTTTGGGGTTATGAACAGAACCTTGAACTCTGTGCTCCCAAAAATATAATTCTGATAATCTGCTGTAGGGTTTTTTCCCCCAAATTCTTTACTTCAAGAATGGAAGGAAATCTTCCATGGTTTGCATAAACCCTGCTGAGATGTTTCCTCCCAGCCTTGCTTATGTTACGCTTTGTTTTCTGAAGTCTTCTCACAGTAATTTAAGGGTATTCTCCAAGTCTTGGCAAATAGAAGCCTTCTTTAGGCAAAGTTTATTTTTGACTACAGCCTTGCTGATGCTAATGAGTCATTCTGGGAGATTGAAGTCTGAGATTGTCTGCAGTGAGGTATTCTCCTCAATCCCATGGTGGAAAGCTGTTGCTTATAAGTGCTTAACTGTAGCACAGGCTGCCTGGCTTGTCCATACCTTGGTGTAAAACGCAGTCTCACGCTGTCTGTGGTCATACCAGTGTTTAAAAGTGGTCATACTGGCGTTCAACATATCCAAAGAAAAACTGAGTTGTGACAGTCAATGGCAAGAATAGGGAATTGGAATAAGGTGGTTAGATGGAAAAGTACATGTGGATTGCTGTTTGTGGAATAAGAGGGATCTGGTTGAATATCAGAATCTTGCAGAAAGATCTGTTGTTCATTTTGGTGGCTGGCCCAGCACAAACCACGACAAAAGGTTGTTGAGCAAAAAGAGCACTTTCATAGCTGGCTAACACCTGTGCATAGGCATGGAAGGTATTTGTCATCAGAAAATAGTAGAAGAGTTGAAATAATTTGAAGTGGCAGGCTAAACTGATTCATTTTGTGCCTTTTTTTTAAAGCATTAAATGTTATTTACATTCTTAAAGTATCAATGTGGCATAAAACTTCATATTTTGTTTCTTATGTTTAAAATCTGGTTTCATATACTTTTCTAATAGGTAAGTGACATGTAACCTTCTCTTAGAAAGCAAGTCCTACAACAACTCACAGTGTTCATTTAATGGGATTGGTGCAGTGGAGTGTGCAGTAAGTGTAAGTTTCAACAAATGTGTACATCGTTTAATTTTTGTTTTTACTGTTTGTGTAGGGAATGAAACTTTAACAAGAAGTCTATGCTAAAGCCTGCCTGACAGCACGAGAGGCAAAGTATAGAAGCAATGCCCTGATGAAAAGGTAGGGAAAGCATTGGTAGAATTTTCAATAGGCTTGTGTTCTGACTTGAGAGAATTCCTGTGATATTTGAGGTCCTTCTGCTTTGTTCCCAGGATTGCTTGCTTGCTGTGAAGAAAATACCGGGGGGAAAAAAAGGCTTCTCTGTCACTTTTGCCAGGCAACATTGGAAGTACAGGGATGGGGTGAAGGTTTTTCGCTGAGTAACTGCAGTTATTCACACATTCTCTAGATGCTGAGCTCTTGTGTGATTTGTGCTGTGTCATGGCTGAGAAATGGTTCTGAGTAGCCATAGCATGACTGACTGATCCAGTTAACTTCATTTTGCTCTTGCATGACTAGCCACCACATTTCTGTGTGTTGGCAGCATACTTCAACAGGATAGTGCAGCAGTATATGTATGAGACTGAAATGCTAGGGCCTGTTAGAACTTAATTAGCAATTTTTAAAAATTGGTCACTGATTTGTCTGTTCATCTACTCTTTGTATGCCTTAAAAGAAGGAACTTCTTGGAACATGATTATATGATGAATGCTTAAAAAAAAGAAAACCGAACAAAACCCCAAAACATTTTTAATAAAGCTTTGAACTCTTTTAAAAAACGTGTGTTGCGGAGCCCTGCACTGGTTTCCAACCTACACTAGGAGACATTTGTTCCTTGTTTACAAATGGAACATCTCTTTGGAGGCTAACAGAGCAAAATGTCACGTGCTTTAGACAGCAAATGGACCTAATAAGGTACTCAGTAAGCAATTTAATAATCTCAAAGGAAAATGCAGGAAGGAATGGGAATGAAGACAAGGAACATTAAAAGATTACAAGGCATTTTTTGGTTTTGTGTCTGCCAGAGGTGGACTGGCAAAACTGTTCTAACAGAATCAGATGGTCCTTACTGCTGTCTTTCACAGGTCATGTAGCTTTTTCACTTGCAAAAAGCATACAAGAAAACCCTTTTTGCTGTCTGGGAAAATTAGCTCCTGGAAAGAAGCTGGCACTGCTAGAGCAGTTCTTCTGGTCTCCTGACCACTTATGAGTTGCATCTACTAGTGACTGTGGGTAGGAGCTGGTTTTATGAATTATGTCAGCATTTATTTCCTTGGAAATGGTGTAGTGCATCTATAGTAAACTCTACTTCATGAAGCATCATGCTGCTTGATGCTGCACAGATGGAATATATGGCACATCTGCGTTAGTTCTGGTCATGTGATGGAGGGAAAAGCTGATACGTACTTCCCTCTTCCAGTATTTGAATTAAAAATGTGATCTGTTCAAAAAGCTTGGGCACCGATTTAGTTGTTTTATCTGAAAATATGCAAGGTGGTATGAAATCATGCCTTTCAACTTTTGTTTGCTTTCTATGTGAGAGTTGCAGATAGCTTATAGCAAATTAGAAAAACTTTGTTGGAAGCAAAATAAGTTAGTGTATGTGCTCTGCTTTCTGACTTCAGGGTTCTATCTAAGTCCCACTTTTTATCACAAAAGAGTGAGCCACGTGGAACTCCTGTAAACCTCCTGATCATCTTTTTTGTATGAGCAGGTTGTTTTGCACCTTGCAGCAGACTAGATTTCTTAACACTAACAATAGATTTATAGTGTTAGATCACAAAGTTAATTTTTCAGATTGATCTCTCTTACATGGTTGCTAAAATGCCAGCACCTATGAATGACAACAGGAGTGACAGAGAGCGAAGATTCTTAATCAGTATTTCCTAAATGTTTCCAATGAAGAAATATGATGATAGTAAAAAATGGTATAAACAATGAAACTGAGTTTACCTTTTGTCTTTCAGCAAAGTAATCAAGCTAATAGTTTGTGGATCTGTGGTAGGATTATCTGATTGTTACCCTGTTCCCATCTTTTTAGAAATGGCAAAACCACCTCTTTTCTCCCACTTGTACATAGTCATGATCTGCAAAGTCTGTGTGTTTTTTAATATGTTCTTACAAGTCTTTTGTAGGGATATTTTGTTACTTATTGATGTTTATGATGTTTCATTTATAGTGGTATTCATTATATGCAGTCCATTAAAAATGGTAGTCATGAGATGGCTCAAAGAGCATATATTCCACTTGTTTCCAGGGACTTCTAAAAGATTATGTTTGTGATCCCGTGGCATTGCCTTCAAAGTGCAGCCTTTTGTCCCCAGGTGACCGAAGTGTAGGGAAGCAATAGTAGCTGTTTCTCAGTGTGGCACCATTAACGTTGTTGAATTCACTTGGGACCCGCTGCTTCAAGCAACACTTGTGCAGTGTGACTTTTTCTGTTGTGGGTTTTTTTTTTTCCGTGGAAGTTGACTTGCAGTACTGTGTGATGTATATAATTACAACATGCTTTGGAATACCGTAATGGTAAGAGTTTGTACAGAAATTATACAAATTTATCAGTTTGTTTCACAGAGTGATTATTTGTAACTGACAGCTTACATTATATGCCTTCTTTCTGGGGTCTGTTACCATAAAGTTTGCTTAAATCTGCTCTTACAGTAAACATGTTGAAAATTTGAGTAGCTCTAGTAAAGTCTAAGTTGGCTTGAATGAAATACCACTGATTTGTTTTGATATCTTCTGCATTTTATCCCTTTTTTAGCTGCAAGCCTTTGTTTCAGAAGGCAAAGATCTGAAGGGATGACGCATCATCAGCTGGGCATTTTTTTTTTCTCCCTTCTGTAAAAACTGCATTAAATTATGGAAGTCTTGCTGACTTGCGTATTACTTGCTATAACCTTAGGAAGCAAATTTGTGTGATAGCAGGTGTTTGTATGTAAGGGATTCTAATTTTAACTGTCTCTAAATGAGGAGAGCTTGTCCCAGTTTTTCTTGAAAGTGCTTTTGGGAATAAATGAATGTTTGAATTTAAGACTTTCGACATAAACGTAATATGAAATAATTAATAGTGAGGCTGAAATTGTGAGATAGCTATGATTCTTCAGTGTAATGTATATATATATGTTTTTGTAATGCTGTCTTGGATAATTAAGCTGGAATAGTGTACTGCTAATACACTGAAGCCGTAAGGCTTACTTGCAGTTTTAACAGTTATAGTTTGTATCATTTTTGATCGCTAAAATACTGTTTTCTTTTTAACTTAAAAGGCATTGTGAAGCACTCCAGAAATCGGTGTAGTTTTGTGAAAAAATGCTAATGAGAAAAGGATCAGAACAAAATAAAAATTAATATTTTTCTAACTTAGAATTCTTAAGGCAAAGTTCAGTTTTCTAGTGTTTCTGCTGTTTTGTACTGAGCCTGTGGTTGAAGGATTTTTCATCCACAGCAGTGGAAGACCTAGCTAGCTTTCAGTCCACCTTTTTTCAAGTCTTTTAATGGAAAACTTTTTCACCAGAGCTCATGATGGGTAAGCACTGAGTTTAAATTGCTTGGTTGGTAGCTTTTACTTAGCCAGCCCTTTCTTCCTCAGCAGTTCTTGAGGAACGTTTTGGGGAGTGTGTGTAAATATAGACACATCACCCCTCTGTCTTCGGAGCAGTCTTTGACCATAGCTGTCTTTTGATTTATGTTATGAAGTATTCATTTTTTTTCTTTCTGCATTTTCAAATGATACAACTTTTTAAAAACAACTCCTTATGCTCTGATAGATTTTTTTTTTAAAGTTTTGGGCGTGTTCTTTTTAAATTTATAAGCAAGTGCTTGCTCCGTGTATTGTAACTTTAAAAAAACTGTTTCAGCTTATGCATTGGTTTAAAGTGAGTGCTGGTTGATAAAGACTAAAAGTGTTCATGACAATTAAAATGCGGTATACTATAATTAAGTTTCACAGAGAATTGTTAATGTTACAAAATATTTAGAACTTAAGTCATGTTAGCTAAAAGATGATAGTGCTTGGTCTTGTGTTAAAGATGCTTTATGAAACTTCTTTAAACTTCTTTATCTCTCCGTTGCTAGCCTGTTCTGGATTTGTTGAAGCCAGATGTACAATGAAATAATAGGCATATGCAGTGGTTGAATCTCTGTCTTTGGATATATCACTCGAAGAAGTTTGAGTTTGTAGTTATTACTCACATATACTGCTAATTAAATAACACATTCCAGACGTTTTTGAAATAACTGAATTTAGGTTAAATTAAGCTTAGTTTTGTAACTGCGTTTTCTCTTCTCGCAGAGAACAAGCTGAACAGTTACTTACAAACCATTACACCGCTATACGTTGATGATTGTTTCCCAGTAATCATGTGTTCTGAAGTGTTCCCTGTTGCTTATTAACCATGTAGAAAGAAATAAAGGCTGTATAGTTTGGGAGGGGGTTCTTGGTGTTTTCTTGAATAATGTAAATAACTTTAAAATAAATACTATTACTTGTTGCCTTGTGACTTTAGAAGCTAGTCAAGTCAGTTACTCCAGCAAAATATGAGCAACTTACAAAATAAGAGAAGGAAGATGGAATTACCTTTCTTGTACGGGTGGATGGGGTTGATAGAAGTGATCAGGCACAGGCTGATGTTCTTCCTTCTTCAGCAGGGACTGGTGCTGGGAATCTGAGGTCAGCTTGGAACCCTTTGATTAAATACACAGTATCAATTTAGGGCATAATTTCCCTAATTACTGGCAAGAGATGTCCGAATTTATTTAGCATGTTTTAACAAAGATTTCTTGGTAAAATCCAAGAATCATGGTGGTATTGAGGCTTAATAGTTGATGCCTACAGCAAAAAATAAAGGGAGGTAAAGCAACCAGGATAAAGGTGGCATGAAAACCCATGTATTGTACCAATTATTCAAACTGTTCTGAATTCGGTTTGTTGAGTTTTTAAATGTTAGCAAGCTCTTGAAACTCCTGTGTTATAACAGTTTCTCTTGCAATAAAATTTTACACCCAAATGAAATGAATTCAACAAAAGGGGGTCTTAAATAGCTTGTCTGGTTTAAAAAGTTTGGAACTTGATGACGGCAAACCCTGAAGCTACTTTAGCAAGATTCCAGCACATATAGGTGACCTAAGCATTTCTAGACCATTTTTCAATGTTCTATGAAAGAGCAGAAAGTTTTCTCTATTTGAAAAATCAAGCTATTAAATAAGAAATGGGGGTTAAGTGACTTGCAGAGGTATTCAAGAGTCTTGGACAAAGAGGAAGCTGAATTTCCTGCTGTGTAATGCACCATGTTGTTTGCGAGGCTATCTTTTCACCCTACAGATACTACTTTCTCCTGTGCTAAAGTTAACTTACAACATTGGTAGCAAACACTGGAAAAGACGCTACACAGAAAGAATTCATATGTAAAGAATTTTTTTATCAATATGTTCCAGGAAGAAAGAATTTATTTTCCCAGGACAATTTGGCTGGAATAGCAGGACTGTATTCCTTCTCATCACAAAAAACTTCCATGTGGTCTTGAATGTTTTTTGTTTTACAGTGGTCTGTAGTCCATTGAAGTTGATTCATTTTAAATGTTTTGTGTAAAAACTGGTATATTGCTGTCTGTGAATGGGTTGCATATCAAGGACACTATAAAATAAAATGGTATCAACTTTTAGCCTGCAAAAATACTTCAAGAAGATCTGGCTTTGGCATCTGATGTGAAATCCCATAGGATGAGATGGCTGCTGTTATCATGGTTTTATCTTTAGACTAATCAAGACAGCCTTTGCATGTACGTTTAATATTCAGGAAGCAAATTAATTGCAGATTGTGCCTTAGAATGTCCATTGTCATGGTGAACAGAGTGCAGTAGCAGACTATATAAGAAGTACATTTTGGCTCAGCCATGAGTTTTAAGTTGCAAGCTATTTGCAGAGCTTTGCACACTGTTTTGCTGTTTCTGTTCCTGTTGTTTCAGCTTCTCTAGTATATAAGTTAACAAAAAGAGTCTGCTTGGGTTTTCCATTCCAAGATTTAACAATCAACTCTCATGATTGTGGCTCAGAATTCCAAATTGGAAAGACTGTGATAACAAATGAAAAATGTTACGTGATCTGATGATGGATCCCTCTCTCTTTTGTATTCTTCTATTGTGTTTTCACTTATATCATTGCAAATTTTCTGGTTTTAAAAATATCTTATATCTTATAATTTCCTTCAAAAAATACTGATGTTTTTCTTTCTTGCCAGTTACAACGTCTTGTAATGGAAGATGGAAGATAAAGGGGCTCGTGTTGCTGACTACTTTGTTGTCGCAGGATTAACAGATATTTCAAAACCGCTAGAGGAAGAAATCCACTTCAACGATGCTTGCCATAAAATTGCTAAACCAAAAGAACCTATTACAGATGTAACAGTAATTAATAAATCTCTGGGGGAGGAAGTTCCCCAGGGATATAAATGCATAGATGTTACTCCCTCAGGACTGTCTGCAGATCTCAATAATGGCAGTCTTGTGGGACCACAAATATACCTTTGTTATCGCCGAGGAAGGGATAAGCCCCCACTTACTGATCTGGGGTGAGTGATTTGTCTCTTCCAGTACGTTACTTTGGCAGTTTTAGTTGACTAGTGAGCAAATAAAGCAAGTTTATTTGAGTAGCATACTTTTTAAATGTAAGGCAAAACTCTTAACCAGGAAGATATTTGTTGACTTGAGCATACTGTAACCCTGTATGGTAGGAAAAATGCATGCTGAATGGATTTTAGTGACGACTGTAATCCTTTGCATTTGGAGTTTTCAAAGCCATTTATAATTTTCAGTGTATATATTTTGATTGAGATAAGATGCTTAACCTGTTTAATACAGACTGAAAAGAGGTGAGTTGTTATGGCATTCTTAGGACCAGGCAATGAATCTTTAATAGAATTGGAATTAACACTATTTGCAGTAAACAAGACACAAGTAATTATATGTGAGGCAAAACTAGTATAGTTTTATCAAGGAGCTTTTCTGTTGTAATGCAATTTGATATAAAGTGACCTGAACTTGTTAGTAAAAATGCTTTGTTCAGAGATGAGACAAGAGCTGCTGTTAAACTAGCACTATTCAGTTATAATTCTTAGTATAGTATTAGTATTCAAAATGCTGAAAAAAAATTATGTGCCTTCTGACTTTTGTTCATCCCATTTTAACTAGGGTTTTATATGATGGGAAAGAAAGAGTAAAGCAAGGTTGTGAAATAATTCAAACTACTCCTTATGGTCGGCCTGCTAATATTAGTGGCAGTGCCTCATCACAAAGAGTGTACATCACTTACCGAAGAGCATCCGAAAACATGACACAAAACACGTTGGCTGTTACGGATATATGTATAATCATACCAAGTAAAGGAGAAACCCCTCCACATACATTCTGCAAGGTTGACAAGAATCTTAATAATTGTATGGTAAGATTGAAAATATGGATTTTGAACACTTGATATTCAGTGATGTAATGTTTGTGGAGTATTTGTGACAGTTCTCAGAGTACTTAGTGAAAAATTTTGATAAGCACTCTCCAAAGATAAATCAAGTCTTGGAAGTATTGGAAGATTATAGGTCTTTGTTCCTGCTTGGAGCAAATACTCTTTTTAGTACTGACTTAGAAATCTGACTTCAGCAGCTTAGTCCTTACTGGTGTTGTGTCACCATGTGTATAACTGGAGGTTTTAGATGTGGCTGTTTCTGACACTGATTTTACTGTTGTGATGGGAATACTGTATCAAACAGCTGCCTTTATTTTGTTTGTAAACTTTCCCATTACCTACAGTGCTACTTCGTAAGTGTCATTCTCCTCAGTAGTTTCACAGACTCGTCCTCTGAAGAAAGTTGCATGTGAGCACCATTGTATGCTGTTGACTCTAAGCCTATTTAAATGCTTAATATGATTCCAAAGCTAGACCTGCTAAAATGCAACACAAAGCACTGTGATGCCTGTGTAAAACTTAAATATTTTAAGTGTCTCCTAGTTGTATCTGCAGCCCTATATGCTGGCTTTCATAGGACCCTCAAAAGTTAGCATGCTGATAAGGATGCTGGCTGCATATGTGAGTAGTATCGTGCAAAAAAGATCATGGAAATTGATCTATACTTGTTTTTAAATAAATGTCTGTAGACATTAACAAATGGATTTTTCAGTTCTGCTAGTCCCTGTATTAACTGCCTTATGGGAGTGCTGTCTTACGGAAATTGTTATATCATTCTCCCATCTGTAGAAGCTTTGTGTGCCCTTAAAGAGTGCTTTTTTTTTTCCCCCATTCTGTGGCTTTCCATGTTCTTTATTCTCAAGTCCAGAAGGTGAGAACTTGAAAAATATTAAAAAACACTACCAGTACCAGAAAGGAAATTGTTGTTTAGAAGCTGCAAAAACTATGATCTTATGCTGCGGTGTTTCACAGACTATGAAATCACAGATAGAGTAAGGAATTGGGCTTAAAGACTAGGAGGATTAAAATAAAAATGCAGGCACAAAAGAAAGTTGTTAAGTATTAATTTAAAGTAATATGCAAATGTAGTTAATGAGAGACATGTGCTCTGTGTGTGTATATGTAAAAATGTGTGTGTATGTATGTGTATCTGTCTATATACACATTTAAACCAGAAGTTTAACAAAACAGAGAAAGCTTTAAATATTTATGTGGATGACAATTCTACTTAAAATTCTGTAGTTGCGTTAACAAACGTTTTGGAGAAGAATTTATAGATCTCGTGCTTCAGTCTGTGAACCAGTTCTGGCCTAGAGGTCAGGCTGTTGCCTGCTGTGGGTGGGTTAGCTCAGAGCTAACGCATCTGTTCATGGCCATTGTCAGAAAGAATAGTGTAGTGGGCCCCGAATTCCTGTATCGTAATGCTCTGTGTTTTTGCATGTAAACTATGGTCCTTTGTAAACAAGGAAGAGGAGGCCTTCCTCCACTCCTTTCTGTTACATCCTTTTGTTATACTTCGTCATGTAATCCAATAATTTATTTTGTTTTACAGTGGGGCTCAGCAGTATATTTATGTTATAAAAAGTCCGTGGCAAAAACCAACACTATATCATATAAAGCTGGTATGTAACTATTATTTAGCGTTTTTTATCTTCAATTCTGGGTGTATGGACTTGTTTGTAATGTAATATATTTTTCATCAAAGAGCTATTTGACAAAGACACTGTCTTGGTATTATCCAAAAAGGAATCTTTCCCTGAAGAATTTTTTTAAAATAATGTCCTAAAATGAGACTTGGAATTATGTATCATGACCCTTTTGTTTTAAATATTGCTTTTAATTGGAAGTTCAGTTGTGTTTTGTTAGGTTTCTACAAACTTGTGTGTCTCCCACCTCTGTTGGTTTTGCTGATAACTGTGTCTTAAGAGGGGGTGTGTGTGTATGTGTGTATATATATATATGCAGAGACAACATCACAAAAAATATTTGATACGTTTTCATGATCACTTTATTTAAGAAACATTTTGAAGGATACTGCAGACTGCCCTGAGCTCTTTAAGTATTTTTGGATTGTGGATCATTGTTATTTTGTTGTTTTATTTATAAGACAGAATTAGATTTGCTATGGCTCTGATGAAATGTGTTGCTTTTTCTTTTTTTTTTAAACCCCTGATTTTGTTTGAGTGCAAGTCATGAGCATGATTCAGGCTTAAGCTTTAATGCACTTACATCCCTTTGAGATGCTGCTCCCTGCAAACAATAGTAGTTTAGGACTAACTAAAAGGTAGAAAATAAATTTGTAAATAAATAAAAATTCTAAAAGGCCCCACATCTGCTAGTATCTTGCCCAAAATTTTGCTTCTTGGGGAAGAAAACAACCACTGCCCTCCTTGATTACCAGTTTTTATTGATTAACATTTCACTGTATATTAGAAAAGAATGCTTAGTTGTTGTGTTCTCTAATGCAGAGAAGTCCTAAATCCCTTCACGCAATATTCGTTCTTAGTTTGGAGTCCCCTGGGTTGGCAGTGAGCAAGGATAGATTTCTATAGCTGTATGATGTAATTCAAGACCTTTATGGTAAAAGCCTCTGCTTCAGAACTTCATGTTTTACAGCTGTGTTTAAAATTAAGTCTAAATACATTAGCGTGATAGCACATCAGCTGAATCTTTGGCTGACGTGTATTGGTGTAATGAATTGGTTTGATTCTGTTGATGTTTAAATAAATTATGTATCTAATATCTAACATATCCGATTTTTCAGGAAACTTTTGGCAAGAATTAATCGCTTTCTTAATTGAAAACGTCAGTCTTATTTCTCCATTATTCAGGTTACCACCTTTTTAACTAAACTTTAAATTTTTACTCAGACTAGTGATGAATGTGAACTATTATAATAATAACTGAGATGCATACAACCGGCAAACAGAAAAAGACAAATCAGTTATGAATAGTTCCTAGAACAGTCAGTGCAATGTTTTAGTCAGGTGATTTCTCCTTAGGCCCTGGAAGCAGGCTTCCCCTTTCCAGCTGTTTGCTATACCTGATTATTTACAGTTTTCTTTTACCAATCTTCTGAAGCTAGTATATGCTTATATACAATTTTTCTGGGAATGGTTTTTATGTAGTGATCTATTACAAATATATTTCTGCTATTCCTTACGTGACTGCCTTTTTATGAATTGCCTTTATAGGTTTAATATGCAGATATCCTGAAGAAGATTATGAATCATTCCCATTACCAGAATCCGTGCCTCTTTTTTGTTTACCTATGGGTGCAACGATTGAATGTTGGCCATCTAACAGTAAATACCCTCTCCCAGTTTTTTCTACGTTTGTACTAACTGGAGCTTCTGCAGAAAAGGTATTTTGAAAGCTTGAAAAAAAAATCATTAATAATTTAAGTTAAATATTTGGTTGTTTATCCCTTTTCAGGATAATGATAATGCATGTTTTCACAGGCAAACTTGAATCTATTTGTTTGGACTTAATTCAAAGGCTACTTCAAAGAGTGACTTGCATTTATTTCACTGCTGGACTGTTGAGGATATGAACCTGCACTCCTTGGCTTTCCAGTCATGTTAGCCTTTGAAACTACAGAGCTATAAAAATTCTGACTGCATATACATGCAAGTTACTATTTTTATCACAAGCCTGCAAACAACCTCGCATGTATTTACTTGTTCTAAAAAGTAAATTGGATGTCAGAGGAATACTGCTCTGAGTTGCTTATAAAGAATTTCTAAAATGGCTTTAACAACAATTTTAGGAGCTGTTAACTGTACTTGTTCTCTGTATAGTCATTATTTTTCCTCTCACTTTACTTGTTTCATAAATTACAATTTCTCATATGATATTAAGAGTTGCAAATATTAAACAAATCTGGATTTTCACATAGACTTGATTTTCCTTGCGTGTTTGGGGCTTGTTAGAGTACTTTTAAGATGGAGCTAGATTTTTTGACTTCAAATCAACTATGTTGTTTGCAGGTATATGGTGCTGCTATTCAGTTTTATGAACTGTATCCTGAAGAGAATCTCACAGAGAAACAAAAATCTCAACTGGGATTAGCAGCTGCTGTTGAGGGAAAGTCAGACACATGCAGAACAGTTCAGACAAATAAATGCATCTGTCTCCTCTCTCACTGGCCTTTCTTTGATGCTTTCAAGAAGTTTCTTACCTTTCTGTATCGTTACTCCATTTCTGGTCCACATGTCCTACCCATTGAGAAGTAAGTAATTTTAAAAATTCATTACAGTAATTTCACTTAATGAGAGCTCTCTTTCTACTTCTAAGTTTCCTATAATATCCTTTTGACTTTAGTCATCAAACATTAAATATAATGGTTACGCTAGATTAAGCACTTTTCACCATTGATTAAATGTGTCTTTACCTACTTTCTCAAAAAACCTAGATTTTTATTTGTGATTTAAGTGCCTGCAAAGGTGTCTCTGAAAGCCTTTTTTAATTAGCTTTGAACCCTTTAGCATAGTAATTAGGAGAAGCAAGATCATAAATCCTTTCTTAATGTTGCATACATTGTTAGGAGAATGAAATACGTAGTTTTGCATTTTTTCAAATGCCTATTTGTTGTGTAATGAGAGATAATAAAGCAGATTTAATTTTTACATTAGTAATCCTCCTCTAGTTGTGATAAATAAACCTAATTTCCTTCTTACATAAAGGATTTCACGTTTTGAAATGTAGAGGAAATCCGAACATCCAAGGAGTGGTTCATATCTGTAATTGATATGTAATACTGTTTAATGTTTCTAGGCTAACATAATTTTTTTAATGCATCAAATTTCAAAAGCAGTATTTGCTTTTTTCTTTTATTACGCATCAGTCTTTTTTTCTGATTAAACTTCAGTATTAACTTTTGTGAGACTTTGACTTTGTGGATTAAGTATTTTTTGGGATTGTTTATCCGCTTCATTATTCCACTTTATATCTACTAAACTTGTTTTAAAATTCCGATCATGTAAACTTCCAGTAATGAAAAAGCTTTTTTTTTTAAGCTGAGAACTATTTTGGGTTTTGAGTTTTGTGAATGAATAAAATGAGAAGTAAATACAGTTTTCATTTTATGGATTTATTTGCTTATTCTGATTTCTCTGATTTGTAAACTGGTCAATTTACTGTGGATAATTTAAATATAGCTACACTGAAATTAGCATGAAATTAATATAGCATCTAGCCTAGTTTCTTTAGCTATTTTAACGATGCTGAAGGTTATCTGTGTCATACATGTGCTTTTGAACATTTTCAGTTAGCCCCGCTTCTGCAAGCAGCAGGCCTTTGTTTTGCTGTGTGTTTGTATGCGTGTTTGTTTGCTGTATGTTCCATATTGCTGTCACCATCTTCATACACTGATAGAAAAGACAAAACCCCAAATCCATTGTCAGCGTGATTCCTTTCCTCTTCTCCTTTGCCGTGGGGCTGCGCAGACATTGATGCTGACACAAGGGAAGGCAACTGAGGAGTGGCAAAGAGGAGGCACAAGACTGCTTCTTCTGCCAGTTATCTGGTTAATGACAGTTATGTGATTATGGAACCGCAACAAAAAGTTAAGCGTAACACAAGTACACAAAATTAAAAACACAGATAAGTGAGGTTTTTTGCATACATCTAACAGCATAATATACAGCTCCATTGAAATACATGTATGAAATAGCTTTGATTCAGAACCTTGTAAGTCTTCTATGTGAGCCAATGCTTATTTGTGGGTTTCTCTGAATGTCTTCAAAATTTGGTTTGTTGTCAACATTATAATAATGGTAGGAGTTGTGGAAATCACAGTAAAGTATGTACTGTAAAGTGCAGTTCATGATGGATTACCTGTTTCTTTCTGAGTTTCTACTGATTGCATGTAGTTTCTTTTAAAGTGAAAGTGTGTATCGTGTAGAACTCCTACACTTTTAGAACTTTTGTAAATTTAATCAATTTATAAATATAAGAAAAACCTGGGAACTTATTCAAATTTTAAAAGCATTTTTCTGTATTTGCAGTATATGAAAATCTTTTAAAACTTTTTTTCATCATGTCTTACATAATATTTTGTATATGGAAGTGAAGAAAATGGATGAACTTAATGACTCTCTTTGATACCTAGCTGTGAATATTTTTTTGCAAATAGCCAGTGCTAGTCTCTGAGGTATAGTGCTATTTCAAGGCAGCCTCAGAGGCATGACTCTAAAATGGTATTGTGATACTCAAACATCAATATTTCTACTTTACAAATTTTATTTTTTTTTTTCTTTAAAAATAGGCTCCTTGCAGTTTTTCAGTCTCACAAACCAAACCAAGCTTGTAGTCTGAAAGACAGTCTGGCCTGCCATTGTGGTTGCCTCTAGTAGAAAAATAGGTTTTCAAGGTCAAAATATCCCTGTAGAGTTTGGGGGCTGGTGTTTTTTTTTTTTCTGTCTTCTGAACAAGAGTGTGGCATTTTTATGTAATAATTTATCTTACTGGCAATGATTTTGTCTTGAGGTGAAGCAGTTTAAGCTTGTAATTTCTACTAAATCAGTATTTTTCTTTTCCTCTAGACACATTTCCCATTTCATGCATAAAGTTCCTTTTCCATCCCCCCAGAGGCCAAGAATTCTAGTTCAGGTAAGTATAAATTTCTTCTTAGTAGCGATGTCTTAAGTAAAGACAAAACAACTGTTGACAAGGTTAATAAAGGGAAAACGTAATTTTTATATTCATGTTTTTTTGTTCAAGACTTTTCCCCTAAATTCATACACTTAATTTTCACAGATTTCTCGCTATTCTGTTTCCAGTTCAGTTAAGGACTTTAATGAGGTATTACAAGATACTGCTGAGTGAGATTAGAACTTAAATTTTTTTTTGTTCAGAATATATGGAAATTAATGAAAAAACTTCCCAAAGTCAGCATCTGGCTTGATTTTTTGCAGTAACTTTCAAACTGTTTTCTTCTTGCTACTGTGCGAAGGCTGAGTGTAAAATAAATACATAAAATTAAAACCATATGTGAGGCATGATTCCCTGTTTTCGCAAAGGGCTTCATGCTGTCCTCTACATAATGGATATCTCTTACTGAAAACTGCAAGAGCCACGCACATTCCGCAGAGGTGCACTTTATCAAATGTGACCCTTACTCTCTCCTACCTGCAAGACCTAACATATTTCACTGTGTGTGAGTGAAATGGTATAATTGCTAGAATTAGGTTACCTGTTATTTGAAATTTCACCCATGTTGCTGCTGGTGGGAGAGAGGAAATCCCTATCTCAAAGACTTCTTAAGTGTTATAAATGATATTACTCTCTGTTACTACTTGTATGAAATAAAATACGGAGAGCCCTGTGCAGTTCTCAGTCTCAATGTAGTAGCCCTTATGCTAGTGAAGTATTTCAGAGTAAATACAATCTTGGGTTATGTCTCTATAGAATGTGTTGAATATTAAAGCTCCTCCTTAATGTACTTGGATAGTCTAAGGAAGTGACATTTATTACTGTTACTGAAAAGAGGGTGAAGAACAGTTATACTGAAACTGTATGTGATTTTTCTGTCACTTTTATGATTTTTCTGTCACTTTTATGATTTTTCTGTCACTTTTATGATTTTTAAAGTTCAATTTAAAATGTAGTATTTTTACATCTTGGAATTTTTTTTTGTATTCACCTTCAGTAAAATATTTGCGCTAGGGAACACTAAACACATTTACAGAGATGTGAGTTCAGAGAAAAAAATTTGATTTTTTTTAGCATGAGTTTTTAGGGAATTCTGTTAACGTATACATGGCTGTATAGCCCGGAACAAAATCCGAGGAGCCTAGTTTTAAGTGATGTGAAATAATGTCTGTTACGCCTTATTTTCAAAGTACTGTATGCGTCAAGTTAGTACAGCTTCAGAGTACACACTGCTTTTAAAGTAGGCAGTGGTAGTTGAGGTCTACAAATAAGTACTTCCTTCTAGCTGCTTTCAGGGACTTTTGAGTTGTGTTCGATACTGCACTGAATACAATCACAGGTGAATTGTATATGAGATGTTTTCCCAAAAATACCGTGGGACATGCCTGTTATTCTTGAAAGTTACAAGCTTTTAGGATTCCATTTCATTGAAGAAATAGTAATTTCTCTCTGAAGCTTGTTAATTTAAAACACGGTAGTCTTTTGCTGAATAATTAGTATCACAAATCTTTCTGAATATATGTTGCTGTAGAATCTCATAGGTGCCTATATGCTTTCTGAAAATAAGACTGATATATTTCAGTACCTGGATGAATGCCAGTCGGGATGTGTAATCCAGTCTTAGATCCTTCTTAGCATCTGTTACAAGTGAGAGAGAACATGGCATGTGTCTGACTTAAGTTTCGAAGAAGTGATAGCCATTAGTAATGGAATGTTCCCGGTTGCCAATTTCCAGCTGCCATTCTTGATAGGTTGTTTCTGATTTGAAACTTGCTAGACCCTGTTCTCTGTGTCCCACATCCCCTTGTTACCAGCTGTTCCTGTTCTAATGATGTGTTCATAACCTGCAGGCTTCCAAGAGTACATTGAGTAATGTTTCTCCCTCTGAGGAATGGGGACAGTAAGTGCCCCTTCTGCCTAAGGGAGACATGCACTTGGAATAGATGCTTGATTTTGTTTATCTGCTTTTGCTGAAACATAAGTCATAGGACGTTAGGCCTATGCTCCCTTTCTGAGGGTAGTTTATGAAGGTTACCTCAGGCTGAAAAAATGAGGTCTTTGAATTCTTTCACTGAACAGGCTAATGGTGGTGGTTGTCACAAGGTGACTTACTCGAAGACAAATCTAGCATGTAGAGTGGTGTGGCCATCCTCATTTGTCGTTGAAGCTAAATGTAGCGTCAGCCTTCAGAAGCTGTTGTGTGAAATACGTGAGGAAGCAGTACTGCATAGACACTTGTTAATGGCGCGTGTTTTGTGTCCAGCACAGTGTTAGGTGACTTAGTGCTTCAGCATTTGTGCTACTAATTCATCTGGTTTTCTGACTTCTGTTGTCTGTCCCTCTGCAGTGGGGTCTAAGGTGAAACATTGTAAAAAATGAAAAGTTACTAAAAGTTGCCTGAACTTGCAGCTTAGTTGTAAAAGTTATTGTGACTTACTGAATTACTGCTGCTGTTTGTATGTGTGTTTTTATACAATAGACAGAAAATGCTTGACCACTTAGCAGAGAGAATTAAGCTAACCGGTATCTCGTTACCTTGGGTTTACTGTGGCTGAAAATGTCAGTTGAACGTTGGTAAATTGATTGTGTATCTCTGTTCTTGTACTCATTTGAACCCTCCTATTTATGCTGAATATATGAATGATTTCTCTTGATGTCTTATCACTGTAAGATAGAATGTGAATTAATAAGATCTTTTTCTTGGATCTTCAACTAATGCAAATTCTAAAGATTCTATCAAAGCTGAGCTGAGCCATTTCTACCAGCTAAGAACCTAATTCTCCTGTCTTCCAAAGAAAGTATTACTTTACATTACAAGGAGATGGCATCTCTCCTCTTCATGCATTTTATCCATCTCTTTCCCCCTAAATCCAAAAAGAATACCACCCTGGGACATATGAACTGTGCATGAACTATGGGTCCTCACTTCCCTTAAAATATAGAAGGCTTCATTTTTGACCAGTTAATGTATTCAATTTTTTTGCAATATTAGCTAGTTTGCATATTCATAAAGAGGAATTTAATGTATTCTGTTCTGACTAAGAAAGGAAGAGCGTGTTTTGCCTGTTTTTTGCTAAAAGATACTGGTGCATAGCATTGTGTGCCACTTCTTACATCGCTATACAATTGCGCTATATAAGGTTCAGCTTAGCTTATTTTTAGGTGCTCTTTGTTATAGAAATTGTATTTTCTAATAAATATTTCCAAATAAAAAGAATGTATTTTAAAATCTTTTTCCAGTTATCTCCTCACGATAGCCTGATTCTTAGCCAGCCTGTGTCATCACCCCTTCCTTTGAGGCAAGTGGCTGTATCTTCTGTTTGATTTACATTGGGGAAAAGACTTGGTACTTTGAGTTAGAACTGTGCAAATTAATCTACCTTGTCCAGTGCCTTTTGTAGCTAGTGTATCTGAAGTTTATTTTTGTGATTTAGACCTGTGCCCTGACAAGGATACATACTTAATGAACAATTTCGGGTTTTTTGAATAATTTTAGTGGTTCTTGAGACAGAATTTAGAGTGTTAGATCCCCTTTCTAAGAGCTGGTACATGGACTCCCAGGGAAATGCAGCTTTTGTATTGCAAAGTTCTGTGCCTGTCTTAACTTCCATGTCTCTGTGCAGGAGAATGATTAAAGAAATGCATGTTGTCTCCTTGTAAATTGCTTCTCAAAAAGAAAAAATTGTCAAGCGTGTCCTGAAAATAGTCTAGACTGATTGAAGAGTCACAAGAAATCATGGTTACTATTGGGGAGTGACCATTCTTCACTAAACAATGAAGTGTACCAAGTAGTCTGCCTTGCAGTTGTCTTTAAAAGAAAGATTTGCAAATTTAAGTTCATAAACCCCTACTTTAATGCCTTGTTTTCTATTTTTTTTTATTGCACATTTCTGTTTTTTTTTTTTTATGGTGCCTTGTAACTCACCAGTGTGTTTATATTCTGTAACAGTGGGGGCAAGTTTTCTACACTACTTCAGAATTTAGGACCTGAAAATGCGGTAACTCTACTTGTATTTGCTGTGACGGAGCATAAAATTCTCATCCATTCATTGCGACCTTCTGTCCTTACTA
>VXBO01012172.1:302231-319684 GCA_013400135.1 Rhinoptilus africanus | reverse complement strand
TGATTCTATGATCATTCTCAATTAGGAGGATTGTGTTAGGATTGCACTGGACAACATGAATTTAGTTAAAAAGCAAGAACTGAAGAGCTTTCAGCTAGAGTCCAAACCAAAATGCTGGGAAAAACTGTGAACTTCATTGCGGTGTCAACTTCACAGATCACTCCCTACAGAATCTTAATTATTTTCATTTTAAAGATAGTGATGTACAGCATCTCTGTACATTACTACTATTATATAAAATTCTCATGCTCATCAGCCTGAGTCTCCTGCAGCAGTTTGGGACTGAGGGAGCTGGGGCTGTTTAGCCTGGAGAAGAGGAGGCTGAGGGGAGACCTTATCACTCTCTACAACTACCTGAAAGGAGGTTGTAGAGAGATGGGGGCTGATCTCTTCTCCCTGGTGACAAGTGACAGGACAAGAGGAAACGGGTTCAAGTTATGTCAGGGCAGGTTTAGATTGGATATCAGGAAACATTTTTACACTGAAAGGGTTATTAAACATTGGAATAGGCTGCCCAGGGAGGTGGTGGATTCCCCATCCCTGGAGGTGTTTAAGAAAAGGGTAGATGAGGTGCTTAGGGACATGGTTTAGAAGGGGTTTTTGTCAGGGTAGGATAATGGTTGGACTTGATGATCTTAAAGGTCCCTTCCAACCTCAGTGATTCTATGATTCTATGACTCCTGCTCATGAAGTCTCCTGGGCTCTTCACCTTCACCTGTTTAACGAGACTGACGAGAAATTGTTTCTGCTTGTTGACCGAAATCACTCTGATTATACTGGAAGGCCTCCCGGTGAGTTGAAGCAGGTGACAACAAACCCTGGTAGCTCATTTCTATGAAACGAAACGCCCCACTGCTAAGAAACATTTCACTTGGTGTACGTATGTATGTGCATGGGACTACCTCAGCACAGCACTCCCTAGGTTTAGTTATGTATATACTTGTGATTTTTGTTTTTCTTGTTGCATTAACATTCTTTTTGCAAAAATGAAAGGAGACTTGAGGAAACCTTGGATTTCCTAACACCTGCATTTGCAGTTTCCAAATCTGGTCTTCTCGAAGGAGGGAGGGAGGAAACTCCCTTGGTAATGACAATTGCATTTTGTAATGAATAAAGAAACAAGGCGTTGGAACACAAGAATATCCAAGACACTGATCACGGTTTCCAGACAGGTTGTCTTTCATTGTCAAAAACAGGAAGAGGAAAACCAAGTTTTATGTTATTTGTCAAAACCTTTGGATACAAAGTCAACCATCGCTGCGGAGGACCTGATGCAGCCACTGGAGAGACGAGCTCCAGCCCATCTCAGGTCCCCACGCAAACTGGTTCCTGCCAACTGGCCCAGGGTTTTCTCCCTTGTGCAGGTCACAAAAGGCAGCGTGGACATCCCCACTGAAAGGAGAAGTGGCAAGGCTGCTCTCTGGTAAGCAGAGCCACAACAGAAATAGTAACTTAATTACAGGCCATGCAGCCTTGGGCTGGTTGTGCAACCTTGGGTTGGTTGTGCAACCAGCTTTCAAGTTGCTGCCCCATGAGCAAGTATGACCTCCCCTTAATCTCAGGTGATTTTGGGGGGGTATTCAAATCATACCCTAGGACCTGCAGTAGAAATAGGTACATTTTTCAGATACAATAAAAACCACCTTAACTCCCTCTCTCCAAAACACCCTGTCTGTAATAAACAACTCAATAGCATAAAGTGTAATTTTAAGGTAAGCAATTACCTTTTGTAGCCATCCTGAAAAAAAACCCAGTTTCTGCATTAAAGGAATATAATATATAAAAAAAAAGACCAAATTTGTCTTCTCTAATTATTGCCACTCCACGCAAAGAGCACAGTGTCTTCAGGAAACGTAGTTAAAGGCACTGTCTGTCTGTCTCCATACAGTTCTTTCCCTTTTTAAAATGATTAAAACTGTGTTGAATCATGACCGGCTTCGGGAGCATGACCTACGCAGCTGTGTGGGGAAGAGTACAAACCTCTTGGACTGTGTCCTCTTTTCACAGATGGATGCTCAGGAATAACGGAGATGAAAGGCGGAGGTATCACAGCAAAACCTGCAGAATGTCAAGGAGAACAAGCCCGGTGTCCCCCCCCCTGCAGACACGTGGAGGAAAGGAGAGGAGGGGGGACCAGCTCTTCACCAAGTGCAGCCTGACTCCTCGTGCAGTATTTGGGATTTAAATTTGGGAGCACACTGAGGCAGGCAGCATGGGGCAGCGGTCAGCCTGTGTTTTGCCACTGACCATCAAGTGGTCCAGATGTTGCTGCCTTAGGGTTTCCACTCACTTTCGGTTTTTAGCACCCAGTGGGTGCGAATGACTGCCATGAGCGGTGGCAGCTGGCTTTGTGGGGCCTTTGAGCCTGCCAGCAACCTTCACCTGACCTCCAAAGGAACTGTGGCTATGGCCCCACAGGCTGCTCGGACCTATGTGAAATGAACTCAGGATCTTGATCAATTCTGCTATAATTATGGAGGAATTTTAAGTATCTCAAAATATGCTTTGGAGAATCATAGACTTGTCAGGGTTGGAAGGGACCTTAAAGATCATCTAGTTCCAACCCCCTGCCATGGGCAGGGACACCTCCCACTAGACCAGGTTGCCCAGAGCCCCATCCAGCCTGGCCTTAAAAACTTCCAGGGATGGATCTTCCACCACTGGGCAACCTGTTGCAGCGTCTCACCACCTTCATGGTGAAGAACTTCTTCCTAACGTCCATTCTGAAACGTCCCATCTCTAGTTTTAATCCATTCCCCCTAGTCCTACCATTACCCGACGTCCTAAAAAGTCCCTCACCAGCTTTCTTGTAGGCCCCCTTAAGATACTGTTAGGCCACAACAAGGTCTCCTCAGAGCCTTCTCTTCTCCAGGCTGAACAACCCCAACTCTCTCAGTCTGTCTTCGTAGGAGAGGTGCTCCAGCCCTCTGACCATCCTCGTGGCCATCCACGTGTTCCAGCACGTCCATATCTTTCTTGTAGTAGGGGCTCCAGAACTGGACACAGGACTCCAGGTGGGGTCTCATGAGAGTGGAGTAGAGGGGCAGAATCACCTCCCTCGATCTGCTGGTCACGCTTCTCTTGATGCAGCCCAGGATACGGTTGGCTTTCTGGGCTGCAAGTGCACACTGACGGCTCATGTTGAGCCTCTCATCCACCAGCACCCCCAAGTCCTTTTCTTCAGGGCTGCTCTCAAGCATGACGTTCTTCTTTTCACAATTGCCATGGGAGGTTGTTGACACCAGAGGTTTAGATGACTTCAAAAAAGCACTAGGCAAATCAGTGGAAGACAAGAATCCATCAAGTGCCGCTCACCATGAAAGCCAGGGCCTTGGCCTGGGAGATTGTGAAAGGCTTTGGGAGGCCGTGTGACTGATGGACTTGTCGTATTCTTCATATTCTCCTTCCTCTTAATGTCATGATCGCTTTATATTCTCCTGCTGCTGCCAATGGCCCAGGCCTTTGTGCAAGAGAAGACACTTGGCTATCTGGAGTTATGATCTGATTGACTAGGGGGAATTTTTGTTTTCTCATGGCGTTGGTCTGTACCCAGATTTCTTCATTCTAAGTCAAAGGGTCATGCAAGTAGGTCTTGCTCTAGCTGTCTTATCGACAGGTAGGCAGAAAATAGTTTTAAAACCCGTGTATTCTTCCTTGGACAAATGGCTCATTTGTGGCAATGGAAAGATGCAAATACAAATATATTTTTCTTCTCTGTGTGAACAATGATTTATGTTTCACACTCGATACCACCCAAAGAACCCTTCACATCCGATCAGCTTTCCTAAAAACGTCAGATGTACTTTTCCAGCAGAGAAGCAGTATGACCGACTCAGGCTGATCCATTTTGCTCAGGCAGCTGGAACATACAGTGCTGGGATATAACATCTAACAGTGAAATAATATGCAAAAATTCACCCTTTGCTCGTGACTCATGCACATAAACTAACAGAGTCTGAATTACAGGCAAAGAACAACAACAAAGTGGACTTGAAAAACAGAAGAGTTTCTCCCAGAAGTGCTGCATGATACATCTTTGGCTTTCCATTTAACGAGCAAGGTGACAGTCTGCGAGCCATTGTCCTTCCCAGCAGCAAAGGACCGCGCACAATGCCAATGAAATTGTGTATCAGGCGTCTTTCAGCTCAAAAACTGCAGGTCTGATGACTTACACAGTTTACTAGTTGGATTATCCTCATTAACTACCTCCCAATGCTTAGTAATTTTAAGTTAAAAATGACAACTAAATGATTTTCAATGTACAGCAAAGTGCAATTAATTTTTAAGGCCAAAATATCCCTCTGGCCTTTACTTTGAGAAGGTGTTTAGCACTGTGTTGCCTTGACAGTAAAAAGGTTTACTAAATCCATTGTATTTTTTTTTCCAAGATGAAGAGGAATATAAGATCTTGTTGCCAGTGAAAATATCCAGCAGCAGCATAGCAAGCAGCTTGCTGTAATTTTGCAACGCCATTAATTTCCTCTTAGTCTCGAGGAACATAATAAATTTGCCAAAATGTTTGCTTTCTATACGCTATGAGCACTCTGCTGTGGGTAACAAAGGTTTAATTACAGGATTTTGTGTTTGCGGTTAGCAGATAACTTTTGTACTGTTAGAGAATCTGAAAAAAAAAAAAAAAAGCAAAAAGCGCCATTTGTGAGCACTGGGTAGTGCTGCGTGTCTCATAAAAACCCAGGGGGGGAATGTAACCCTGTGTGATCCAGCACAGAGTGGCTGCAATGGGATTAACTCTTGTAGGAGAAGGCATTTCAGTTCCAAGTGGGCACAGGTCTCAGGCTCACATATTCCCGATGTCCACCAAGCCGCTCAACAGGCGACAGGAACTGTTGAGGTTTTTATAGCCTGGGATGTGTTATTGTCTGACTTCACACAATAATTTTTTTTTATGGATTATTACTCCCAGATAGTTCTCTGCCTCATGTTACTCTCTGAAGCTGGAGACTGATGGGACACGTCTTCACGCAGTTCATTCAGCTCTTCTTCCTTTGCAGTATCTTGCAGCGCCTTTGCTTCATCTGCAGACTCTAATTCTCTATGTACGCTGGCTGCATTCCCAAAAGAAAACCTCGCTAGCTCATCTAAGGCAGCTTAAATGGAGGTCATTCAGAAAAATGTTGAACTATGTCCCTCTCTGGGATCCCAAATCGCTCTCTTACGAACTGTAAGGAATGCAGCTAAGAGTGTGTAAAATTTTACCGAAGCAAAGTGATAGAGGACAATTTTCATAGAATCACAGCATGGTTTGGGTTGGAAGGGACCTTAAAGATCATCCAGTTCCAACCCCCTGCCCTGGACAGGGCCACCTCCCACTAGACCAAGCTGCTCAAAGCCCCATCCAGCCTGGGCTTGAACACTTCCAGGGATGAGGCATCCGCAGCTTCTCTGGGCAACCTGTCCCAGTGCCTCACCACCCTCACAGTAAAGAATTTCTTCCTAATATCTAATATAAATCCACCCTCTTTCAGTTTAAAACCGTTACCCCTCGTTCTATTGCTCCACTCCCTGCTAAAGAGTCCCTCCCCATCTTTCCTGTAGGCTGCCTTCAGGTACTGGAAGGCTGCTCTAACGTCTCCCCGGAGCCTTCTCTTCTCCAGGCTGAACAACCCCAACTCTCTCAGCCTGTTTTCTTTCCTTCCATCTCACACACCTTCACATTGAGTACTTTCATAGTTGATTTATTTTTCCTTTGCTTATTTACTTATTTGCATATGAAATGGCATATGTTGCAGGTTCCTATCGACTGAAGCCTATTCAAGGATGCTGAGCCACGTACCATGGTATCTGAGGACCTCTTAACTCATTTTACCCAAATATGGCTTGATTTCTAAAGTTTAGAATTGACATATAATTTGTTACCCTGCCTTTGAAAGTCAGCTCTGGCTGAGAAACATTTTAATAAAAATAGAAAGAAATCTCTGTTCACTGTCTACTGGAAAATGGCACTTTGCACCAGTGGGTCCTGTGATGATTACCAGCACGTGGCTTCCACACTGTCACTTGTCACCAGTGCCAGCAGCTCAGGGATGACAAGGCAACTGGGCCACCCGTGCTTCTCTTGGGCCAGACCATGAAAAAGCACGGCCCCATCAGAGATGGCGAGGAGGCAGAGGAATCTGGCAAGCCCCTGCTATTGCCAACCACCACCCGTGCTGCCCTCCCCAACCAGCAGCTGGTATCGGACTGCGTTGAGCTGCGGCAACGATATTTACTTGTCTCTGGTCTCCAGCTCCAGGCGCGGGACTGCTTGTGCAAGTGATGGCCCAAGGTGCCATAAAGATTTCAGCACCGTGTCAGAAACTGGGGGTCTCTCAACCACAGAGTCAAGTTTGTCCCAAAGTCATGCTGTGGTGATCATGTTTCCCAAAGAAATCCTATTCCCGTGTTATTTTTATTCCTTCTCCCTCCAAATGTAACTAGACTATCAATAAACCCCTCCAAACCATTGCCTACATCGAAGAACCAAGCAGAACTGCCTGGAAAAAGTGGAGGAAAACACCCAGGGTTGTGACAAGAGGAGAATTCATTTAATAACCCTTCAAGAAAATAAAAGCCACCTTTCTCAGCAGAAATAACAGAGACTCCTTAATAAGCTGTTGGCTCATCCTGTCTGCGCTCAGCACAGGAGGTAATTTTGATGGGCAGGCTGCCTGCAGACAAGGCAGAAGAATAAGGCCCTGAGCCTGTCCAGGCAAAACAGACATCATCTTCCCCATCTGGCCACTCCTTTAAACAAGGTTGACTTCTTTTAACTCCTTTGCCTCTTCCTGCAGCACTCGCCAGTAGGCAAAAGGGATTGCTTTTTGCTTAATGAAGCCTTTTGTTTGGTTCATGCCTTCATTGTGAACCACAAAATAAAAGACTCCTAAGTACAAGGAGTCACTCCCGGCACCCCAGCCTCGGGGCACTGCAAAGCTCACCCTTTTGCTCTGTCAAACTCCGGGGCTACCTGGTGGTTCAATGGTGGTTCAAAGCAATTCCAGCTCCAGCACTCACAGGACCTGCTGGGAAACACAAGGATAAAGAAGTTGGAGCTAAAGATAACAGAGGCGACCTTTTACAATAAGCAGGGAATCCTTACTCCCTCGGTTCTTTGCTTTCTTTGCTGCTGCTTCCTCGTCCTCTGTGATTTTCAGTTTGTTTCCCCAGTGGGCAGGAGCAGCCCGCAGTGGGCTGCTGGCTGCCGAAGGGTGGCTGCGTTTCTTCAACATCCGGCCCAGCTGCTGAGCTCGGTCCATCAGCGGAGAGCAGGACGCGAGCAGCCTGGGGCAGCGGGTAGCACGTCATTTTTGGTGGTGGATCGTGCTGTCAGCTGCTCTCCAGAGAGACGCCAAGCTTTTGAATTGCCTTTTCATGCCACAATTTCCCCCATTATTGCTGAGTACGTAATTTATCTTACCTTGTGATTGTGGACAGGAGATCGGGGGAGGCAGATTTTACTGTGACCTACTTCCCTAAAGCAGGATGGGAAGGAGGGGTTTGCTTTGGCTTGGGAAAAAGGCAGTGCTTGCTGCTAAAACCCCGTTTGTGTGGGCTTATGTTTCATGCGGGGAAAGCAGAGGGTGGTTATTCGAACCGGGAAATTTGTGCTGGTTTCCCAATTTGCTTTTATCCTGTCGCACAAACAGCTCCTCAAATCTACCTACCAAAATAAGCCCTACCCTCACCAGCTCCTGTTTGACACAGCCCCCGGCACAGAGCTGTAAAATGGTGATGCCCAGACTGAGTCTTAGAAGTTACGCCAAGGATACGGGAGGACAAGAGGTGTTTTCCTTGGCTGCTTTTAATGTAATTGATGGACAGAAAGGGAGCCTCTTAACTGTACGCGTGTCTCAAAAATTGGCTACAGTAATTTGGAATCCTTGTTAGCAAGTAACAGATGAGTTTCGGAGAGGGCAGAAGGACACAAGTTTAATTTTCTTGCATAATGTTATTGAAATACAACTGAAGCACACAGCTGAAATTAAAAGAGAATAAAAATCTCCATCTTGCCTAACTAAAATAATCTTTGAATTTTATTCTTCTCTTATAGAGTCAAATGCTTGCTCCCAGGACAAAGACATTGTTCCTCCTCATTTAGTGGGTGATTACTCCTATTTCTGGCCTTGAATTCTACCCTCCCTTCCAGCAACTAGTACAATTTGGAGCTCTTACACTTGGTCACAGAAACTATTTTGATCAAACTGGACTCTGGTGTGTGACAACCAGTGTCCGTCTCCTCCTCTGCTCCCTATCAGTTTTACTCGCTTAAAAGGGCCTCTGGGTCGTGCCTGGTGCTGAGGGACATCCCCAACACATTCAGCAACCCCAGTCCAGACTCCGACCATTCATTTTAGAGGAATTTTTCTATTTACACACCAGAATAACTGAGGTCGGAGCTGGCCCCTCTTCCCCATCAGCAAGCGATGGTGCAGAAACGCTGCAGGAGGAACCCTTTCCCTATGTCGTCTAGGTACATGTTTTTATTAGGTGTCTCGGGCTGCTTTTCCAAATCCTATTTTACTTTTTTTCAGCCTTGTTAGGAATTGCTTAGAGGAACCCCATGAAGACACGCCGCCCGGCTCCCAGGTCCCACACAAGGAGTGCAAACGTGGGCCTGTCGCCCAGTGCGTGGGTCCTGCCGCCTTCCGGCGGGCAGCGTGCGGGAGCAGGAGCCGGCAGACGCCCTCCCCCAGCTGTGGCACCAGGCACGGGCCACCAGCTGACCCCAGGTTTTACCTTTCATAGACACAGGGCTCCCTGCAGCTGACTCAATATAATTGTATATATTGATTAATGAGTGAATTAAGCTATTGAATTCTGGCTCCCTGACCCCTCCAAGGTACAGCCACTGGACTGTTAAGCTTTTAATCATATTCTGCTCGGTTGCATGTAGGAGTTCACGCCGGTATTTGCTGTGCTTGGGGACCTACTTCAGAGTGGCGTATTTTGATAACTGCAGCGAGATGTAGTTACTTGCTTGTTTCTGACTAATACATTTTATGAATCTTCCCTGCTGTTAATAAACATAGTAGTGTTTAATTATTGAGACATTCCATAAAAATGTTTTTGAGAGGAAGACAAATTTTATGTTCTGACTAAATAATTGAACGTTATGCAAATGTTCACAACCCCAGCATTCTGGTTTTGCAAAACAATACTTGGATGATGGCCTTGTTTGCACACTGAGTTAGCATTGTTGTGACTGTTGGGCTGTGATTAGCAGCAGATATGGTATTACTGGGATTTAAAAATACAAACAGGTTCTGATGAAACAGGATAAGCACGAGGGTAAGCCTGAGAGCCAGCCTGCAGCCACGCTCTGCGGAGGAGAAGGTGGGGACCTTTTCCCCCAGGAACCACCTGCCATCCCAGTTGTGCTCCCTGGGGAGCAAGGCCAGCCCTGGGCTCACCCTCCTGTGGCTGGAAACCTCACCTCAATGGAGAGGGAAGAAGCAGGGCCGTGGGCTGCGACACAGCCTGCAGCGTGGGAGAGCCAGGGAGGAAAGCCATTGCTTTCCACACAAGCCCACTTCACCTGTGCCCAACATGATGCTCTCCACCTTGTCCTCACATTTTCCTCTCTGGTGGTCAGGGACAAAACCCGGCCCTTTTTGGTTTTAGAGTTTAATTATCCATAAACACCTTGCCCTGAGAGGAGCTGTCCCGAGGCCTGACTTTGAACATGTCAGTACACATGTGCCGTAACTCTGTAACCTAGGGTTAAGGAGTAATCACCTTAAAAACCAAAGGACGCTGCATGTGTCAGTCCTGTAATTTGTTACAGCTCTGTTTCTCTCAGGATAGGAAAAACATAACCAGTACGCATGTCACGCAATATGCTAGTGATACAGCTATTGCACTCATCAAACTCCTCATCACTGACATGTTACAAACTTCAGAAAGAGTTTCTTAATTGCTCAGTGTGCTCCGGCTGCCAGCGGTGCTTACCGGCTTTGATGGGTGTCTGCTCCTGACCCCCGTCCCATTCACTCTCGTTACCTGCGCATTTGGTGGGTGGAATTAGCATTTGCCCACGCAGTTGCACAGCACGTGGGATCACACTGGGAGCTGTCATCCTGAAAAGTACTTTTGGGGAATAAAATACAATATCAACATATTGCTCTTCAACTGCTGGTTTCCCTTTGTGTGCCAGGAGAGTAATCTGCATGCAACTGAGAGGAGGCTGCACACCTAGTTTGCATGTGGAGATGGGAATCTAAAGCTTCTTTGAATCTGTGAAGAAAGGAATACACTGTTTAAAAATGTGTGTCCTCGGTGTCCTTCCTGGGGGATGGAGCTATCTGATAGTCCCAGAGCTCTTATATTATTACTGTCATTTTTGTTGCCTCTCGGAGCTGCAGCAGCACCTAGCCTGTTGCTATTTACACGTTATTGCAGATATAAGGGAAAGGCTGCCGTCTGACTGAGGTTCATTTCTCTTTTTCTTAAAACCTTGGTCTAAAAAGTCCTAAGACATGGGAAATTGCACTCATTATTTCTAAACACTATGAAGAATGCTGCTGTCTTATCTATGCTTTCCTTGCTATCTACCATCCTCCCACTGCTGCTTGGATAACTATAGGTTTGCTTTGTGGGGAGGAGATGGGATTCTAAATTGGCAGAAAGATAACGCTTCAATGAAAGAAACATCACTAAAGCCTTTAAGGCTGGTCAGGATGACTTAATACAGCCTGGATCCCTGCTGCGATAGGGCGAAGCATGAGATCTTTTCATTGCAGCAGAGCAACAGCTCCGCTAGTTTAAATGGAAAGCTGCTTTGATAATTATTTTCAGTGCTGCAGCATTCACGTGGTCACTGGGATTGTCTTGACACCTGCCGTGTCTCGGGGGGATACAAGTTAAGGCTAATGATATGCACTATAGGTGGTTTTAGCAAAGGGGTCTAAAGATACCATTCTCTTATTCCTTCTCTCTCCCTCACTCTGTCCCAAAACAGCTGCTGACAGAATCACTTTGGCGCGTACCTTGGGCTCAAATGACAGGTCTCATCCTCCACGGAGTGGATGTGTGCCCGCTTGTCTGTGGCCTTGCCGTGGTGTGAAATGACACGCACAGTGAATATGCTTCTTAAGGTAAAATTTAGAAAGCACAGCTTGATGGGGAGACCGTAAGTCCCCTTACCAATGATTAGGGATGCACCTACGATTTGAACTTCTTAACTGTATCTAACGTGGAGGGGCTGGACATGATTAGAAGGACGCAAGTTGCAAGGTCATGTTTTGTCAAGGCACTCAGGAATCTGTTCCTTCTTCCCTTCATCCCAGTGTGAGCTGGTTTAACAATTTCTGGTTGTTCTTCACAATTTTAGTAGAGGGCTATGAAGGCAAAGCAGTTGGGGAAGACGCACAGGTTGAGAGGAGGAGGTGCTGGGGTACGGAAGGTACAAGAACAAGGGCGATGCCTCTTTGGCCGTTGAGGCGATCCTGACTCCAGCGCTGGTAGGCCAGGGCCAATGACTGCAGTTAATGCCAATGCTCACTCAACCGTTGTCTCGAGCATCACGTTCCACGTATAGTTTTGTCTGGGAATTAGTTTGTCAAGAATGAATGCAGAGGACCACACAGCTAGTGTAACTGATGGCGAGGCAGTCTGCTCCATCCTTGTAAACCACCCCATCTATTAACCTGTTGCTACAAACCCCCCTGTTCATCTTTTGCTGGGAGAAGGAATTCTCATCCCCTGCCCTGTGCTGTCTCTAGTGGCAGAAAATGCCCAACCAAATTCATCCTTCAGCTAGTGCTCCGCCTCTGTCAGGAGAGATGTCAGGTTGGCCCAAGAAAGCACGGGAAGCTTTCCCCCTGCACCTCCACCTGCAAAGCCCTGGCTGTGGCATGGCTCTGTGCAGGCTATTGATCTCCATCAGAAACCAACAGTTAAGTGAAGGGGTCTGGCAGCGATCACTTCATTCCAGTTTGGTCTGCACAAGGTGTCCAGATCCGCCCTTCAGTGAAAGAAGGAGACACCCATTGACCAGACATATCCTGGGTGACGGGGCAAGATTAGGAGGGAGTTACCTGCCCCAGAGCCAGGGTTTAGCCAACAGTTTGGTGCCCGGTTTTGACTCTTAATGTCCGGTCCTAACAAAGTGGATTGAACCATGTCCTGCACAACCCTGCTTTCCTGTGGGAAGAAGAATTGAAGATGAAGAGCTGGGCTGGACTAGACAAGAAGAGAGGTGAGACAAAGAAAATGACGCAAAGACTAACATGTGGCCAGCCCACTCTTTGGCAGGGGAGCCTGTGCCAGAAGTCTGGAGGATATAGTTTTAGTCTGTGTTTCTTGGCAGTGAGAAATTCAGATTTGCATTGTTTTTGCAGATTGTAGCTCAGGTTTTACAAATCTCTACATCTTTGGAGAATATGCTAGAGTCTTAACTGCACATTACCCCAGTGGTTATTTGGGCATTTGTAGTGGGAGGAGCTAGAAAGTCTTTATAGTTTGTAGCAATTCTGTATAACTTAAATTAAGAGTTATACAGGAGTCACAGTTGCTCTCAAAGCTTCATCTACCAACAAGAAAATGTACCAGATTTTGAAACCCTTCCTTGTATTTTTTTCCCTACTTCAGTTGACTTGGATTCTTTCCCCATGCTGTCTGGACCTGTACTTATTTTTGCTAGGAAAGGGTCCCTTCAGAAACCTGTACTTGCTGAGGGCCTGACTCAGACTTTCTTTTGACTGCAGCTTCCCTGCCGTCAGTAGACCAACCACCAGGTCACCCCAAGGTAAGTGAATGGAGACATCTTCTCAGCGTGTTTTGCTTACGATGAAGATGTCCAGCTCACAAAGTTGAGGTCTCAGAAATTCCCTGAAAAATTTGCCATCTTTTAAAATTAGGAGAGAGAGAGTACCACGAAGCAGGCATGTGGAAAACAAGCTGGCAATCCAAACCCTTAATTCTTAACACGATTTCCTTTCGCTTGGACTGTCTCTTGAACAGTAAATGTATCTGGCTGGTCTTTAACCAGGCATTGGATCTCAGCTACCATCAGCAATATTGGCACAACATGAACTTCACGGTTTCCAGGTTTATGTTTATGTAATAGTAGGAATGTGTTTAAAAGCCTCTGCCTTTAGGAGGAGATGAATAAATATAAATGTTCATCACCTCTGAGCATATGGCAGAGGCATTTGCGGCTCAGACAGAACCTCCACAGTGAGTGAAATGACGGTAATGTGGGGGTGAGGGTAGAGAAACATGAGTTTGGAGACGGAGCTCTGTTCCTGCCTCCCCGAGAGACTTCTTGGACAGATCAGTTGCTCTCCCACCTCAGTTTTTATCTTGTTAAAGCGGACGAGCAGTCTACCTACTGGAAAAAATGGCACCATCACACCTAACTTCTGAGTGAGAAACAGCTGTGTGCGGCGAAACGGCATCACAACACGCAACAGCAGAGTCTTTCATAATGTAGTGACAGAAAAGTCAGAATAAAGATTACCTAAATGTGGCATTTTTTGTCTACTAAGCATTTGTATCTACAATGATATTTTAACACAATTTTCTACATCTCTTTATTTGTTGAGTATTAGCACAACGATAGGTGCTACACAAGCCACCCATTAATACACAAACTGTACATCTAGCAGCTTTGTGTATAAAATAAGTTTACGGTACTACGAAACAAAACCTGTCTTTTGCTTGCTCAGCCACTGAAGCATTCATTTGTTTCAGTTTGTGCCTATAAAGCTGTAATGAGATCTGAATTTGTATGAGCATCAAACCTGCCTGTGAGATGGGAAAACCTTCAGTATTATTACGTGCGCATCCTTTTACCTAGTCACAGGAAGGAGACAGCAAAGCTTCCCTTCCCTTCTTCCCTTCCCTTCTTCCCTTCCCTTCTTCCCTTCTTCCCTTCCCTTCCCTTCCCATCTCCTACTGCTGCACCATGACTTGAAGCCTGGCTCCTCAACACGCCAGGTGCAAGAAGGTGGTGGAAGGGGACTTGGCTTTTCCTTCCACCAGCCATGTGCTGCAGGGATGGCTTGTGACCTTACACAGCAAAGGCCCTGCAGAAACAACAGCTTCACTGAGCGAGGTGCTCAGCTAGCACATCGCAAAAATGATTCCGTCATGAAAGACTTACGGTTGAAAAAGGCGAAACTGGGCTGAAATGGAGGTAGAAGCACTGAGAGTCACAAGGTGTTTGCTCTGTTAAAAAACAAGGTTAGTGGCAGGCTGGGAATAAATCCCATCTCCGAGACAGGATTCAATTGTCAGTCAGGAGACACAGGCAATTTTCAGACTGCCATTTTTCAGCCAAGCAACCGTGAAGACTTTTGCTGCCACTACCAAGCACCTTTGCCTTTTTTGCGTTTTTCCTGGTGCCTGGGAAAGCCAGAACATGAGCACAGTGAAACACAAGGACGACAACGCTGTCATGCTTCTGAATGAGTCAGGAAAAGGGCCTGGATAAAACGAGCTCCAAATCCAATGAATGGCAACAACCGCGCTGCCCTATCAAAGTCAGCAGCTCAGGTATGCCACAAACAGCCACTGCAGCATGCGTGCAATCACGGCGGGTCTGGAGCATCTCTTGCCACTTTTCCTTTACTCTGACATTAAGGTAATACTTTAGTAAAAATTTCCCAGCATGAAATCTTCCCTCTGAAATATGATCATGCATTTCCATCTCATGGGGTTTTTTTTCCCCCCGCTGGTATAGAATAGCAAGCTCCTAGGTCCTTCATTTTTCAGCAACCAAAGCTGGAACAGCAAGGATTTAAACTTCCCATATTTTTAAAACAATTTCTTCCCGCCAAGTCTCCCCCATTATGGTTGTAATGGCATTTGCACCTTAACACTTGCACTTAAATACTAGTGTTTGGAAGCGTTTAATCTTCTCCAATTTCAAACTGGTACTCCAGTTGAGCAGCAGTGGCTGCAGGATGAAAGAATAACTCGGCAGGAAGAAAGAATTCGGAAATTTGCCAGCGTTAAATCTTGTTCAGGCCCAAAAGGGAGCCCAAAAGAGATCGGAAGTAAGCGACATTTTAGCATGTCAGCCAAACAGCCTCAACTCCTTTTCTCTGGCAGCTGCAGCATTTTCCTTCCCTGCGTGCTTTTTCCACGCTTCAAGCAGAGGAATATGCCAGGAGGCATTTGATTATTGCTATAGTAGGTCAGATGAGGGCAATTTTGATGTCAGAGGAACTGAGAAACAATCACATTACAATTACTTTATTGTTTGGGGAAGTTAATAGTTAATTGTGTACTGTCAAGGTCCAGCCAGTAAACCTTCCTAATGCAAATGGTCAGTCAGTGAAAGGACAAAAAATAGGAAGGCTCAGGCAGTCCTCGTGAAATAACTGTCATTAAGCTCAACTTGCAACAGAGTCTTTTCTTCACCAGACTAAGCTCTCCTGACAAAAGGACTTTTACATGAAAATGTCTCCAGCAGGTTTTTTTCCGGCACAGAAATGCAAAAATTCATATCCCTAAGGAACACTAATCTATTAGAGGCAAACAATGGTGGCTCTAATGCTTTCAGCTTGTTGGGATCTCTACAAAAATTTCTGCTGTAGATGTGTGTGCGCGCGTGAGGATGCGCATGCACAAATTTTTGTTTGAAAGTTATTGTGCTGAATTTGTTTTTGAATAAAAAATCCACTTAATTCCACTTCTTTATAAAAGGGAGGATTGAGGCACACATTTAAATAATAAATTCCCACCACTCAATGAATAAAATCACAGAACAGCCTGGGTGTCAAGACCTTGCAAACTACTCCTGAGGTTTTTTTGCGCTCTGCCTGAGTTGCCACCAGCCCCTCCTTGCAAGCTTTGAGAAAGCCAGCAAAATCACTGAGGGCTCCTGTGTATGTGCAAAAATGTGCCACTGTAAATGTGCAAAAATCTTGTAATGTGTTTACATATTGGCTTAAAAAAAATAAATAAATCTATGGAGACTTGTTATATGTCACTCTTCAGACAGAATAACTAGTAAGATTTTCGCACAGTTTATGAAGTTCTAGTGGAGAACTATCCCACTATATCTGGCATAAGAGCCTTAACTGGGAATAAAAATGTATACTGTAGACTTTGTCTAAATTAGGTGAAAGATGAGAAAAGAAAGGGGAAGAAATTGAGTCAATAAAAAGGACTGAACGCTGCTAACCAATTTAGCACTACATAGTAAGAGCATGGCTTTTGCGAGGTAGGTAGGACGCTCCTAACCTGAGGGTGCTATTTTATTTTAATGGGAGCTTTCAGACCCCAAAACATGCATTAAATTCCTGGAACACATGGAATGAACCACTGAAGACAGGGGATTACTCACAGAACAGAAACATCCTAAATAACAAACCCACAGAGTAAAGTTGCCACTGACTTTCTTTCACCAGTTTCACGACACAGCAGCAACGACCCTCTGGAGGAAAGTGAGTTCATTTTCACACCTCCAAATCTGTACCCGTTTAACAGCTCTCGGGCAGCACACGTCAATACGAACCTTCTCCTCAGAGCCACGCTTGTGAAGGGCACAACAGACAGAGGGTTCATTTAACCGGTGTGAAAGCAACAAGCTGCTCTTTAATTCAAACAGCTCTTGGTGCAAGTTCTAGTAGATGATTAGCCCAGTACGAACTCGGTGACTGTATGAATTCGAGACTGAGACTTCTCACCACTGGTGAACAAGCACACAACACAGGGCACCAACACACACCATTCGCTCTGCACAGCATGCAAAGCTTTCTCCTGAGCTCAACTTCCCCTCCCAAGTGCAGACACACCCTCACACAGCAGGCCAGGGGCTTCACCCGACAGTAACCAGAGATGGACCTCCTACAGCCCATCACGCGGCAACAAGTAACCAAGCGCTAAGGCAGCTAACCCCTTCTTGGGACTCTTCCAGAAGAATGAATGAGGGAATTGTGTCTCTTTAGTCTGGAAAAGAGACGGCTGAGGGGTGACCTTATCAACACTTATAAGTACTTAAATGGTGGATGTCAGGAGGATGGGGCCAGGCTCTTTTCAGTGGTGCCCAGTGACAGGACAAGAAGTAACGGGCACAAACTTAAGCACAGGAAGTTCCACCCAAACATGAGGAGGAACTTCTTTACCTTGAGGGTGTCAGAGCACTGGAACAAGCTGCCCAGGGAGGTGGTGGAGTCTCCGTCTCTGGAGACATTCAAAACCTGCCTGGATAGGTTCCTGTGCAACCTGCTCTAAGGCGGCCCTGCTCTGGCAGGGGGTTGGACTAGACGATCTCCAGAGNCTGGCCGCTGGGCGGGGTTGCCGCGCGGGGTGGGCGGGGCGGAGCCCCGGGGCGGTTCCATAGGGAGTGGGGCGTGGGGTGGTTGCGTCGCTGGCGAGGGGCGGGCGACGGGGCGAGCGAGGGAGGCTGAGGGAGAGCCCCGGCGCGCGCTGACACAGTCTCTCCGCCGCCGCGCGCCCGCCGCCCCGCGGCTCCCCCTGCCGGAACGCCGCGCGCAGGTGAG
>VXBO01012172.1:238338-301897 GCA_013400135.1 Rhinoptilus africanus | reverse complement strand
TCCTGTGCAACCTGCTCTAAGGCGGTCCTGCTCTGGCAGGGGGTTGGACTAGACGATCTCCAGAGGTCCCTTCCAACCGTATGATTCGGTGTGAATCCCAAAACGCACTGCCTAAAAACAGGACACACTATGGACAGAGGAGCGCCTACGCAGTCAACCATCCCCAATTCCCGCCGCAGNCGCATGCACCTGCCCGGCGGCGGTGGGCGTAGGGAGGGCTTGCTGCCGTTCCCCCTCTCTTCGCCCTGTGGGGCTGGGGGGTCCGAGGCAGAACGGCGCTGCTCCTCCTCCCTTCTCCGGCTGGGAAGCGCTGCTGCCCCTTCTCCCTCTGTCCACCCTTTCTCCTCCTCCTCCTCCTCCCTGCGTGCCGGGGGTTCGGCGGAGTTTGGTGTTTCCTGTCCTCCTTCCTTCTCGCAACCTCCCTCCGATGCACCGGGTGCCGCGCCGCTGCCCGGACCGCCGCTATCCTGCCCCTCCTCAGAGCCGGTGCGTTATCTCCCCCGCCCGGTTGGGGTTTTTTTTTGTTGTTGGTTTATTTTTTTTTTCCGCTCTTCCCCGACCGCGACGGAGAAACACCGGGGAAGGTCCCGACTTACTCAGGACGGTTTCCAGGGCGGGAGGGAGCGGATCTCCCCTCCACCCCCTCGCCTCCTCCCCGCCTTCCCCGGGCTTGAAGGGGACTGGGCTGCGAAATGGCAGGGCGCCGGCGAGGCTGAGGTAACGGCCGTTGAACGGCCGCCGGTGGCGGGGTTTGCTGGAGCGTTTCGGTGGTGAATTATTGAGCGAACCTAAAGTGACCACCTGGGGGGTGTGTGTTAAATAATTTATGTGCGTTTACGCGCGGGTTTCTGGCGGTTTAACTCTCTGCTTGGCTGCCGGCTCACGCGTGGCCTTGCCGCGCGCGGTGCGGTGTAGCGAAGCCCTGTGGCGACCGTCCCGGTGGCGCTGAGCCGCTGGTGCCTGCGCCAAGGGGAGCGGGTGCAACACCCCCAGAGAAGGACGAGAGCAGAACCAGCCCCCTCAAAACCCACGGCGGTTGTTGATTTGACGCAATTTTGCGCGTGGTTACTGCTAATTGAATTATGTTGCCGTTGAGTTGGGGGGGGTGTTATTTATTTATTTATTTTATTTCTGAATTCTTTCAGGCCGTATTTTTTGTGGAATCGAATAGCACAGTGAGGAGCCCTCATCGCAATATCCTGGTTTTATTGCAGCAAACATTAAAGTGATGCCCACATTTTCTGGCAAGGCAAGCCGTCCGCTTCCCTTGTGTTATCAAATGATATTTCTACTTTAGTGGCTGCCCTCTCTTGTTTGCATGTCGGACCAGCTGTCTGTTGCCCCCAGTGGGATAATCTGTCTAGCTTGCAGCCTGGTCCTTCATGCACACCTGAGCTGCTCTGGAGAGATCTGGCTGATGCTGAAATAACGGTGAAGGTAGATTATATTAGGCATCCTTTCTTCAGGACTGCTTAAGCCGTGTTAAACTGTTAGTGTCATTGACCTTATTGGTATCCTAATCACTTATTCTGGTAGTCTGGCAATCACTTGAACTTCCTAAATTCATGTAGACAGGCCTTACAAAACCTTGGGGTTTTGAGATCTTTGCCTCTCCTTGCTATTAAAGTTCACTCAGACTTCTGTCTTCTCACCTAATTACTTTTGCCTACCCTTCTGGCTTTTATTATGTCCGTCTCCTATTTAAAATGCTGGTGCTGATGATGTTTCCTGGCATGCCAATGCTCTCTGTGTTAGCTTTCTATAAGTCTCTCAGTTGTCTTTATCTTTCATTGTGTTGAATTCAGGTTTTTTCATATTGTAAGGCCTTTCACATTTCTTTGTTCCTGCTCATTATTTTGTTTTTTACTGAATTTTACCATCCACTTGGTCTGCTTCCCATGTGCTTGTATTGGTTTCCTTCCTCATAGGAAGTGATTTCTGAGTTAATGTTTAAAGCCACAAATCTATCTGTGCTGAAAGTTCCTCAAAACAGAGCATGTTACTAGCATTGCATGTAAAGTAATCCTAGGCCGAAGGCAAACGCTTTGTGTAACCTGGATGTTGTGACCAAGTCTTGAATGCAAGAGGGTGTATTTCTGCAACACTGTTGCCGTTCATTTGTTAACCGTTCCTGTTGGTTATGTCTTGTTTTGCAAGCTCTTCGGTAAAGGTAGTGTGTTCTGCGATACCAGCTTGGAAAGAGTGGTTCAGATTTGACTGGAATCTCTTGGTACTGTAATAACAAAAGGTATTTTCCCCCTGTTGTTCTAAATGCACCCAGGCAAGAGTGTGACAGAGATTGCTTCCAGTGAAAATCCAAAGCAAGTTAGTTATTGCTGGGTAGCATGCTTGTATCAAATGTAGTTTATAGTGGGGAAAATCTGGCAGTGCCTTAAAAGAATGTCAAATGTTTGAGCTACTGTGAAGGATGATTTAGTGCTTTAGAAACAAATCTCCCCTCTGACACACACCACCTCCCCCCTTACCCCCCTTCCTTTTTAAAGTCAGTTGATTTATTCTCTTGCTCAGTTAGGACAGTGCGGTTAGATGGTGGCTGTGTTTAGCCAGTTGAGGATTTCTAATCCCAGGATATGGAACCTTCATCTGGGATAAAACTGAACTGTAGGTAACTTCTGTGTTTTGTCCTTGTGCCGGTGTAGTGGAGATAGTGATATGGGCGTATCATGGCATTTTGTGGGGCTTTTGGGTTGTTGCCAGTTGGTATAGATTGAACATCTTTGCGTGTGTGACTGTTGTCTGTGCTTTAGCTACAGCTAAGATAGGGAAAAAAAATGGTTGCGGATGGATCAAATACTCTTGTGCTGAGCAGAGAAAGTTGAGTGATGCAGGTTTGTAAATGCTGTTTAAAGCTCTGGTCTGTCAGTTTGCTGCAGGTGGTTCTGCTACTGCTGTTACATCAGACCTCAGTGATTTTAGAGTGGTTTTGTCAAAGTGTATGCTTGAGTGGGGCCTTGAGTTGCTGGCTTCCTGAAAACAACTTTTGTATCAGTTCATTATCTGCCAGGTAACACTCGATCTTGCCTTGAGTTTATGATAAAATTGTGATGTTGGTGATGTGTATGTTGTCCTTTAATGACCAAATTCATGTGAAATACAGCTCCTCCAGATATGAGCAGTTTTAACAGAAAAAGGACAAATTAATCTAACAATTTTTATTCTCTGAGCCTAGACTGAGGTAGTGTGGGGGAGGTCCATGTAAGCCACACCAATGAGCATATAGCAGTATTTCTTTAATGTATTTTGGTACATGGGGGACTCTTATAAATTATCTTTTTGTCATTAACTGTTAAAATTTTGTTTCCTTTAAACAGGAGTAGAAGAATAAAGAGAAGTTTAATTTATGAGAACTGTAAGAAAACTTAAATCACTTTGGAATGGATTGATTTATGATACTTCTGATATGTGAGCGCTACACTTTGTGTCGCTACTGGCCAGCTGCTGCTGGTGGACTTCAGCTGACTTAATTGCAGCAAGCCCAACAGATAGGTCCTCATCGCTAATAGAACATAAACAAGTGTGATGCTGAAATGAGATGAGGCTCCGAAATGGAACTGTGGCCACCGTGTTAGTTTTCATCACTACTTTCCTCAGTTTGTCCTGGTATACTGCATGGCAAAATGGGAAAGGTAAGTAAAAGGCTACAAAACCAAATTGACCTTCATGTGGTTGTATGTCAGAGGAATGAATAGTACAGGGCATGTGCGCTGCTGCTGTATGTTAGCAGTCTGTAAACTGCTTGTTGACTAGCTCTGCTCCGGAAGGTATTGCCTTGGTAAGGAATAAACACTTGCCAATAGGTTCAGGAAAATTAACTTAGAGGGATCCTGATTTAAAAAGAAAAAAAATGTACCTGAAGAAACCTAAATGCTACTGTTGGAAGAAGGGTTGATTCAGGCTGAGTAGTTGTGGTTTGGGTCTTTTTTTTCCTGGTTTATAGTTGTAGGGAAAACATAAAGTCTCTGTTTTTTTGTTGTTGGTTGGTTTTTTCCTGTTTTTTTTTCCTTTGATTTTCTCACTCCCCCCTTGTAACATATGGCCAATGGACCTGGCTGGAGAATGTTATTTTTGGTGCTGCTTTCTGTCTTCCCTGATGATTCAGTGATAGCAATGGCAAACTGCCAATCAGCATCATTGAAAGACTTGTCTTGCTGTCTTTGAATGAAATGTAAAATATGTCTTGTCAGAGTATGATATAAGAAATAAAGTAATATGAGTAAATTGACCAGATAATGGTAAATGCATCTATTATCATAACATAAGCAATCTCATTAAATAATCAAGTAACTATTATATTATGTGTAACAGACTTTTACCTTTTTATTTATCTTTGTAGATCTTACTGCACTCCATGTGAACCTTGGAAAATTCAGTTTTTCTGAGGGTCAGGACTGTTTAGTGCAAGTAAGATGTTTCTGTTTTGTCCTTCTGTAAAGCAAATAAACTTGTTCAGCAATGGTTTCTAGAAGAAGAAAGGCTTTTTTGGTTTGGTTTTGTTTTTTGTTATAAACATCTGATCTCTTGAAAAATAGTAGACTATGTCCTTCAAAGATCAAGTAATTTTAAAAGTCAGATTGCTACATGGTTTGTTCTGCTAGCAATATTATTTTCAGTTATGCCTCGGGTCCAATAAGAGGAAGCAGAGGTTTTCCAGGAATACCGTCTGTTGTAGCACAGACAACTTGTAACCCTTATTTAAGCGTAAAAGAAGCCGATGAGTTCTGTGGCATATTGAATATTTTTTTTTTTCCCCATTGGGCACTTGTCGGAGAAGCAGATGCTTTGTGGTGTTATCTCTGCTGTAGCAGTTGGTTGGTAGGCTAGCCTTCTGAATGTAAGCAGCAGGAAAAATGTCAGGCTCTCAAGGTTGTGGTAATATATAGATCTTTTAATTGGACAACAAAAGTGTAGATGTGCCAAAGACTGACAAGAAAAGGATATCTGAGTAGTACCGTAAATAGTATTTTCTTCATTTTGACTAATACCGCATCCTCTAGTTACATTTTATGTTACTGATTAATTTCTTGCTGAAGAACCTCACAATAATTTTGCTTTCACTTCAGCAAAAATGTCTATCTGTGAAATTCTTTCTCATGCTTTTTTCTTTCTTACTTGACATATGATTTGCAATTCTTGTTCTCTTTTGTCAAAGCGTAACACAAAGTAAAGTTTCCATTAAAAGAAACTAACAAAAACCTGCTCTTTGGAGAGTACTAGTATGTATGGCACTTGGTCACAATTTAGGCTTTTGTTGGTCAGACTGCTCTAATTTTTATACTTTTTTTTTTTTTTCCATCTGAATCATAGAATCATAGAATCTCTATAACTTTCTTAAGGTGCTGCTTCAAGAGAAATTTATACATAGAATATTGTTTTTAAAATTTTATTTTACTTTTTAACTTGCATTTAGCACTTCATTTAATTTGCACAGGTTGTACAAAACCAAAGCAGATTTGAGTTCATTTAGTACCGCATTTTCAATCAGAGACATTTCTGCACTAATGGAATAGGTTTAGTAACTGATGGTATACATTTATTAAGAATTTCTTTCCAGCTTGGTACCATTTTATGTTTATTTAGTAAGCCTTGTGGGATGGTATCTTAATTCATTGATAACACTTGCATTACAAATTTGAGTGGCTCAATTAGAAGCAAATACAGTGCCTGCTGTTCCCATTCACTGAAAGGCTATGGGGTGTCCTACTCTGATCATCATCTTTTGTTATGCATTACATTTATATGGCATGCACTAGCTTCCTGTAGATATTTGTCAGTCTTCTGACAACAAAGTAAATCTACACTTGGAAAGAAAATGCTATTTATATTTTTTAAAAGAAAAAGCAAACCCCCAGATTGCTAGCTTCTCAGTGATAGCTAAAACAAATTTTGCTTTTTAAAAGCAGAAGCCTAGTGCCTTGTTTATAACGAACCTAATCCAGTCTTCAAGTGATTAATTTTAATTGAGGAACTAAGATCTTGGATAATTGTTACTTAAAATGCAGAATCACTTGTAGAATAGCAATAAGACTGAAATGATGTGATATTTTTGTAGATCATGTCTTCCTCTAGTAAATATACCTAGTTCTAGTTTATGCAAAGTGATACAGACTTTGGCACTAGTTTAAAGTGCAAAAATTTGTCTCTGCAGAATGTTTGTTTACAGACTTTAAGGATATGCTGGAAAGTTGTCCGACGTTGAATGAAATACTTTGTCTGAAGTGCCATCACAGCATGGCTTTATCTTACCCAGTGGTCTGATTATGTAAATAACCTTTCATGGTGCAGATATTGCTGTTTGGATGAAATGGTCAATGAGAGGGTTTTGCTTTTGAAGTTAACTGTGTCTGAAGAAGTTTGACTGAAATACCTCTGGTCATTCAAAATTAGGCCAAGATCTCTGTCACTTTCTGGACCCCATGCAATGTCTAGAAGCACTGGAGTTGTAAGGAAGCTGTACAAGCCCTGAATATACCTGGGAAAGACCTCTCTTGTGGGATTCATGAAAAAGAGTTGTAAAACTTCTTTCTAGGAGTTAAAAATGTGCTATGGTTAGCATGAATGAAGTAGATTTTGGAAATCAAATCTTATCAAAATGCTGATTACTTGGGCGCATGGAAGAGCTACTTTTAAGGGATCTGCAGTCATTTCACATGCACAGTTAGTCAGTTCACTGTAAGATGTCCTTGAATTCCTCCTGAGACTGAGCTCTTATGTAAGTGATAACTTTATGCTTAACGCCATCTCTTTTGACTGAATCATGCATTCTGGTACTACTGACCTGCTCGACGTCATAGGTCTTTACCACCTCATTTGTGAGCTACAGAAATGGAGTGGTTTGGGGTTTTTTTTATCCTAAAGGCACTGCTCTTAAGAAGATCTAAGCAGTACAAAACAGTACTGCATACCTGTTACAGCAGTCACAAAAATTACATCAAAGCTGTTGTGTGATATGTAGAGAGTGTAGTCTTGGTGCTTTGATCTTTAATGTGACTAGTGATCTGAGTATGTAATGTTCCAGGAAGAGCATTATGCTTCATAAGGCTCAAGAACCTCCTCCTCTTGGGTCAACAAACTTCCTGATACCTGTCACCAGCATGGAAATTGGGAAGGAAGGTAAATAATTTTACTGAATTAGGGCAGGTGTGGTAGGATGACATTCCTCAGCAAAGCATTCATCAGCCTCATCACTTGCTTCCCATGTTAAGTTCTTGCTCTGATCCTGCCACCTTTGGTTAAAAAAAACCCCAAACAACCCAACCAAAAAACAACCCACCACCCCACCACTCCCCCCCAAAAAACCAAAGCCACAGAGCAGTTATTTGTTTAAAGTGTGTATGCTTTCTTCTTGGTGAAAGACAGTAGTTGGCAGTGTCGTGTGTCACTTGTAGAAGGTATTTGGCTATTTGAAGTGGTGAGAAAGTGTATGGAATATGTAGTGTGAAACTCTGATGCAACTTAACCCTTCATGATTGTCTAAACTACACAGTTTTCAGAGCAATCTAAAACTAATATTGTATGTTCACTATTTCTCATGTAAAACATGTTCTTCTTTAAGAATGAAGGATTAGTTGAAAAAGCTTCTGATTTTCAGTTCATCTAAGAGTGGTGGTGTAACTGTAGGATCTCCTGACTGTATGAGGTTGACTTATTTTGGTACACTGATTTAAATTCACATGAGAAGACCTCTAAGATGACTTTTGAGATATTTAACCGGCTTCCTAGTTTGCTGAATATTCACTCATACTTAATAGAGCTACTGTTTTTGTTTTAAACATGACATTTTCTCTCATTTGTACAGAAAATGGCCTGGGCTGTAAAATAAAACTTTTGTCTTCTTTCTCCTCTGGCTGTTTTCATAAAATTAGAATTAGCACACTGTTTATCATGCACTATAATCATAAGTGCTGAAAAACATCAAAACTTAACAGCAAGCTTAAGAAAACTTAAGAAAACATAAAGCTTCAGCCAATGGTGGAAAACTTTGGAGTAAAACCCAGGAATATTAATTCCCAGAGGGAGAAGAGTCCTACAGAACCATGGAGGGAACAGGGCAAGATATATTTATTTATTTAATTATTTCCTTGGCAGTGGTCATGCAAATAGTCTCTTTAAAAATAGATCAGAAATCTGAGAGATACATGTTAGTATTTTGCAACCGTGACCGTCTTTACTTTATGCTTTGATCCTAAGAGAAGCCGTTATTCGAATAAATGCTGATTACAGTCTGCATGTTCCAATTTTCAAAGTTATGTGCTGATTTCCCACTGATGTGAATTAAGACTGACCAACCAAAAAAGTTGAATGGACTACAAACTGCATAGAGTGGAAGTAGGGAAAGAGAAGGGATGGGATGCTAAAGCAGAAAGTACGTGTAACAATTTATGCCATTTTGTTTGGAGGAGAGAGATCTTTTTTTTTTCTTTTCTGCTAACAGATCTGTTGCAGATCTTCCACAAGCTAAAATTAAAGGAAATAGGAATTTCCTTTTTGTTCTTAAAACCAGCACATGAACATTACTCTGGTCTTTATTTAAAATACACTTCAAGCTCGGTTTCCAAAACTGAAAAAAAAAATGGCATATAACCTATTTATATTAAAAATAGGAGTTGAATTTCATTAAAGCAAGTCAGGAGTGTCGGTTTGGAATGGTTACTGAGAGTCCTGTGCAGGTATTGAACACACTGTCCCAGGTGAATTGAACAGAATATGTATATAGCCCAGCTGTTCAGATGGACAGGGTTTAGGCCTGCAGTGTCTTTTTGTCTTGTCTTGTGCCTGTTGCAGGAGAACTTCTCTGACACCAGTGGTTTTGGTGAGCTGCAGTGGCAAGAATCACAATCAAAGAGTCTTTTGCAGCACTGACTTGTCCCCTTGCTTTTTTTTGTAACCTGCTAGCTAGGTTAGCCTGTTGGTTTATGGGATTCTAAAATTTGGTTTCTACCAGAGCATTTAATGTTACCAGACTCAGTCAACATCTTGAGGTACTGCTTTTGATTGTCACCTTGTCCTCAGTGTTGTGGAAAGGCAATACTTCTGCTCACTGTGGCTTCTCTTGATACTTCTTCAGCCTGAGTCTTCTGTGCTTGCATGAATCCTCCAAAATGCTGGTTGCTGCTCCTGTGCAAAGACTATCATGTGAGTAATGTAGCCAATCCTGGAAAGAAAGCTGCATCTGACACAGCTGCTCATACCCTACTGTAAGAGAAGTACCTACTAAGAAACCTTTGCAATGGATTGTAAACCAGTGTGCGTTTATCTTCTTGTTAGTAACTGTCCTCCTGGAGTAGTTACAATAGATACACGGTCATGCTCTTAACAGTGAGGAAGAAGGGCTTTGCGATGAACTGTCCTAGTTTTGGTGGTGGCTGATATTTTCCTTAGGGAACCTGGGTGATGAGAGGCAGAGATTTCTTACTAAATTTCAAACAGTACCATGCTGGGAGGAGCAGTGAAGGTAGGCAGAGATTGAAGTTTAAAATAACTTATGCAAATTGGAGACCTAGTCAGGAAGCAGGGGGTGAATGGAGGGTTGAAGGTAAGTGAAAGTGCCCCAGACAAAACATAGGGTGCAGTAAAGCAGAGGAAAATCAAATAAAGAATGGGGAAGAAAATCGGTGTTGGGATTCTAGTTAGTAAGGGCAGTTTATTGTAAATCGCGTGCTCAGTGTGAGTCGTCATGTTATTGCAGAAAACAAAAGAAATTGATCAGAAAAGGGGTGTTAAGAAGTAAAGAAGTATAACTTCTACCCCAGCAAGACAGAAAATCTTCTCTCTGCTCAGCACTGTGTCCACTTCTGAATGTTGCACCGCAAAGAAAAGGTTCATTAGGTGAGCTTCAAAGGAGGAACAAGTGATTAAAGATCTAGAAAAGCTAAACTTTAGGGGAAGGTCAGTGTCCTGACATTCCTCAGATTAAAGGAAAGGTGTGAGAAGCAAGACAGGAAAAGTAATTTTCAAATACTTTAAAAGTTCTTACCAAAAAAAAAGGGACACAATCGGTTGTTTGTGGCCATAGTGAATAACAGGATATAAGGGACTGAAATTGAAAGGGAGATCAAGGTTAGGTAGTGGAAAAAAAATTTTGTAATGGGAAGTACAGTTACATACTGCAGTAGGTTGTTGGGAGGGGTGAAGAATTGCCATGAACAAGTTGACTTGCCATCGCTGGTTTAAGACACCAGTGCCATGTTTGGAACCAATGGAGATTTAGGCTAGCACAAAAGGAGTGAGTTACAGTGTTTTTTAAAGTCAATATGACACTCCCGAAGTAAGTGTCAGGTTGGGAAGACCTACAGCAGGCAGCAATGTTCTGACTTTGAACTAGCTATCTTGCTGAAATTAGTTTTGAGTGGAGGGTTGGACCAGATGACCCCTAGAAGTCCCTTCTAACCTGAGTTATACTGGCTGTTCTTGACCTTTGCCAAGTTTCTCGTCTTGTGCCAAGAGCAGTATGATGGTGCATTTCATTACTAAATATTATTGATGTTTGCATGAGATACGTGAGAGTTGTCCTCTATTATCATAAAATTTGATCCCTTAAAATACATAAAAAGTTTGATTGTATTTTAGCAGATTCACTTAACCTTTTATTCTTAATGTCCACAGCCATTAATATAGCTAGGAACCATGAAAACATTGTTTTAGAAAAATGCCCCAAAGTGACTTGTTTTTATTTTCAAGAGTGATTTCTTCCTTTTTTCTTTCCTCAGCCCTACTGTTTAGAGTAGTATCTTATTGTGTAACCTTATTCCTGCTGTGTAGTGATGACTGTATTTGCTGCCTCAGTAACAAAAAAGCTTTTCCCATTACTGATACAATCTTGAGGATTAGAATTCTGTAAGTTGTTTCTTTTTAGGATGAGACACTGGGTAAGTCTACAATTTAGTCTTGTTTATAATGTTTTGTTTTCCTGAACATGGCAGAAAGTGAACGGAAAGTGGTTTCCTTGCTCACAGTGCAAGGCTTTATTCCACATAGTCTCTGCCTAAAAAGCAATTACTCTAGACAGTCTTTTAGAGCTGTGCTTCCAGCTGCTTTTCTGGTTGTCTCCTTGGCTTTCATGCAGCTTTCTGTCTATTCCTGCAGATGCTTCCCACAGACATGCCACCCATCTATCTAACAGTAAACAACAGAAAACCTGTTTTAGCTTGCAGCAGTATTTAATTTTACTATCTTAAGCTCAAAAATAATTTTAAAGTGTCCTGTGCTTATCATGCGTAAATGTTGCTATTGTAGCCCACAGATACATTGTGGTCTTACATATCAACACCATGAATATGTGCGTTTTCTCAGACAGTTCAGAAATGGGCTAAAGTAAATCTTTTTTTCCATTACAGATCACTACTAAAGTAGTTGTGCAAATAAACAGCCCTCATACTTAGTTGCATAGCCCTAGAGACAAGCTGTAGAGGTACTGTTGCAGAAAGACACGAATAAAACAAATGTAATCCCATCGCATTTGACTTACAAGGTTGTTAATTTGCGGTGATGTGCAAGCATCGTGAAGCTTTGATCATGAGTTGTTTGCAAGGAGGACAAGTTAGAAAGAATATGTTTTCAGAAACAGAGCTTGTTCAACACAGTTGACAAGGCACAAAAAACCAATCTCAGCAATCTCAACTCACTAGCACGTATGGAAACAATAATCAAAATTCTGCAATGCTTGAATTTTGTGCCGAAGCTAATAAGAATTTCTAAAGGTTTCAGCTCTTAGCCTTGTTAATTGTGAGGCGGTGGCACTCTTCTGACTGGTTATGTTTTGATAGATTAATTTTCTTTTAATGTATTAAAAGTTACTAATCTAATTTTAATTTAGTAGCTAGCTTTTCTTGCTGCAGTTCCTGGTGTGTATGTTTTGTTGGTTTCTGAGGGGAGGAAAAGCAGTGGTGTAAAGTAAGAGTGTCTTGATTTACATGTACAGAAATCCACAGAGTTAACTGGCAGTTCTGTGATAGAAGCAAGTCACGTTAAAGTTTTCAGGAGCTTTCAGGCTGTAAGAACTGAATGGTTGCTTTTTCTTTCTTTGTCATCGTTCTACTTTCCTGTGGGCTTTGTTTCCTTGCCACATAGGTCTGTAGCTGAGTGAATCCATCTGAGAATATACAGCATATTACCTCTCGAAATTTGAGCCCTCAACATTCGACAGAGTGTGAGCATACAGTATGATGATTCTTGGAGAAGGTTTGGGATACAAACACCTCGATTTTCCTGGGCATGACTTCTTTTTCTTCATGGAAATCTTGCCTGGGCAGAAATCCTTCAGATGCAGAGCCTGTTAGCCCTGGATGGTGGGTGCACAGGCATCCTGTTGCCGACCAGGTTACTGCATGACCAGAAATCCCAATTGCGTACACAGAGATTGTTTAAGTGTGCACAATAAGTGACACCTTTGGGAAGTTTTATGTAAGTGCATATTTGTGATAAGTAGTTGCTGAGCAATTGCACAATAGTCCACATGCTTTTGGGATGTCTGAGAGGAGTCAACCACTCAGTTACTGCCCGGTTGGTTGGCATACGTGCTGCGAGTCACTTTCTGGAAGATGCATAGAGGTGCATGTGTTGAAGAGTTTGTGTGCAAGCATCAGGGTTAAACATTTTCTCCTTGCACAAATATATCTGTTGATCAGGGAGGCTCTAGATTGAAATAGGGGAGACCTTTCTGAAACTCCTGTATGGCAGAGTAACTGTTTTCTCTTCTGATGTAAATGGGACACGCGCATTCGTAGGTAGAGATGACCTTTTTAGGTCGGGGCACATTTTCCTGTGTTCTCCTCCTCCACACTGCTTTACTGAGAAGGCAATTGTATACAATAAATGTGTAATTTTATATTATATGGAGACACAGAAAGAGACTAATGCTTTGCCCTGTATTTGTAATACGTTGCTTTAAATCTAACTGTATTTAACTTAGTTTGATAAAGTTTTTAACTTGGAATGAGTTATAACAGAATGGAAGACTTATTTCTCTTGTATTTTGGGGATCCAGAGATGAGTTGCATTGGGTTTTGTGGTATTTTAGCTATGCATACACAGCAGCAATCAAAGATTTGAGCTGGGTGAAGTTGAGAGTTTGTCCTCATGCAGGAAAAAACCTGATGCTAGGACATTTACATTATATTAATATATTCAGTACTGATGGCTTTAAGTTGTTCTCTGGTGCTGTCATATTGATAAACTAATGACACAGATAATGAACATAGGATGGAACATAGGCGGTTAACTTTTTTCACAAGTTGAAACATCACTGCAGTTTCTTTTGCCTTAAGACGTGCTGCTGTATCCTGTTTTGCCCTCAGTCACTCCTTTGTAATATTTTTTTTTTGGTCTGTTGTCTGCACTTGGTTCAAATTCTGTCTTGTCAGTAACACTGTATTTCTGTAATATTCCTGTAAGTTTGGACGAAATGGGCTGTTAGGACTGGGACAGAGCCTCCATCCACTTGGCCCCATGGAGGGAAGGGCTGGAGCTCAGGAGCCATGTTGGGCTTTGCAAGCTGGGCAGCCACTGCTTATGTTCCCGCTGACCCCACGATGGGTGCAGAGCTCTGTGCTGCAGCGCTGCTGTCTTTTGGCTAGCTAGTGGTTTAAGGCAAATGCTGTTAATGCGTGGAAGAAATATGTGTATGGGAAGACATACATAGGGGACGGCATGAGGAGTTGTGTGCCAAGTGCCAAACACTAGTTCTGCTGCCTGGGTTTACAGTGGCTGAGGAATGGAGGGTCCTGGGCTTGTGGATGGGAGTCTTGGGGAAGAACTGGGGCCGCTGGGATAGAAGTCCCTGTAAGTGAGAAGGCGTGGAAACAGCTGTAGGATGACAAATCTGTGAAACTTGCGTGGATGCAGTATCTATGTTAGGGTTTGGGTGTTCCCTCCCCGCCCCACAGTCTTGGCTCTCTCTAGGCATACAAAATTACCAGAGTGCCAGGTGGGGGAGCTATTTCAGATAAAACTCAAGCAGACATTTACACATAAATTGTATACATTAGTTTTTGATTGTTCACGATACTGCTGGTTTAGTAGAACAAACTGCTTGTGATTGTGTTCATGGATATATTTTTGTTCTTGGTCCTTTTTTGAATTAGTAGAGAAGAGCCTTCTGGGTCTGGCAAGAATCCATGCTTTACCTGTTTGCTTTTGTCTGTATCTGGTCTTGTGGTGCCTCTCACTTACTGTTTGTACGTGTTTACTGTCATCATTAAATGTGCCATAGAACAAAAAGTAATTTCTGGCTACTTTGCTATGTTGTTCATTGAGATGTTATAGATGCATTTTTAAAATGGTAAGGTAACATAGGTCTCTGATTGTTAAGCTAAAAGGAGTGTTGCCATTTGTGGTGTTTAAGTGAAACTGTAGAGTTGGTGGCTGATGCAGTTGGCTCTACCCTTCATTCTCAAAAAAAGCTTTATAGCAGATTGATTTATATACAGCAATCTAATGGCATAAAAGTAATGGAAATGTCTATCCTATGGCTGTATTGATTTGCATCTTTCAAAAGTAAAAATGGAATTTTACATACAATTTTTGTAATGCAAACAGTTTTTTGAACAGTCTTTAGGAAAAACGAAAGCCTTTCCTGTAAGGAAAAATCAAAACATACTTCATTTCAATTCGTCTTTATTAAGATGTGGCTTTATAGCTACGTGATGCTTCTTGAATATCTTCTTCTGTGGGAATAATTCATATGCTGTGTTAGTTCTTGCACAAACTCTGCTTCCTTGTTACAGAAAGGATCAATATGAAAGTTATAATTCTGCTCAGAAGCCTTAACCCATTTGAAATACAAATGGAACCACATTTCCCTGTGGCATTGTAGGATCACAAACTAATGTTCAATAATATTGACAAGTAGTAGCGTAATGGGAAAATAATTAAAAATGTATGATTAACACGGTGATTTGGGAGAGTTAAACCAAAACATTAATTTTCTGCACTGAGTATTTTGGAGACACTACTTCTCAAACAAAAAATTTTTTGACTTCTTATACCGTGTGACATATTCCAATGGCCTTATTCAAGTTTAACTAGAAACCAAGTAGTGCCTTCTCTAACCTTGTGAAAACATGTTTGTTACTGCTTCTAGACCACTCTTTTCCTGTTTATGGCTTTGATTGCCATGATCGAAATTCTGATCTGTTAAAAGTATATTATTTGTTCTGTCATTTGTGTATGACATAAACAAACACGTCTGTTCATCCTCTCCCCCTCGATTTTTTTTAACCTCTTACTCATTTTCTTTTTATTCATATGAAAGTTGTCTGTGAAACGATGACAAAACAAATATGATACGTCGAGACCGTGTTAGAGTTAAGATTAAACAAGTTTCAGGTGTCCAGCTAGAGTTGAACTTTGAATTGGTGTAATGCCCTAATGACAAGCTTGAGATACAGTAGTGCTCACAATTGCATATTGATTAGCGTGACAGTCATCTCTTAAACCGTACCTGATTCTGTGGATTTTTTTCAAATGCAGACCTATCTGTGTGTATGCTTTTCTTAACTAGTATTAAAGTCTTCCATCAATATTTTCTAAATTATGGTTATTATTTAAGACTCTGGATGTTTCCAGAATGAAAAGAACTAAACTTGTGCTTTATTCTCAATTTTTAAACAAAAATCTTTTATTTTATCCTTTGAATCATGAAGTTCCTCAACATTAGGCATTATGGAAGGCGCTGTCTGGCTTTGGTTCCAGTTGTTAAGGTTGTGTTAATGTTTGTTAACATTGTGTTACATCAGCAACACAGTTTACTCGTGTACCAAGAGCTGGAGAAGGGAAAAAATGCAAGTTGTTTTCAGATCAGTTAGGTTTTTTTTTTCCCTTGTGTGTACATCATGAATACAAGGAATAACATGTGTAATCTTTGACTACAAGTTTACCTCTTTAAGATTAAAATATAGCTATAATTGTATCTGTTAAAGCAGGAAGTTGGTGTGAGGGCATCGGATATGTAAAAGATATTAAAAATGTGTAGAATACAGGTTCAGTTGATGACTGGTTATTTGCAAGGTGCGAGGGACGTGATTAGAGGAAGCTTGAATAATTAACAAATTGATTTGGAAAATTGGTTTACTGTTTGTGCACCCTAGTTTGGGTAAATAAACATTTTCAACAGTAACGTTTTTGCTATGAACTTTTATGGAAGCTTGTTTTCTCTTTAAAATCTCTTTTCTAGTTTTAACTTATAAAGTCAATAACAGGGAGAATCAAAGACCCTATTTTCATTAATTCTGTTATGGCAGAGAACTCTATTTTAGTAAATGGAATTAGAAATTCAGTAGCTTTATAAAAAGGTGGTATGCAGGGAATTTTTTTTCATTAAAAAAAAGGAAAAAAAACCCCTCCAGGAATCTGAGACCACTACATAGTATGAATATTTTGATTTGGTATCTTAATATAGGTATATGTGCTTCTTTGTAGAAAGTAGCTGAAAATACTGACTGATTGTGATCTGAGGAGAAACATGAGATCTCACAGATGACTTGTAGTCAAATTGACTGTAAGGGGTTGTATTACCTAAAGGGTAATTACATTTGTTTACACTGTCAGCAAATCTGTATTTCAGGTGAAGGGGTTGTCTCTTGTTCTTTTTCAACAGATGTGAAAGAATTGTTTTACCAGGGTTAGATTTTGGTATATTTAATGCTGAAACTACGATACCACACAGATGCTGATAGCTATGTTATGAAGCCACAGTCTGCTAGGATCAGCATAAGCAGTTACAGCTTCTTTCTTATGTCTCGTTAGAAATGAGCATAATTATGTACTTTTAAGAAGATGTTCTTGTTTATTGGTAGCAATGAAGTGTGTGTATATATACAAACACGTAGGAACTAAATGAGGGAACAAACACAATAAATGGATGCAATATGTATGCTTAATCCAGGCATTTCTGCAGAAATGTACAATGGATTGCTTTATTTTAATATGATAAAAAAAATACAGTGGAACGCTTTCTTTCAGCTAATGTGCTTAAGTCCTTCAGTGTTGCCAAGAATGCAGGCTAGATATCAACCTATCCTGTATCTTAAAAATAAAGTGTGTTTCAGTGCTATGATTTTAACGCTTGCCTAAACTGGAGCTTCATGCTTGCTTTAGCAGTAGTACATCTTCTGCATAAGATTTTAGTCAGAGTTGTAGCGTGGCTTTTTAACTGACAGTTGGTTTGAAAAAATAATCATGACATAATGATCTTGGTACAATTTGTCACTGGAAATTGTGTTCCTGTTTCTGAGGTAATAGTGTGATGTTATTGTTGACCATTTCCTAGTTTCTTTTACACTGTTGTACACTTTGAGTCTTATGCAAGGCAAGTAAGAAATATCCAAGTGGAAGGCTTTCGTAAAGGTTGTTTGAAGGTAATTTTTTCTGATGCTGTAAAGAGTTGATGTCCAAATTACATGAATTCAATGGATTGTATACTCAGCTGAGCTCTCTTTCTGTTAATTTCTTAAACTGAACTCTTTGTGCTATATACGTCTACACAGAAGTTGTGATAATTTTCCTTCTACAGCTTTGCTTTTTGAGAATGGAATCTATGAAGCTTTTATTTATTTCTTACTGTTTCTATTCAGGGCTAGAGATGTGTTAAATGCTGATTGCTTATTGTGGACCTGATTTAGCATATGATTTCAGTGACCTTTTTATATCACTTTCCCTTTTAAAGAAGAAATTCCAGCAGAGTTGACAGTGCTTCTTAGCACTGGGAATAAAATAAAAACCAAATAGGTGGAAACTAAAAAGCCCTGAGGACTATATTCATCCATAGAGTCCCAGGCAACGTTGTGTCCTAGGCAAAGAAGTGTGAATGCTAGTTAACAGTCAAAGAAGGGACAAAGAAATTGCAAATGTGAGATTTCTTTATTTTTTTTCTGACACTGTAACTTGCTGTTGTTTGTTTTAAAAGAAGACTTTCAGCTCAAGTGCTGCCAATAACTCTTCTCAAACAAATCATGTGTTTAATTATCCTTATTGTCTGAAGCCAATGCACAGACAGAACACCATATGCTTCTGTTGACTTGACCTCCTTAGTTGTGGGTGTCTGGATTTTCTGATATATTATTTTTTTATTCCTTGTGTCCAAAGGAACATTCAGACCCTCTGTGAGCCCTCATCAGCGGAGATTTGAGAATGGTGTGATAGTAGGTTTTATAACTGTATAGGAAATTTTCTAAATTGTGACCTTTCTGTATTGAACAATTTGTATATAGAGATGAAGAAGAGCAATTGCATCTAGAGACATTTTAAGCTGTTCCTGGCTGCTCTGTCCAGCTCTTAAAATACTCCTAAAGTAAATGATTCATTAGTTGTCACAATTCTACTTTGGCTTCTTTGACTTTCCGACTGCTTAGGATTGTTTATCCTCTAGGAAAATGTTTTATTCTGTAGCTTTTTAGGAAAAAACAAAACAAAAACCAAACACAAACCCAACAAATCAAACCTGCCCGATGAACTGCTACATGCTTCCTTTTGGATTGGTAAGCTGCAGCATTTGACTGTATTTATATTAAAGATATAAGAAATGGGAGAGAAAGTGGGTTCTCAGAATCCAATCTGTTTAGTACTTCCATCTTTCTGCTGTGTTTGTATGTGTGGAATCTCTGAGAAAGCAAGGGAAGTTACTTTTTGAAAAGATTGTTTACAAGTAAATTGATTCTGAAATTTACATTTCAAAATAGGAAGGTTTTATTAGTTGATATTACAAAGGATCATATTCAGATTGCCTAAAAAATTTTAGTGAAAACAACTTCAGCTCCTGCTGCAAAAGAATGTTTAAACAAAAGTACCCAGACTGAGATTGGATCAAGCCCTGAAAGTTTCAAAGCAAATACTCAGACTTGTGCTAGTGCTTTAGAATTGGAGAGAACAAAAAACATCATTTGTTTACACAGATCCTTGAAGTGCAAAATATAAACAAGTTGCAATGAAAAAATAAGAAATTATAATTCTTGGGTTATTTTTAAAAAATAAATTTAGGAAAACCTGCAGAACCAATTTTAAAACATATTTCTAGTCCTAATAAGTATATTTCTGTGTGGAAAACAAGGGCAATAAACAATACTTCTACTGGATTGTTTTGGTAGATTGAAATACCGGATTGCTGAAATGACTTGTCAATTTGAGTAACAAGATTAAGGATAAAAGAATGACTTGCCCACTTGTTTTCCTAAATCTTGATACGAGACCTTTTTTGTTTGTTTCATGAAGCAGAAAATGTTTTATCATAATTAGTTGGATGTATTTTTCATGCGTAAATCATCTATTTTACTTTACTGCCTTTAATTCCACAGAATAATACACTTATAAAACAACTGCATATTCTCTAATCCATTCAAAATAATAAACTAGCTTTATGAATAGGCATAGCTACAAACTCTGTAACTAAAAAGGCCTACAGGATCACGTGTTCAGAGGACTGATAAAAAATTGACCTTGAGCAGTTTTCTTAAGAGCTTTTATTTATAGCATATCTGTTGTTAGCATTTACAGTATACAGCTTTATTCTGTATTTGCATGGTTGATTACTTTTCTGCTTCAGATTTTATAACTCATCATAACTTGCTTATAAAAGGTTTTAATTTCACTTAAGAGCAAGGAAGCAAACTAGCTTATGGGGAGTAGTCATCCATGTTAATATATTGTAACATTTCAAGGACACTGTATACCAGTTTTTAGGCAGTTTCAAGACAAACTCAGAATGCGATTTGTAAGCACACTTGAGATTTAATTTGGGGGGACATTTTTTCTTAAGACCTTCTTTACTCTTCACTATTTGACATTGCTGGTTATAAATATGATTTGTGCCTATGTACAGGTTTTGACACTTGATAACTACCTCAGCTTGTTACAATGTTTTGCTGTTTTTTATAAGACTAATGTCACAGGTGGATTCTGGAACATCTTTAATATCTCTTTTGTGTGGACAGAGCTTTTTGGCCATGCCTGTATGATAGGTTTTACAGTTCCTCTGCTTGCCTCTCCTCGGTCGGACATCTGAGAATGCAGTGCTTGATTTGTGCTTTGTGAATATTTTCTGAGCTTTGGAGTCACTTCCAGAGGGCAATGGAAGCAATGTTTTTATTTCCTCAGTAAATGCCACTATGTATTTCTTGTCTGTGAACCTTTATGTGTATGCTGGATGATTGTACAGTGCAGTGAGAGCAGGATTAGTATCACAGTATTGAGTAATTGTATTTACAGCTAACATTTTGCAAAACCCACACAAAATAAGAAATCTAGCCTTTGTCAGTTTTAAGCTGAAGTTGAAAAATCTTAAGTACTAGTGTAGTAAGAATGTCTTTTGATTTACTAGAAGAATTTGGTCTTTCTTTTTTTGATTGGAATTGGAAATAATTTAGTCTGTGACATACTAGTGTAGCAGGATTTTAATTTAAAAGGATTACCTGTGTTTGATCAGGTGATACTACAAAATACTAGTTTGTAAGGTACTTGAGTATTATAGATCAAGCGTGGTCTGAAAAATACACGTTGCGTACATCTCTGTGGGAGTGAAGTGCCAGTCAGTGGAGGTATTGTCCTGATTTACTGGCTACTGATATACTCGATACCACAACTTCATGGATCACATAAAGCATCTGAGCTGGTTTGAGGGGAAGTGCCGAACTTTATTTTTCACCTTAGGTAGCTGAACAGAGAAACATTCTTGTAAAAGCTGTGCCAGGTTGAATTGGCTGGCATGTTGACGAATCCATTGAAGGGTAACCTGCTCTTGCCACAGCCACTGACTATGTAAAGCTCAGCATGGAAGTTCTCAGTCCATTAAGACCCCTATTTTATATCAATCTGTGAATTGACCAACATCCTTGATGCAAGTGTAACGAATTAATACATGATGCTTCTTACTGTCTCTGACCTGTGGCATGATGGTAACTAGGGTTTTTATAGTGGGAGTAAATGAGTTGTGTAATAACTGATCACAAAAGTACCTGAATAAGCACTTACTACAGTGTCTTTTCACAGGTTCAAATGTTTATTTAATGGCATTTTAATAACTCTTCAACAGAGTATGCACAAAAATGTGGAACCTGTAACTGGTAGCACAAATGGCTTTAGCTGAAGCCCCCTTTTTCTTTTCTTTTTTTTGAGAAGGTTCACGCTGTGTTGGTTTTGAGAGAGGGTCTAAGGAGAGGAAACCCTGGGGTTGGAAGAAGTAAACTGAAAGGGTTGGCACTAGGATGGGCCATAAACTTAACTATTACATTGATGAATTTAGTACTGTTGCCAATGAGATGCTGTTCATTTGAATAAGGATTTGAATATCTCCCTCTTGGATAGAGGAAGGGTCCTGCCACATCAGGTATCTGCTCCTGCTCTTACTCGTTTTACTAATTGAATGTTTGTGTGCAATGCTTTGTTGCTAACCAGAGCCTTTTGTCTGCATGTCAGATGGCAGTCAGTTCTTCCTATTTAACGTACAAAGGGGGTGAGAGGTTTCAGGAGTTCTCACTTGGATAAGAGCAGGAGATATAAATCAGGCTGACAATTTGGTAAAGCTAAGCCCTCTGTACTTGTCTTGCTGTCTTTTATGAATGCCAAGTCTGTGGCTGGTTATGATTTTCTCTGTGTGGCAGATCCTTCACTTCAGATATTTAGCTGATTTGCAGTTTGAAGGAAGACTCACCTGCCTGCTGTTGATATGGAAAGGTCATAAAGCTTTTTCTAATCTTGTTGTCTGATGCATTTGCCTTTGGAGGCAACCAGCTGTACCACCATAGAGCCCCTAAGTAAATTATAGCTTGCCTTTTTTTTTTTTTTTTAAATACAGTCACCTTAGTTCAGTATGTTCTATTTCCAGTTGTGGAAATGACCTGTGATTTAATGTATTTGTGAACCTGCTTGATTGGTAAGATAAAAAACAGCTTGCAAAGCTTTCATACTGTTTTTTTATGTTGTAGATAGTACTTCTTTCAGAAGAAGGCAGTAAAGGACTTTCCTTGAGGGAGAACGGCAATATTAACTGAGAAATGTCGAAACATTCTTGGGGTTTGTAAGGGTCTTCAGGCAATTCTGTTTTCCTCACCCCACACCCCCAAAAAAGGGTGCGTAGGCATATTACATAGCAGATCTTTTTTTTTTTCTATTACTATTTTATTCTTTCTTTCTTGTAGAGAGTGGCAGGGGTATTGCTGGAGTCACAGACTATCATAGTATTGCTGTTGCAGGCTACATGGAGTCAGAAACTTTGAAGAGATTGCCAGAAATGTGAACTTCCCTTTTCACGTAGTTTCTGACCCTTTGTCTATTTAGCCTGTTTCTTGAGAGGCATCTCCAGAGGGTCACAAGACATCTCTGAGTCTGTAGAGCCTGTGCCTCCTTTCCCTGGTGCAATGTTAACAAAGATGGATGTGTATGCATATCATCTAAATACATGTTCCTCTTCTGCTACTGCCTGAGATATGTAAATAAAATATTCTGAATTATCACATATCAATATGTGTATAACTTTTGTTAAATCTGTTGTATGTTTACATGCTCTCAAAAATATTAAATTGTACCTGCAACCTGATTGGTGGTTCTAAGTAGTTCTTCAGACTTCTAAATAGTAAACTGAGTATTTTTGAGAGATTGCTGCTTTAATAATATCAGTATCTTGATTAGGAATTCTCTTCAGCTGTACTTTCTGTGTTTTAAGATCAGTGTCAACACACAAACATCTATTAGGGTTTCAAAAGTGCACTGTGATTGAAGATTAGGTGCCTAGGTTCTTTTGTCTATACTGACCCATCTCTGTTTCTTTTGCTGGTGGTTTATGGTGAAATTTCAAATAGTCGGAGACAGCAGAATTTCGCTGATTCTATAGATGTCTGTACTCCACTCAATGTAAAAGTGCACCCAAAATAGTTTCCTCACATAGTTTTCATATTATAATAGAATAGACAATCTCAGTTGAAAGGGACCTACAATGATCGTCTAGTCCAACTGCCTGACCAATTCAGTGCTGACCAAAAGTTAAAGCATTTTATTTAGGGCATCGTCCAAATGCCTCTGAAACGCTGACAGGCTTGCAACGTGAAATAATTTCATTTTGCTAAAAAAGTAATGTGAACAAAAAACTAGGAGCTGTTGATGATTTTAATGACACTGAAGCTGAATAGCCATAGAATTGCTTTGGTTGTGTTTCCAAGGTATTTCTGCCATTTGGTTGTTCAGTATGTGTTTCATTTCGAAGTCTGATACAGCGAGCATTTTGACAGTGCAGGTAATTTACCTACAATTCGGACTTCTCTTGCTATTTTAGTTGAGCTGAGGTTATCTGCAAAATGCTTTTGTAAATTCAAACTACGACATATTTTCTTGTTCCTTTACTTTGATGCCCTTTTTTATCCCAAGGGAAAGCTCTTTGCTCTTAAAAAATCATGGGTTGAAGTACGTAAACAGATCAGACGAGTAGTAGAAGACTAAAAACTAAGAAACTAGTTGTGTGCTAAGATATTCAGAAGCTCCACGTTGAGTTTAAGAAATTGTCATCTGGTTTAAAACTTAGCTTATGAGCTGTCTAAATTTGGAGCAAAAATCAAGTAATGTAATTGAGGCTGTCTGTGGCTAAGAGGAGAATGGACTGAGTTTGTAACTTAGGCTAATGGTGTCTCTTTGGAATGACTTTTTTTTTTTTAAATTGTTTAGTGGGAGAACCATAAATAACCCAGAGAAGGAAGAGTAGGCTGAGAGCTGAGATTCCATCTCTGGTCAAAAACTTGCAAACCTTCACAGTTTGATTTGAATTCTTAATTTTCAAAATACTGCATCAACTTTCAAGTGAGCTTGTCTGAATTCTAGGTTCTGCATATTTAGGAGGACATCTTGCAACACAGGAGAAAAGGTTGAGAAAACAAACTACTGAGTGAATTAACATAGTGCTAACTTCTCAAGAAGTGCGCAACATCAAGCCAGCTAAAATATTTAGGTTTTAGCTTCTGGAGTTTTGCTGAAACTACTCAAGTTTAAGAGGAAATTATGAAGAATTAATGCTTTCAGTTTTCAGAATATTTCTTAACAAGATATTTTCATTTGAAGTAGGAGGGCTAGTTATTTTTATTTGATCTTTTTGGCTTCCAGAGCGAAGTGTGGAAAAGCATTGCTGCCTTGTTTCAATGTAAAATAGCATATTATTCTTAAATAAAAATATGACTGTATGCTGAAACTAATCGAGACCAGATATGTTTGATATTGGCTACAGCTGCTATTAGAGGGATGTTTTATTTGTCAGAGAACAGATATTTTTGGGGTTCTTCCATCAGCTGTATAAGGCCAATAACTTACTGTCTGAATTCCTTCCTCTAATTTCTTTAGTTACTCTAGGTTTCAGCATAAGAAGAAAGATCGTTTATAATACTGTAGAAACAGAAACTTTTCTCATGATGGTGACCACTGATCTCTCTGGATGTTTCTCTTATGGTTTTAGGCTCAGTATTTTCCTTTTTACTGTAACAGCAATGAAAAAAGTGGTTTGATACTTTTTGACAAAAAAATCAATTCAATTTCTTCAGGTTTTAGAGAAACCTTTGAACAATAAAACACTGAATGGTCAAATGTGTTTTGAAAATATTGACTATGCTATTGACTTTTTTGAATATACAATGCTTACCAAAGTTGAGGTAAGTCAAAGTTTAAATAAAAATAGATCCTTAAACTTAATCTTGTAGGCTCCTTCCCAAGTACTTAGAGTCAAGAACGCTGAAAAATCAAATTAGAGTATTTATAAACTGATGTCTTAAGGGACCCTTACTCTTGTAAAGTCTGGGGCTGAAGTGGTGACCACTATTGGTGGTACTGTAAGACCCGAAGAAGTATTTTCTCCTTGCCAGGTGCCTTTCAGTATGAGATGAAATTTGATGTTGCTGGTTTTCTTGTTTGTTTTAAGTAATAAGTAGTTGAACAGTGCTTTGAAGTACTGTAAGTATGCTAAAGATATAACTGTTAGAAATTTAAATTTAATTTATTTTGTTTCAAAGTACAGGCAGTCATATTATAAAACAAGTACCTGAAGGCCAAATTACACAATCTCCAAATACATAAAAAGTGCTAGCTGTGGTAGTATTAGAGGTATAAATGTTTTAAATTACTGGAGTTCTTGTAAATAACGTTTTCTACTTTGTTTTGGGTAAATAACATGAAAAAATACTCATAGGATAGTTGACTTAAAATATGATTGTTTTTAATATTACCATTTCTGGTTTTACTTAGCTGAATGATATTGTGACAAAAAAACCTGTCATACATTTTTGAACGATGCGTTTCAGGAGTTTACTTATCTTTTAGAGCAGCCTCCTTAACTTAGATATCTGGCTGAAGCAACTGTGAGAAGCTGACTACTTTGACCAATCAACTAGTATTTCCTAAAGAAATTCAGACTTTTGAGGTCTTAAGTACTGTTCACTGGGAGCCTCAGGACTGAACTTCTTTGTGATACTTCTACTGGGAAAAATTTTACAGTACCACAGTTGAGAAACTATGTTCTTTGCTCAAAAACCGCTATGATAAGTTACGAAAAGAAAAGTTTACTCCTACATGCATAATTTTAAATTTCTTTAGAAAGAAATTAACTAATTACCTTTTTTATTTTTGATGTATTATGTTAATTGTAAATGAAAGATGTTATAACAGCTATATCCTCTGGAAGCGTCATCTATGCAGTAAGGGATTTTTATTGGTAGTTCTCAATACGAAACTACAGTTTTCATTTCTTCATGTCATAAAAAACTGCGTTTCAGTCAGGCTCTGTTTCTTGTGGTTTTATGACAGAGTTATAATTTGCTGTAGAGTTACAACAGTCCTGTAGTTCCCTCTTTTGTATTACCTACCTGAATTAGGGAGGCAGAAAAACCTTAATCTCTGTTTACAAGCTGAGTTTAGCGATAAGGTATTTCTGATTTGCATTATGGATGGAGTTTGCTAGGTGGAGGTGACAGGGAACTACTGCAGTTCTCCACTCTTTGATGTATTCCCAAGTAAATTATTAGCCCTGGGCCTCTGCTGTTCCTTAGAGCACCAGAATCATTGGAGTACTATATATGATGTGTTACTATCTTGTACTAAGTGTAGGACAAGAAATGGTCTCTGACAAGAATTTCTATAAGCCAAGAGAGGAAGACCCGAATTCATCCTACCTGAGGTGCTGGAGTCTGAACCACATATTCCATAGGGTTCTCGCCATTTTCCCAGGAGAAGTACAGACTGCCACACACAGGTTTAGCCTTTTTGAAGTAGGAAGAACAGAAGTACCAAAGTTTGTCTGCTATCTTTTACCATGAAGAAAAACAAAAAGGGAGACCTGGTGCTCTAGGCTGCTTCTGAGGCTATCCACTGCTATAGAAGCCCTCAATAAAACCTTTTGTGGCTCACCTGTTCTTCCCTGTTTAGACAGAAATTAACAGGGATCTATATAACCTGCTGTCGTCCATTCATTTTAGGGAGTGAATATCACTCGCATACTTGAGTGTGGCTTCCATACTGATACAATTCTGTATTCATTTAGCTGTTAAAATGTTTTGTAACCTTACTGTAACTACTAGACATGGTTCCAAGCAATCTTTGATTTCTTTGGGTTATCACTGGCAACTAAGAATGCCCTTCATGCCAGAAAATTTTCCTGGCATTCTCAATACTTCTAACTAAAGCACCAAGTCCTGTTTCAAATAGCAGTCTGGATTCGGTCGTCAGTGTTTAGTGTGCCTAGCATTGTATTGTGGGCCAGCATCTGTGTTCTGGGTTTGTTGGCACAAAAGGAATAACCATTTGGCTTTAATGAAAAAAAGAAAATAAGGCTGGCAAGGGAAATGTTTTTAAGAGGTAGTGAACTATGTTTTTATTTTTCAGTCTTCAAAACAGAGGGCATTTTAGCTAATTATGTTTTCTAAACATTATCAGAACAGTACATTCCAACTACAAAAAAGAAAATAAATGTAAATTGAAAGAAGTTGGAGGAAATGCAGCATTATTAAGGGAAAGTTGACTGTAATTCCTTTTTTACCCCATGTGTTACTGTAATGTAGCAACAGGAAGATATTCAAATTGCTTGTAAAACTTTTGCTTCCCTACCATTGCGGTACTAAAAGGCTAGGAATTCATAGGTAAATAACAAAAAAGATATGTCTATGGATGACAGCTGTGTGGTTGGAATATTGATTACCAGGTTTAAGATCACTTAAGATACTCCAATCCCCGCCTGTAAATTGGGTGAAGGAGAGTGATGATGGTGAGCAGGAGATTCGAGGAAATGATCAATAGGAAGAAGGAAAGATGCAGAAAGCAGAGATACTTATTTTGCTGGCTGGCAAGGGTATAGGCAACATATCAGCAAATGAGTTTTGATGTTTCCCTCTCTCTTTCAAAGAATACATGTATGTATTTACATTAGCAGGATTTTGATAAAAATTTTTGTTCTTGCAGGCACTGACAATACCACGAGTTAAAACTTGGCTTTGAAATTAGCATATCTGAAATATTGTAAAATTCTACTCATTCTTACAAAGTTCTCAGAGAGGGCTTTCAAAAGGCGTCACCTGTGCCTTTTGTAAGGCACCACTCATAATACGCTTCTTAAGAGAAAGGAATTGTGGGCATCCATTCCAAGAAAAGATTCAGAATTCCCTCGTGGTGCTGAGTAATGGGGACTCAAAGGCTGGCCCTGTCTGTGGTTAAGGTGAGGGGTACCCCCCCTCAGTGCCTGCTTTGCATCAGTGTCTGGTGGAGCTCACTCTTCCCTCTGAATGCTGTGTAAATGCGAAGGTGCCTAACTCAGGTGGGATTGTGCTGGGCTGTGCCCTTCTTGATTGGATTTCAGATGCTGCATAGCTGAGCAGTCCCTTGTTGTATCTGTCTGTGTTTGTTTCCAAAAATAACCAGGATCATCTTTTTTTCTCTCTAGAAAAGTTGATTGCATATCAACGGGAATTTCATGCTTTGAAGGAACGTCTTCGTATAGCTGAGCATCGCACTCTGCAACGCTCTTCTGAGCTGAATGCTATCTTGGAGCAGTTCAGGCGTGCAGTAGCAGAAACAAATGGGAGTAAGAATGCAATGAATAATTTTTCAGGTACATATTGTGATTGAGATTTTTTTTTATAACTTTGCACTACTAATATCTCTTCTTATTGCTATAGAATAAGAAATTAATACCAAGAAAGCCAAATGAAATTGTTCAGCAGTGCAAATAAAGGATGTGCAATATGGCATATCTGGTGGGGATTTTTTTGGTTTTTGTTTTTTCCAGTTTCTCTTCTTAATGATCTACCTGATCTTCATTCCGTTGATTTTAGGGACTGAATACTTTTTCCATACATAGCTACAAAAGTTTGGAACTTCTGGTTACTTATTTAACATACTGAATATATTTGCACAATAATTTACATCACTTTAAAAATAGAGCTTGAGGGGAAAGGTGAACAAACAGAAGAAATGGATGTACTTGAAGCAATGAAAATATCTTTAAAAATCAGCTGGAAGATGTGAGAACATAAGGGCTAATGTATTGGTTAAGATTTGTAAAATGTACAAGTAATGTCCTTTTTAATAACTGCAATTAAATGGTAAATTGGTAAAATCTTCTGGAAGTTTTTACCCATTTTGGAGGCTGATGATGAAGTTTACCAGCAGCTGTGTTTGGCAATATTTGAGAATGCCTTTGCACTACTCACCAGATTGTTGGAATTAACTTTTAAAATCACACTGTTACTGCTTTAGTCACTCTGTTTTTTCTAGATGGAAAATGAATACCACATAAATACAAACATTATGGTGAGAGGTCTGATTCAGTAGGTTGCAGAAATTTCACTGTGTTGGCCTAATGAGGAAAAGAGTTTTGCAAATCAAAAAACTGGATCAAGCTTTTTGAATCTGTTGTCTACTTGCATTTTTTCTGTGGGTTGCTATTTTCTAGAATTTTGGGGGATGTGGGGTGGGTTGCTGATATTAATGATGAAAAGCTCTGTCTGACACTAATGGCCTATCCAACCTGATCTCCATAGTTCCTTGGATCTTCGGGAATGGTGTGGATAAAAGTTACATTTAACATAGTTTGTGACTCTTGCCTTCCACTTCTGTGTGTATGTTTTTCCTGTTAAAGTGAACAACAATAGAGGAAGTGAAGTAATTTTGATACTGGATGTATTATTATGTTATTTCTAACAATGAGTTAGCTTGCTTATAGACAGTATAGTTATAGGGAGAGAGTCTCTTCTGATGCTGAAGCTGAAGTTACCAATTCACGTATTCAACACTCTACTGTGTCTGGGTCCCAGCTGGGATCCTCTTTTTTCCATATGGAGCCATGAGAGGAAGTCAGCTGAAGTGTGAATTCCTGAGCTTTTGTGCTTAGAACTTGGTATTATATTTTTTTTTAATTAACTTTAATGTACTTAAGTATACACAATATTATGTAGTATTTGCTATATTTGAAGCTGAAAGAATTCCAGATTGTTTTATGTAGACCATTATTCCTTCATAAAAAGAGCTGTCACACTGACAGAATTTTTAGTCCCGCTTTGGTAGTTGAAGCTAAAAGAAATGTTAGCAGGAGAAATAAAATGTGCCTGTACTGGAATCTATCAAAATAAGCATCTCTATAACATCTATTTACAAAGCTTTTTTTCAAGATTGTAAATGGTTAGGAATTTAATTTCACCAAAAAATAAACACTTAAAAAACCCCAACCAAACCAAAACCCATAACAAAACCCTTCTATCTGTGCAGAAGCTACAATCAGAATCTGAGAGGAATGACATTTATGGCATTACTTTTCTCACTTCTGTACAATTCAATTTTATCTCCAAAACCTTGAGTACAGGTTTTTTTTACTCAAGCTGATATGATAAAGCTCATAATTTTTTAAAGATCTGTATGCTATCATATTTGTTGTTTGAAATAAGAGTTGTTTCCGCACTTGATGTAAGAAAATCAACATGCACGGCAGGGGTATTTAAAAACTGTTATTTGCACCTTTGAGAGCGACATGGACATCCTGAAAGGCAGTTTCTAGAAAGAGCAAGAATTATTTTAAGTACATTTTAATAGACTAAACTAAATTCATGTTAGCATTTATTTTATTGCAGAAATACCGAAAATCTCAATTGTATATTTAATCCTATTTCTGTTTTGTATCTTTTTGTGAAGCGTATTCCAATATGTATTTTGTAGCTTTGAAAAGTTATTTGCAGTAGCATCACTATGTGGTGATAAGCTCTGTAAGTGTAAGTAAAAAATAATCTGGGTAAATAAGCCTCCCATTTTGATTCATTGTGAGGAAAAAAAAACCCAAACAAAAACCACCCCAAACCCCTAAATAAATGGGGCATTCTTTACTTCTGTGATTACACACTAAGTCTTAGCTGATCAGGTAAGTATTAACTATATCTGTAGCAAGATTTCTGAGTGGAAAATAATCTTTGCCATCATTTATTTAAAAAATTAAAAGGAGCAAAGATGTCCTTTATACACAAGATATAATGCCTCAGTAAAATGCATCGTTTGTTCTGTTTTTTTCAGTTAGGACCAAGCTTGGAATTTTGTACTTTTTACCACTCCATAAAACTTCATATTATTTGTTTTCTCCATTACTGATTTCATGTATGTTTACAGATGAGACACTGAAATTGTTAAAAGAGCTAACAAGTAGAAAATCTCTTCAAGTGCCAAATATCTATTACCATTTGCCTCATTTGTTGAAAAATGAAGGAAGCCTTCAACCCTCTGTGCAGGTTGGCCTTGGAAGGACAGGAGGTATGCTCATGTGATGCTTATTTTATGTTTTATATCTGTAAGACTTTCTAGTTTTGGTAATATAATTTATTGCATTACTTGGTAGATCAAGGACATATCATTTAACTTGTGTGATATTGATACCTCTTAGAATTCGCACTGAACCCAAGATGAAAGGAGTTTGGCATCAGCTTTGCTCTTTTCTGCATAATCTCAGTCATACCCCATGCCATGTTAAGGTACACATTAAGAAGCATTTAGTTTGGATTATTTTTTATAGCTAAGTAAAAGGGAATAAAGCTCAAACATTACAGATTCTGAACTGCTAATGGACATATCCCTTTGGCTTTTCAGCTTTGTGGGGCAACCATGCACGGATATAATTAGTTTAGAGTTGATGTTTCTGGATTTTTTTAACAATATATTTCAAAGTATAACTTAAAAGTTAGAAGAGCTAGGGTTATCAGATATTGCATCAATAAAATCTGGACATTTGTTGAAGGGGGGGAAAAAAAATCAGTGTTGTGCTGCAATACTGTTGACGCCCTTTTTTCTTAATCGTCACAAATTCTGATCTTTGGTCATTAGGGTAGCTCCGTGAAATCCCACTCTTGGAGCTCTAGAAAACAAACAGCACAAAGCCCAACCAAGCTGATAGACCTCAAAGCATGTGTGTGTGTCTCCAAGCTTGAAGGCTCCACCAATGAATCCTGATTTCTCTGTGTGCCATCTGACTTGAATGGCTTGTGTCATTCTCCATTAGGCCTCTCATTTTTTTTCTTTTCTCCTCCTCCTTGCTTTTGAAAGAAGCATTAGTTACTCCTGGCCTATTTTAAATTTTTTTTTTTTGTTACTTCAGTAAATTTGATTGCTCTTTCTTTTAACAGAAGACATGCCTGTGTGACAAATATGTGGACTCAACCTTTAGTGTTATTTTTCTGACTATAAACACCATTTATTTCAATGTTGTTATTCATGAAGAAAAAGACTCATATTCCTTTTATTGTTTTAAGTGAATGCTGTATTATATCCCACTGGGAATATATGACAGAAGTTTGAAATTACAAAATAGAAATTGGAATCAGATTTAATTAAAAAGAGGGAGGAAATTCTGAGTTAAAATTGTTATTGCCATCTTCCCCTTTCCTTGTCGCTGTGCTTCTTGAGTGTTTGTTTTAAAAATTCAGAGCTGCTTAATGTGTAGTTGCTAGCCAAAACAGGCTCTATAAGGAAGGATAAACAACCTTTTAAATAGTTGTTTGATTTTATATATTTATGATGTGGTAAATCATTTCAGGCAGATGGCTTACAACGCTGATATTGGCTTCATGAAGTCTGCTTTATCCTTCTACTCTGTTCCCATTGCTATCTGCTGTGTTCCTAGTAGGTAGCCAGCCCCTGGTATGGGGTGGGGTGCAGAAGAAAGACTAAGAAAGGATTTCCAGAATTATCTGGGAATTTGTCCTGATGGCCTGTACTTGTTTTTCTAGAAAAACCCGAATCAGGTGCAAGTAAAGTAATAGAGGGTTTTTTCATCAGTGTCATTTTAAAAGACGAAATCTGAGAAGTTAAATACTTGTGTGGTGAAGAATGGTTATGCCAATTTGAAAATAAAACCAAGTTAGGGAGTTTAATCACTCTATAAACCCTGATGCACCTCATCTGATTAATACCACGGTTGTTGATTATTACCTATGCAATAGTCTGACATGTCTAGGATTTGCTGTGAGTGTTGGTGGTGATTATGTTAATCATGCTCCTGATGATGGGTGGTGTATTTTTAAAATGTTTTAAATTACTGTTAACTCCAACTTTTAACTATTTGCATTTCTTAATCAATGCTTTATTATAAGATTTTTGATTTCTATCTTGTGTATGAAATCACTGAAAATACATTTCTGGTTTGTTTGATTTCAGTTTCCATTGTAATGGGAATACCTACAGTGAAAAGAAAAGTCAAGTCTTACCTTACAGAAACTCTGCACTCTCTCATTGATAAGCTATCCCCTGAAGAAAAACTGGATTGTGTTATGGTTGTCTTTATAGGAGAGGTAATCACTTAAATATTTTCATACAGTTTCTAACCTGTCTTTAATTTCAAGTACCACTCCTTTCAGGAATTCAAGGAAGTCAAGATGTAGACAGATTCCATAAAAAGGAGACAGTGTCTCAGAGAAATGATCCTGAAGAGCCCAGCTTTGTCTGTTTATCAAGGGAATAGTGAACATGGATTCAGTGGACTGGTTACTTTGCAGATCTGTTGATACTTATATCTAGTGACAGAGATGTGCTAATTACTTTATTCCTTTGACATCAAAATAATGGCTAAGGTAGTCTGGGGTTGTAGCAAGGATTCTTCCCATTCTGTTCATGCTACTGCTTAGTCCTTGCTCAAATGAGTGCTGCAGTTTGAGATGTTAGGCACAGATTGTTACTGATTTTATTTTCTGGACAGTGTGGATATTGTTAGTTCATACCTTTTTAGTGGATTAATTCAAACAGTGTTCCGTTGGACAGTTTGATTGCTTTGGCTATGACTCAGGGGAAATCAAATTAGGAAAGTGACCTCGGCCCAACTCAGTGCAGTTTAAGTACAGCAAGAAATGGGCATAGTGTTAAATTAGGTAATTTTGTTGATAATCTTAAAATTACTCTCTGTGCTTTGTCTATAGCTTGTACCAACAAAAAAAAAAGTGCAGGACCTTATAAAAATGCTTTTATGAGAGAATTAAAAAGAATTAAAAAAAAAATTTAAAAAAAGATTTTATTATTTTCTTGCTGGCTTTATTTGAGAAATCAAGTTGACAGTGTTTAAGAAGTATTGCTGAGAGCCAGTCATGGACTGTAATCTTTTTGTGGTAAGCACCCTAAAAAGCTTTTAATCCTGCTGTTCCTTTTTTTTTTTTTTTGGAAATCAATCTCATGCCTTTCTTGTAAAGTTGACTTTTTTACTAGAAAACAAGTTGAAAATTAAGGCTAATGGCTGCCTTCAGACAGCACGAACAGTGTAAATAGATGAGCTGGTAAACACAGATGCATTATGGTTGTTAAACGGAGATCTGTGTATTTATTTACTGTATGGATAATTCTTAATAATGTAATTATACAGTAAACTTCCATACTGAAAGTTCAAGGAATTTTAAAATATCTCAGCTGATGTGATTTCTAATCACCAATTTAAATGAATTGCTTGACAGTAAACTGCAATTGTCCCACTAACTGACAAGTGTCTGTATTCTCCAATTTGGTAAAATAACTTTATTGCAGAATAATTTGCAGGTATTCATTAGGATGACTAATAAATAGGCATGATTCATTATACCTCTATACTTAAAAATCTTTTTATTCCCCTTCACTATGTAGCTAGTTCACAGGCTTATCAGATGACTTGAAGCAAGCGATTCAAATCTCATAAATCTGTTCTGCATGAGAACTTGCTTTCAGAAATAAACTATAGGCTCTAGATTTAAGAGGCTAAGAACTTCAGATTAAAATGGTTGTCTATTATTTTTGTTTAATAGGGTTTGTAATTAACATAGGAAACATGGTTTTGAAGTAGTTTACATCATCAGAGTGAAACAACAGACGTATATATTTTCACACACACTACTGAATATGAGAGAAATTAACATACATTTTTGGTGTCTAAACATTTTTTTTTTCCTGTGGGGAGATCTCATTTACCATGAAGAAAATGCATCTTAGGCTTGTTCTAAATATATCACAAATTATTGTCAGTCCACTTCATTAATCAGTGACTGCACTTAGCACAATCTTCTGTACAAACAGTAATCAGTGTATATTGGAAAGACCTTGATTTGACCAAAAATATCAGGAAGACAAATAATTTCAGTAAGAATCAGAAGACACTACGGGTATGCGAAAGCATTTTCTTAATTCTGTTCACTACTGATTACATCTGACCAGGCAATAATTGATCAGCCATTTGTTCTTGGAGCAGTAGTCCATATGCTACACTTTCTTGTGTATTGCTTATTTAAATCCTACTCTGTTGTTTCATGTGCATACAATTCACTTCAGGCTAGAAAAACCTGCATATCTTGAATATCTTTTACTGTCACCATCTCATCTTTTTATGTAAACAGTGGCTGCTAAATTAAAATATGTTGATCTTCAGTAGTGTTTGCTCTGTCCTCCTTCTGTGGAAAATCTTTTTTTCTTTTTTATTTCTTTGGAAAAGTGTCTGTACTGGTTGTGTCAGTGTGACACAAGCACCCAGCAAGATACTGTCCTGTGGGCTGGTATGAACAAAGCTGTAGCAAATTAAGCACTGAGTGAAAATACTGGGTCAAACCTTGCTGAACCTGTTTTGGATGTATTAACATTGGAGTGCAATATGGAATACTTTTCCAGCAAAATAAATGAGCCTGTATTTTTACCTCTTCTTGCCCTGGGCCTGAATTATAGATCTCTTTGATCAACAGATCTCTTGATAGAAAACAAAGGAGTATTTTGTGCCTCTTGGTCTCAACATAGTTGTATTAGTATTGTCCTGGCTACATAGATGTTCCATTCTTTCTGCTAATTGTTGAAAACTTGAGAGCCTCCCTTTCCTGGAGCTGCATTGGAGAGTGTATTCCTAGTCCTCAAAAGGTCTTGAGTTGAAGATCTTCAGACCAGTAGATCTTACTTACATATGTATATGCTATGTAATGTATATATTTCAAAAAAATCAAAGATAGAAAAGGCTGTTGTGCCAAATGATACATTATCTTCACCAAGTAATTTTAAAAGCCTACACAGATGATAGCTTTTGTTTTGGACATCTCACTCAAAACTGATCAGAATGAACACAGCTTCTGGATATACTGCTAATTCTTATATCTGGAAGGGTAGTTTGGCCTGCCAGTGAGAATTTGAGATATTTAAGCTGCTACTGCAATCCCTACTTCTTTGTCACCTAAGCTTTGGTACCCAAAGAGTATGGACTGCCGATACTGGGAACTATCATGGCATTTTACATTACTCTTTTCATGGCAGTGACTAGCAAAGCTTTTATATGGGATTAAACCAGTGATTAAAAATCTTTCTTAGATCTCGGAGAACATCCTTGTCAGGATTTGAAAACTCCATGTACCTGAGACAAACTTAGTATCCCAGCACAAAGATAAAATTCAGGGTTCTGCTCTTCTCTTAAGATTGACTGAAGTCCTCCTCTATCTGTAAGATACCTTCTGAGATGCACCTGGGCCACAGTAACTATCTGATACTTCTGTTAAGGGAGCATCACTGTTAGTGGACAGAATTCTGTCTGATCTCTTCAGTAATGTCTAGTGTATTTATGTGATGGAGAGTAACAATAATAATCTTATTTCAGAAGCATTGTAGCAGCTGACTTTGTACTTGGATGATTGACTGAGTTGACACTTTGAGTTTTGGACAGCACTGTCAAATTTTGCTATTGTGGTCTGCCTTGGACTAAAGAGTTGGAGGACAGAAGGAATTTCTCCTCATAAGTAACACACATCATAGAAGGGTGCTTTTGACTGTACACAGCAACTATCTATCTTCTGAAAAACAATCTAGACCTTTTCAACAATTTACAGACTTACCCAAGGAGAAGACAGTTTCTCCAGGTTGCCAGGCCACATATACTACTTACTTTCAGACTCTCCAAACCAGGCTTCATCTGTTATATGCACAAAACTAGCAGAATGCTATATGATGCTAATATAATTTGCCTCCGAATATCCTGTTTTGAATAGTCCCTTGATATTTTTGTTCTGGCTGGCCTTCTTAAAAGCTAAACTTGTTCTCTGATATGGTGCTGTGGTTCACAGAACAATCCATATGGGTGTATGCCCTCACGATTGAGGGGCTGACATGCAGGACGCAAGGGTAGGGAGAAACCAGAGTGGAGTGATACAAGAGTATACTTGTATTCCTGCTGCTGCTGCCAAAGGCTCTGCATTGTGAAACCCTGTCTTGAACTGAATCCGGTTACTCATGGAAATGATTGGAAAGAGAAAGATACTTCTTACCTGTGTGATACAGTGGGGACTTCCAGTAAGAGAGGGATGAAGTCATTAGCTCACATAGGGCACAGAGGGTATGTTGTGCTTATGTAACATTAGCTATGTTACCACAGTATTCTGCATTCCTGCTTTTTGCTTTGCGCCTTGTTCTCATATTCCCTGTGTATATGCATTCCATGAACTTGCTGCCTTAGACACTGTATTCCTGAAAATCATTTTTTTTTCAGATGCATTTGTTGAACTCTAACAGATACTACCTTTTCCCCCAGGCTTTATTTATAGCCATACACTATTGCAACTACTGGAAGCCCCTTCTTCACTTTTATTCCTTAGGGCTTTTTCTTCACTGTATAAATATCCAAAAATAGGCCCAAATACCACTTCAGTGGTTGCTTTTTCCTATGTGAATTTTAATGCCTTGTATATAGATAATTATATTCATATGTACTTTCACCATTTCAAGGCAAATATATGTTTGCTTTGCCTTTTCTGGAGGCTGTTCAATTTTGCATTGTTTGTTGTTATTTAAAATACAGTGTAAAATTATTCCACCCCCATTCTACAGGAATTCTACATGAAAGATCAAATAAAATTGTAGAAATTAGTAAGCAATGAAATGACTATGCTTTGCAGATTAGCATGGTTGTTTCCCAGGGATTTTTTCTTTTTTTGGAAGATGTTCTTGAATAAGTTAAGACTGACTTATATTAGATTTCATTTAAGAGTTAAGAGCTCGATAATTTAATAGCCTAGATAAACCACATTGTTTAGAATGTACTGTACATTTAATGTCTGAATTTCCCCCCTTTTCCCCTAAAGCTTCTCTTCTTGAATTCATAGTATTTTGATATCCTGTATCTTAATTTCCTTTCCTTGTGGTGGAAAAGACAGGCAGTGGAGGTGGGGTGCTAACCTCTCTCTGGTGACCAGCGGTAAGACATGAGGAAACAAAATGAAGCTGCATCAGGGGAAGTTCAGGTTGGACATTAGGAAAAGTTCTTCACAGGGAGGGTTGTCAGTCACTGGAACAGGCTCCCTAGGGCAGTGGTCATGGCACCAAACCTGTCAGAGTTCAAGGAGCATCTGGACAACCCCCTTAGTTATATGGTTTGGTTTGGTTTTACACAATCCTGGAAGGAGGAGGGAGGTGGACTTGTTGATCCTTGTGGGTCCCTTTCAACTCAAGATACTCTGTGATTGCATCTTTTTTTTTTTCTTTTCCTATGCATCTGCTGCTGGCTAAGACAGTAGATAGACCTTCAGTCTAAAATGCCATGGTTTTCCTTGCATTTTGAGAAACAGTCCACCTTCTGTTATTCTTGAAGGTATGGAGTAGGTACAATTTAACAGTACGAAAGAATTGATTCTTAAAACTAGAAATCTTGGTTTTGTCTGACAGTTGACTAGCTTTTAATAGGAACTTTCTAACCTTGTTTTGTCTGCTACCTGATACATTCCACTACTTCTCTATGCACACACTCACTCATAAAAATCAATAAAAAAAGATCAGAAAGTTCATTGCTGCTCTGGTTCTTTGTGTGTTTGTTATGAATAACAATGTTTGTTCAGACAAACCTTAGAATAATTGCAAATTTGAAATACAGCCTCACCTAAACTAGAGAAGGTACTTTAGAGAATTGTAGGGCAGTATCTTACAAAACCTGAGTAAATTTAAAAACTTATTTCACTGGCAGTCTGAAATTTCAGTTTGTTTCACAATGGACTCCCCGTGTTCTTTTAGAGAGATTCATCAAAGCACTCTATATGTGTGTCTCATCAAAATTGCTGATGCAAGGAGTAAAACCTTAGATGTTGCCATGTTCACAGGCTTACAAAACTTCATAGATCTCATAAGCTAAAATCTTCTTTTCTTGCTGGAAGTTTAGACAGGCTCAAGGGGATACTGGTGAGGTATCTTGAAGAGGAGTCTACTGAGGAATATTAAATACAGAAAATCACATCTTTCTCAGCAAGTAACCTGAACTGAAGATAGTCAGAGCAAGGATGGTCACGGGAGGGAGTATTGTGTATGCTTGTCCTGTTCTTGTTCTTTGCTATGCATCTGTTTATGGATGCCACTGCTGGAAGCCAGATGCTAAGTGGGGCTCAATCTTTCATCTGATCTGCTATGAATGAAAAAAGGAGGATGTCTTGTTGCAAGTGTTTCTTACTTTCTCTCAGAGATCAGTAATTTCATATGATTAGGAAGAAAGAACAGGCGGGAAGATCTGAACTGCTGATTATTGGAAAAAACCAACCCTACTTATGCCTTTCATTAGTTCCCAGAGATCCACCAAACAGGACAAACTTGTTTTTAAGGCTACATGTGATTCAGTGATAAGATGCATCTTTGTGGTTGGCACTGTTAACTCTTTGGTTGTGGCCTATCACAATTTTGTATTTAATTGCTTCAAAATGATTAAAATGTTCTTTTTTGCTTCTTTTTCTTGGGTCCCACCTCCTAGGGATTATTTAATCTTCAACCTGAAGAGTTTTACTACGGAAAAATTCTGGTTTTGTTACTGCCTTCTGATTTGGTAGCTATGGTCTTCATTCATGCGTAGCTGTGGTCTTACAGGTTGTGCTGCTTTGGTTGGGATCACAGTGACGTTTCCTTTCCATAGTTGCAGGGAGCACTGATACCATGAAACAGAATTTAAGTTCATTGTAGCTGCATCCGCCTGCTCCAGCGTGGTGTCCTCCATGGGCTGCGGGTGAATATCTGCTCCACAGTTAACCTCCTTGGGCTGCAGTGGAACAGTCTGCCTCACCATGGTCTTTACCATGGCTGCAGGGGAATTTCTGCTCCCACACCTGGAGTACCTCCTCCCTCTGCTTCTTCACTGATCTTGGTGTCTGCAGAGTGGTTTCTCTCACATATTCTCACTATTCTCTTCAGCTGCCGTTGCTGTTGTGCAGCAACTTTTCCCCCTTCTTTAAATATATTATCCCAGAGACTCTACCACCGTTGCTGATTGTCTCAGCCATGGCCAGTGGTGGGTCCATCTTGGAGCCAGCTGGCATTGGTTCTATCGAATGTGGAGGAAGCTTCTTGCAGCTTTTCACAGAAGCCACCCCTGTGCCCCTGCCCCCTCCCTGCCCACCCAAAAAACCAACCAACCAAACAACCTTTCCACTTTGAACACAATACAAGAAAAAATTGTAGGATCAAGTTTTTAATGCATTTGCTTATGTGAAAAATGGCATAAAATCTTTTAATCTCAGTGGGGTTTTTTTCATTCTGAAAGTGGCATCTCCTTTGGCACTATGCTGATGCAGTGATTGTTGATTCAGAGGGAAGATTACCTACTAAGCCAGCAGTGGTATTTGCTGTGTCTTGTGTTCAGTGCATCTAGACCAGACAATCTTGACTTTGTGTGACAGCAGCACAGATTACAATATGAGGTTGGAAGTATACAGGCTTCATCTTTTTAATATGAAGCTATTGTGATTGCATAGCACTTACGAAGAAAATATGTTGAGAACTTACGACAAATGCTTTCTACTCACATGTTCTTGTAGTATTTAGAATCTGCTTTTGGAAGAAACCCACTGTTGCCCTTTTTGGAAAAGTGTGCGTCACTGGCATTATGTTGGATTTTATAAAAATAAATCCTTAAAAATAGGAATGGTGATTTTTTTTAAGATCAAAGGGTAAGCACCTTTATCAAACAAGATTAGTGGTTCTATAGAAATGCTTGGGAGGGATTTATACTTTGTGTGTATAATCCTTTAATGGTAATCTGCATTACAAATTCATCAGAAAATGAATGAACTGTTCCTTTGTTTCCAGCATTTCAAAGGCAGCTATTTCTGCAGAATCCTCATGAGCCACCAGAGTCTGAGTTGATTTATAGAGTGTAAATTTTCTTTGAAGACTGATAAATAGCATGTCAAGTTATTAGATTAGTAGGTATAACTAAGATTAGGATTTTCAGTCACCTTTATGAATTCACAAACTCTCTTTTCCTGGAATGCATGTTTACAAGAAGTGAATAGGTTGAGTAATCACCAGTTCTGGCAAGTCTTCTCCAGAATGTCACAACTTATATTTTAACCAACAAGTAATTTTTAGAAACTGTGTGTCTTTAAGAACTGTGTGATTTATAGCATTGGTAGTCCTTCAAATTTAATCTCTGATGCAAAAAAGCAACTGTAGTCAGGAAGACAGCATGTTCATTGCTCTTGGTGGTTGGGGCGTTCACACTTTAAATGCAGAGTTTAGGAGATACATTTTTGAAAGAGTGTGTTCAATGCCCTGTTTTCCAGAAAGCTTTCCTTGATAATGTTTTAATATATGTTGTCATTATTATCTAACAGTAATATGAAGTTCTTCCTCCACAAACACTCAGTGATCATTTTGTCATTAAGAGTATGAGAAGTTGCAAGAAAATACCAACAGCTGGATTAGAACTATCTGTTAAAAGCAGATACAAGGCAGATATTATTCCCTTCTGTTTACAAAAAAAAAAATAATTGTTTATTCTCCCATTAGACATAAGGTGTAGTTACATGTATGATGTGTTCCTATATTACTCAAATATTTTACATGCTGATACTGATTTTCAAGTACAGCTATTTCCAGTGCTTATTTTACTGTGTTCTTTTCAAGTGTAGCTCCAAAACTGTTAAGTATGCTATTTTTTTGTGTTTTCTTTTTTCCAGACTGATCTTGATTATGTTAACAGTGTTGTTGCAAGCCTGGAAAAAGAGTAAGTTGTAGTTTTAATGGGTGACTTCTTAGCTTACTGGTGGGTTTGCTTTTTTGGTTTTTTCCTAAATGAGTATTCTGGAAATATGAGATCATGCATCTCATGCGTTCTTTGGGGTTTGGATTTACAAACAACAAAGTAATAGACAACAAACTAAGGGGCAGTGATTCAGTCACTTAAATTGTAAAACAATAAATGAGATCAAATTATTTGGTACAGCATAGACAGATGGGATTTGTTTAACATGAATGGAAATTTTACATCTATGTTAGGGCTTTGTTTTCCATGTGTTCAGAGAGAACTGGGGGGGGATCACTATGTTCTAAAAAAAGAAAGGCAAAAGAAGTGTTTAGAACCTAATTAGAATTCTGAATTATTGGGCAAGAGGTTATAGTGCTCTGAAGACGATGCTAATTTTTTATGTACAATATTTTTTATGTGCTACTTTTATTTAACATGCCTCATTTCAGTAAGTCATCATTGTAACCACACATAATAACTATACCAACAGAAAAACAAGGAGGAAGTTTACAGAACTCAGAATCTTTCACGTGACTTTAGGATGTTTCTATTTACAGGTTTTCTACAGAGATCAGTTCTGGTTTGGTGGAAGTAATAGCTCCTCCTGCAACTTACTATCCTGACTTGACAAACTTGAAAGAGACATTTGGAGACTCAAAAGAGAGAGTGAGGTTAGTTTATTCCCCCACATTTTTTCCCATCTCCTCCCACACCTACACTTCTGTTGTTTATGAAATAGCAAGTGGGATGTGAATTCTTGAAATTTTTCTTACTGTAATTCTTGAAAGTCTGGGGATGCTCTAAGTGCTCTGTGAATCCATCTCATTCCTATCTGCATGCTGTTCTGTGCATGATCAGAGCCTAATGCTATGCTTGGTTGAATTCATTTACTGTAAATTTTGGGAGGATAACAGAGACTTAATACACTTTTTTTACTGTAGGTAGACTTTTTTGTTTATTGTTTTTCTTCCTGAAATAGTGTAGAACCCAGTAATTCTGTCTGAATTACCATTTAAAGTGCACATGTGTTTTTAGTGAAATGTCAGGTAGTTTTCACAAAATCAGATGCAAGTTAAACCAGTTTTATGTCTGTATTAAAGCATAAGGCAAAAGATTTGTTCCTTTTTTTCAGACAGAGGATTTCCTGAGGGAACAATGCCAAAAGCAGCTGTCCTAACATTTCACTAATATGCGTCATTCTTCATAGTGAGATTGACTTTGCATTGCCAGCGTGTATTAATAACTTTTTTCATAATCCTTAAGCTTTTAATTTAATTTCAGATGGAGAACAAAACAAAACTTGGATTATTGTTTTCTTATGATGTATGCCCAGAAAAAGGGGGTTTATTACATTCAGGTAAATTTCTCTTCTTTGTTTTGACACAAGTTTTTAAATGAGTTTCCAGAAATTATACGGTTGGACACATCAGAAGGACCTATACAGAAAAGAGATTACTTGATTCCATAGTTAAAGGAGGGCATTAAGTGTGGAGGTTATGTATATGAGGAAGTAATTTGTGGAGGATACTCTCTGAAGTAGAAAGCTCTCCTGGAAGCTCCACAGCCAATAACATGAGACAGTCTTTTTGAAACCAGGCAGTCACACAAATATTAGTGCTAGCACAAGGGGGAGAGCCTGAATGCACTGTGAGAAGGACAGAAGAAGCAGGACCCTTAAAGCAGTGACCTGTACTTACTACAACTTAAAGGGACACATCTTGACAGTTCTGCTGCTAGGACTAGGTTGGACCATGCACCTGTTCTTCTGTTGGACAGCTAAAGCCAGGTGAAATGAATCCCATCTTTGCAGACAACGTGTCTCTTAGTTTCTTGTCTCAGAGCAGAAATTCTTTCAGTGCTATTAGGCGCGTGAGTAAACAAAGTCATGTTTGTGTACAAATAATGCAGATATTCTACTTGTGCTACTGATGGTGCCACTTAGTCTAACATTATTTTGTTGCTGATTTTCCTCTGAAGAGAGGAGCTGGAAAAGCAAAGTTCTGAAGTAGTAAGTTGAGATACATTTGTGGATTCTTACTACAGAAAGATTCTGGTTTAGTTCTTCACAAATAGACAGACTGTGATCCCTGCAATAGTTATTCTTGGCTATAGCATCTAGGTTTTATAGCAGCGCTTGCATTAGAAATATACGGCTATGTGTTAGCAATATATTGTAAATCAGTATTTCCTACTTGTACTTTTTCCTATTGCTTTGCTGGTACTTTTTTTAAATTTATGTTGATATCACTGCTGCCTTCCTCTAGCTTGAAGATGACATCGTTGTCAAGCAGAATTATTTCAGCACAATAAAAAATTTTGCACTTCAGCTCGCTTCTGAAGATTGGATGATTCTAGAATTTTCTCAGCTGGGTTTCATTGGTAAGAAAATGTTCAGTTTAGAACACATTCATCCTCAGAGTCTGTGAATTAATAGTGGTCTGATTTCAAAGCTGTCTTAGTACTGGAAATGAACCCAGAAGGAGAAATTAATTGGCTTTTTTAGGAACTCTGGTTTAACTCATGGGTTTGATTATTTTTTCAGTTGTTTCATGTACTTTTATATGACTGAGGCAAACTCAAACTGTTGGAAAAGAGTGCATTTTTAAAACCAAAAGTTAATGTATAGAAATACTAACAGTCAAACTGCAAGCAGTGACTTATTTTGGATTTAGCTGCCATTAAAACAAAAAATGTCATTAGAAGACAACTGACTGAAGTAAAAAAACAAAGCGTGATCCCTAACTCTACCTAAAACAAGTTCATTGGTGTTTGTGACAAAATTTCCAAGAATCAGCAGGCATCTGTTTGTTTTTGTTGCAAAGCTTGTTCTATCTCTACCTTTCAGTTCCATTGAGAAGTTATGACAGTCTGCTCCTTCTTAGGTGTAGTTAGAGTCTATCTATCATTTGCAGTGAACAACAGTGAGAGAAGCTAATGCAGCATCTAGGGCTGTTATAGATTGACTACCATCAATATAGGTTTTTATTGAGAGGTACTAGACTTAACAGATAAGTAATAAAAGATGTTTTGAAGGGATTTTTACAAACTAAAAAAAGTTATTTCATTGCTGCAGTGATGTGTCGTGATCTGTTTAAAAGTGATATGTGAGGAAAAATGAAAAGCTAAGTCAGACTTTTGAGATTCCTGTATGTAGACAACAGAAATTATTCCAATGCAAAGGCTGCAAGTTCAGCTCAGAACGGTAAGAAAATCCTACAGATAAAGTTCAGTCCTGAGTTCTGTCATTCTCTTGGAAATTCTTGTTCTCTTGTTTTCACTTTGCATCTACTTTGCAGAGAATGGCTTCAATTTTAGCTCAGTGACCCATAATGATTGCAAACAGTGGAGATCCATGTAGATTGCGGAACTGAGGAGGCTGGCACTGTGTGAATGGCAAGTACTATCTTGTTTCCAGCTCAGCATCAGGTGTGCTGCTGAGGCAATAGTTCCCATGACTTTCAGGGTCTCAGAGATTCACTGAGTAGAAAGGAAAGCAGTAGTTGTTTCCTAAACATGCTATGCTAGGGTACAAAATGCTTCTTTGTACGTTTGCCTGTCAGTCTAACCTACAGAAACAATGGAGAAGAGATGAAATGGGCGGAGGGAATTCTCCTTATCTATCTGGCCACCACATAACTGATCTGCTTGGTTGCCTTGGGCTACCAACAGAGATGCACTGTTGCTGAAATAGCTACTGCACAGGTTTTGTGGCCTCTGAGGTGAAAGGGAGAAACAGGAAACAGAGCTGCCTATCATTGAGAAATAAGCATTTAAAGAATTTATTGCCCTATTTTGCCCTAAATAGACTTGTCTCTTCTGTTGGGGAACACCTTGCAGCTCTCTGTGATTCTGTGGCTGCAGAGACTAGTTGATTACCAGCATCTGATTAGGCTTTGTTTCTACTTTTGAACAGTTAAACTGAAATTGTGGGCTTAGTTGTGTTTAGAGTTTTAGCTCCAGTCCTAATTGCACTTTAAATGTAAATTCTGTATGAAGTTTCTGGGCTATAGAAGTAATATACATTAATTTACATTTGCTTAATTAAGTAGCAAAGAGTACTCACTTACAAATTGCAGTTTTGTAAGACTGACACGTCAAGATGGGTGTAAAACCAACTTAAGGCATGCACTGTCTACACATGCAGATGTATTTCAGATCACTTACTACCTGTGTATTTGTGTATTTCACACCCCTTTTTGTTCTCACTGCTGCTATAGAGGGCATAGTGTCTAAGCCAGAAGGGGTAGGTATATCTTTCTTAATCCTGAGATTTGGCTTAATCATCTGCCAGCTGTTAAACAACTGTTTAAAAAATATTTTACAGTTGTTTTTCTATCCTGTCTATATACTTTTTTTTTCAGCGTAGGCTCTGAAAATACTTACAGTTAAATTTAGTTGTTAGCTCCTGCTGCTTGCATCCTTGTTTTTTGTTCCTTGTATCATATTTGCTTACCTCCTTTTAATTAGATTAGATTTATGTAGAATTTCAGATGCATTTAGCTATTGCTACACATCTTAATGTTGCTTTTCTACCTAGAAAATTAAATTAGATTTTTTTTCTCCCAATTTAACTACTTATTCTGCTTTTATGTTTTGAAAGAAAAATTAGTATTTGTGAAAGTGACTAAAACTTCTGACTTTGACACACATTGGTGTGCTATAACCATATATTGCATAGAGATTTTATGCAAGCAATCTAGATTTGCCTCATCTCTACTATCCACTTTGTTGATCTTGATGCAGACTGATACTATGGTAATTTGGTAATGTGGATAGCTATGGAGAAGAGCAAAAGTTAGTTGTTTGTAACTGAGGATGAGTTTTATGTGTAGATGTCCAAGAGAGAAAGTAGAGCACTGAGTTGCCTAGATGCTACTGATTTAGAAATAATCTCTAAAAAAGAGAGGTGTGGCTGATTCACTGTAAGATACTGGAAACCTTGATCAGCTTGCAAGTTCCGCTAGGTAAAAATGGTTTTTGTCATAGTGTATTTCTGAACTGAAAATCTAATTTATGCAAGTACTACATGAGGAAGTGGCAAATGCAGCTATTTAGGCTGACAGCAGGATTACAGAATTCTGTCACCTCTGCCACAGAGCAGAAGTTGCTTTCTTTGAGGTTTTTTGATACTGAAAGCAGAGTCTGAAGTGCTGTCAAGTATCTAATAAATAATGGGTGAGATGTATGCTGTTTCTCTAAGAAGCTCTGTGGAAGGAGATGCATCTTTTGCTCTTCTGGATTCTGGTTTGCACTGCGGTCCCTGGCACAACATAGGAAAGTCCTACTAGCTTTTTAGGAGAAATATTGATCTGTCTTCAAACTGCCTGTGAGCTAAAGTGTTTTCCAGAGGATCGACAATACTCTGTGCTGTGGCTATAATGTCAACTGTCAGTAACTTTTAAGGAAGCAGCCTGAAATTAGCCTTTTGTTTGTCTTAAACAGTTCCTCTGAATCTTACTGTGCCCTGATGTTTTAAGGCCTGTTATTCTGATTATTTTCAGTTGTTCTGATTACAGTTTTGCTCAAGCTGTCCGCATAGTTGAAGCTTGGGGAAGAGTAGATCAAGTGAAATATTTGAGATTTAAATAACTTCAAAGAGGTTCTGGTTTAATGCCAGTAATTTGCATATCATTAATAGGGAAAATACTGAACTACTTCAACTATAGTTAGAATATGTGCTTGCAGGTATAAAATTATTGTTGGTGTAGATGCTTATACAGAAGAATGCAAATGAATTATTTAAATATTTGCAGTTCAGAGAACTATAGAAAACAAAGTTTTTCATTTTGTGTGTGTATTGTACTTGCCAACAAAGTATCAAGAGGGACAGAGTAGTTCACTAAGGATAACATTTAAATGGTCTGAAAATCAGATAGAATTCTTGGCAGGGCACAATAAATAGAAGGAGATATTCCAAAATTTTTTTTTTCAGTCCTGCCTCTCACTTTTATCAATATAGATAAATAATATGGAGAAAGTCTTCCACATTTTGTATATCTCTAGGAATTTATGGACCTAGATTTTACTTTTGAGTCTTAATTTTTTTGGATTTTGAAGTTTCTTTCCAAGGGTAGGTTGTATGCACACAGAACCTGAAACCTCTGAAGTTTTGTCAGCAGAGTATCCTTGATTTATGTCTCTTCTCACTGTACCAAGTGCATGAGAACGGTGCAAGATGAGCCATTGCTTCAATTCTTTCACATTTTCTTTGGTTTGATGCAGTGTGTGTTGACTGCGGTTCTTGCTGAGGTCTCTTTGGCTTGATGATTTTTGACTGCATGTTGGGGATGGCCAGTGGGCAATCTGTAGGCTGGATCTGGATGGCATTTCAGTGGCTCCATGGCTTACAGTACTTTCCTCACTTGTGGCTGCATGGGAGGCCACAGGACTGCAGGACCTTGACAAATGCTGCTGCTTGTTCTTGGGCTGTGGCTATACCCTAGGGAAGCTAGGCTCTTGCTGCTATACTTGCTCATTCAGAGGGTCTGGGGTGTCAAATTCGTGGAGTAGGAGTACTGGACTGCTTTCCATCACAAGGAGTAGGCGTGGATGCTCAGGGGTCCAGAGCTTTGAAGACCTATTTGACCAGGTGCTTCACTGCAGAGGCCTGTTTTTGGAGCTGTTGGAGGAAGAATGTTCTAGGGGAGGAAAGGGGGACGTTGATCCATGGCAGTACTGCTGTGATGTCATGAAACAGAAGTGACAGATGAGGGATGCTGTGTTATACTGAAGGGCAAAGAGCTAGGGGGAAGGCTGTGCCAAGCTGTGTGTGGAAAGTGGTGACAGCATTTCAGCAAGTGCTGTCTGTCCTTGGTTACTGAAGTGAGACCATGGCTTGTCTCAAGAGCAGGGTGTTGCCTCTTCATCTTGGCTCCAGTGGTCATTACGAATTACAGTGAAAAGGCTTTCCCAGTGCTGTTGAACCCTTCCATGGTGTTGGGCAATATAGCATAGAGAGGCTGGTTGGGTCCGAAGACAGTAGTGCAGGTACAGCTAGCTGATGCTTACCTACCATATGCTGACTAGTTGCAGTTGGATGTGTCAGAGGTTGTTTTTCTTTGTGTGTGTTTGTTTTTTCCTGGTATGCCCTGTGACATCACCACGATAGCTGGATTATTCCCCAAGTCAGAGGTGGTTGACTGCATGGTTGATAGTAGTATGCCAGTCTAGGCCCAGAAGAAAGTGCATCTGCACCTGGACAAGTTTGACATATGGAAGTAAATAATTTGTTTGTTGATATCCTGTTCCTATTTTAGGTATAATTAGAATAACTTAAATTAGGGAAAAGAGTAAATTCCTACTCTTACCTTCAGTCTTGTTCTCTGCTTATTTAATTGTAAGTAAGGACCCTGTACCTTAATGTTCAGGTTATAAGTGACATGGTCTGTGAGTGTCTTTTCACTCTGGATGACAACTGAAGCCTGTAATCCTTGTGCTCTTCAGAAGATGAGCTAGTCGAAGGAAAAATTGTATGGTGTGGTCCTTGGGTAGAAGAAGAAAAGGATTCCAAAGTAGCATGACTGTGCATACCTACTGGAAGAGGATATACTGTTTCTTCAGTCAGATTGCTTCCATTCAGAATGGAGCAATAACGCGGGGATGGCTTTGTCTTTTAAGTCACATGGTATTGTGCATCTCTCTCACCGCTTGGAAAGGTTCACTGCCTGTGGAAGCAGGTGTGACTGACAGACTACCTCAGCAGGTGTCATCTAGATGGTTTCAGTTCCATAAACATCCCAGAATCATCTGATTAGTCCCATTTTTGAGCTGATGTTTGATAAGGGTTTCTTGTGTTTTTCTTTTCTCCTGCCCCATGCTATTGAAAGCCGTAGGCAGAGATGAATCACCAGGAAAATTGGGAGCCCATTTAGTTGGAAGTGTGACAAGCTGAAAGAGCTGTTATTCTGCATGAATGTTCTACACAACATTGTGCAACTCATATGATTGTTTCCTACCCATTTTTAAATATTTACTTCCACAAATAACGTTAAACAATATGACAACAATATAGTGTGTAAATAGTATCAATATACTCATAAAAAATCATAATATCTTTCTTATGTCTTTAAAGAAATAAGCTTTGCAGTTTTCCCGTGTTTAGTGGGAACTTCAAATTTTAGTTACAGCGTATTTTCAAGTGGAGATGCCTATTTGAGGACCGCACTGCAACAAACTCAAGTAAAGTCAATGTTTTTGGTTTATAAGCAGCCAAATTCAAGGTTTTTGTAAGGGATATCTTCGATGTAGCAATGTCGGACCAGTTCATGTCTTACTGTGTTTACTTCTCCAACCTACTGTGTGAATGATATGCTTTATGACTATAGCATCATTCCAATAGATGAAATAATTGGGACTTTTGTCAGATGCTTCTTCCGTGTTTATTGCACTGTATTGTCATGTTGCCTCACTCAGACCGCCCCAAACTCATCTCAGAATTCCAAAATAAGTATTATTGCATTGGCTGTGTTCTTATCCAATTTCATACGAGTCATAAGGGAATGAGATTGCAGCATACCTGTTTTCTGGAAAGGATGATGCCCTTTAGGTGATCTCCTAAGTATGTATCCTCTTTTTGAGAAAATAAAGGATCTTGCAATTCAAGATACTGGCATTCTCAGAGCTAATCTCCATATGTAAGGGTATGATACCTGTCAATGTCAGAGCATATGTAACAGGGCCCCTGCTTTCCCTTAAAAATATCATTGTTGTTAATATATGTAAGCTAACATAGCATTCTGTATCTGCTCTGAGATATTCTATAATATGCCAGCCTCAGTCACCTATTTCAGTAGATACCTTTTTCATCCCTATTACAACAGGAATTTGAACTCCCAGCCCTTTGGTGGTTTGTTTTTTGTTTTTTATGTTACCTTGTGATAATCTTCTATGAATTACAAAATTCTGTGAGCCTCAAAAGAAAGAGAAGTAACTGAATGTCTGGCTCTAAGTGATAGTCCACATGTACATTCAGAGTGGAAATTTATGTTCCTAATCAGTTTTAGGTAACTTCTTATCTTTCGTGTAGTACTGGTTCAGGGTGATACTTCATCTGTATCCTCTTCTGTTTTATATAAACGTGAACATCCTCCGTAATGGCTAAATAAGGTAGGCTCCTTGCACCATTTCTTCATTTCCACTCAGCCACCTGCTCAAGTAGCATGCTATTCCGCTGATAGTTTTTCAGCTTCATACACAACTTTGTTCCCTGTTTGTTTGTCATCCAAACTAGTCTGTACAGCTTCTTAGTGGCCTTTCCAAAGAATTTTGTCCTCCTGTAGGTGAGAACCAAATCCCATTTTCTGATGAGTGTGGGAAGTGTTTTTGCCACCTCAGAGCAGAAGCTGTTCTTAATGTCTACTCCAGCTCTTCTTCCTAAATGTAGAAGGATAAAATATTAGGACTTCTACTACTTGTGTAACTTATTTTAAAAGCTTATGAAGGCCTATGTGTTAGTGTGTTGTACAAAATTCCCAAGTGCAGACAGACAGAAAACTTGCTTCTATTGGACTCTGATCCATTAATGCACATGTGCCCTAAGAGCCCACACCCGTCTGCATCAGCACTGTCCACATCTCAGCACCATCTGCAGAACTGAATCACTTCAGCTGATGTCCTCTTGAGAGATTCATTGTCATGTAATGTCTTTCTCCCTTGCCTCCTCCATTGCAGCCTAGCAAAGTACAGGCAGACTTCATCTGCAAGCCTGATGAAGTTTTCTGAATCTGCCCTCAAATCTGGAACTGCCTTTGGGAGTTTCATTGTTACTCAGTCTCAATCAATAAGCACTTTTCTTCAGCCTTGAACTGCCCCACTCCCAGTTACGTGTTACTTGTGGCAGCAGGGTCTTCATACAAGGCACCTTTCTTAAGTGCTGCATTCAGTTTAACAAAATGGCCCAGTGTATTGACCACCATTCTCTTCAGACACCTGTACTGGCAGTGAAGCGTATTCCACAACCACGTAAATAGTTGCTGTTGTTGATATTAATAGACTTCAACAACACCAAGTTTCCTTCTTTTGTCAAGGCCTCCTTTAAGCCTCACAGTTTGCAGGGTTCCCAAGAATCCTGTAGCACAGTGCCACACAGAAGTCTATCTGTACTCGACCAAGCAGTATGCTCTCTTGGAAGCCCCAAAGTCATGGTCGTACTTGGCAAAGAAGTTCTGCATTTTTTGTTTGTGGGAGGGACTTAGGCTTTCTACTAGGCAGCTGATTGCTTTGAGTGTGGCTAGTTGGAAATGCCCTCAGTATGAGTTTGCTGATGGTCTATGCATTTCAGAAAAAACTCTAGTTGCTGGTATGTGATGTCTGTCTCTTTTTTTTAAGTTGCATTTTCTCTGGTTATGTTCTGGTAGCTTCCTTCTTTCCCTTTGATTTTGTATACAGAAGGATCTGAAGTTAGTGGTAGTTGTTCCATCTCTGCTTTTTTTTTTTCGGCAAAAGCTGAAATTATGTGACTGAGCAGATAACAGCTCCTTGTCTCAGATGCTTGAAGCTTACAGGTGGCATGGACAATAATGGACACAAATCCATAACTTTTCTTTCTGTTTTTGCAGACTGACAATTTCTGTTCTGAAGGAAAGTGTGTTGTAGTATACACTGAATGTTTTGATAGCACCAAGATATATTACAATGAGTTCTTATTTGAATAGTTGTTTTATTTAGTTTTTCATAGCTGAAAGATACGGAGCTTTTGACATTGAGATTTCAAGTTGTTCATTGCTAACATTTCTTGTCTTGACACAACCGTAGATATTGTATCGCTGATTTCAAAAGATGTTATCTTTAATCTAAAATAACTCTAGTTGTTCTTCATGTCATCACAGGTAAAATGTTCCAGTCTCCAGATATCACTCTTATTGTAGAGTTCATATTTATGTTTTATAAAGAGAAACCTATTGATTGGCTCCTGGACCATATCCTCTGGGTGAAAGTGTGTAACCCTGAGAAAGATGCTGTAAGTGTGTTTTTATTATAAAGCTTCTAAAATGGTTTTTGTGGTGATGAATGAGTCCGTTTTGGTGAGCTGGAGGCTAGCGTACTATATATTGTGGTTACTGCATGTCCTGAAAGTATTTCTTCCTACCAAGATTTTAATCTCAAAAAGGACTTCAGAGAGACAATTCTGAGGGGCATTGCAACTGTTATTGTTTCAGATTTTGGAGATGGATGAGGTAGGATGAAAAGCAAAAGTCTAGTTAGTTTCTGTGTGTAACAGTCCTAAAATAAACTAATCCACCTAACTCCCACTGAGGCTCTGCAGAATGCCACTGCTTGGATAGCAGTCATAGAGAAGGTTCTGAACAGAGAATAAACTTTGGATTTTAGTCCTTCATTTCTCAAGTAGCACCCTTGCTGAAAGACTGAATAAACAGGTTTTGTGCAAGAACCTTGAACAGTATTGTATTTGCACAGCAGTCTGGAATGAAAACAAGAACTGGATAAATAGGTCTGGGTTCTTGTTGAGTCTTTTTTGTCCATGTAACATCACATACTTGCAGTAAAAACTCAGCAACCTTGTGTTGGTTTTACTAATGTGATTTTTTCTTTTTCCCCCCCTTTAACCCCCCTCCCTTCTCCCGCCCCCATTTCAGAAGCATTGTGATCGACAGAAATCTAACCTACGGATACGCTTCAGGCCTTCTCTTTTCCAGCATGTTGGCCTCCACTCCTCTCTAGCAGGGAAGATCCAGAAACTCACAGTTAGTAGCTAAAATTTTCCTTCCTTTCCAGAGCAGGCTGATTAAATAAAAAACTTTGTAGCCTTTGAGAAAACAGGCATTTTCTTGTTGTCTGGCATTTTCAAGCATGTTGTATATTACTCCAGTTGGAATGAAATCTGATTTAAACTGGTTAATCTCAGCCTGGTTTTGTGGATTTTTGCTAGGGGATATTTTTACTAATTTTTTTACTTCAATGGCATGTTCATCTTATTAATCAGTACAAGTTCTGATACACTCAAAAATGGGTAATGTGTCCATCTTCCACTTTGTGCAAGTGTTGATTTTAAGTGTAACCACTTGAGAAAAGAATGTAATAAAACAGGTTATCTGACCAGCATGATGTTTGTCTGTCTTTCAATTAGGATAAAGACTTCCTGAAACCATTACTGCATAAAATCCATGTGAATCCACCTGCAGAGGTTTCGACATCTTTAAAAGTCTACCAGGGGCATACGCTAGAAAAAACCTACGTAGGGGAAGATTTTTTCTGGGCTGTCACACCAGTTGCTGGGGATTATATTCTATTTAAATTTGACAAGCCAGTCAATGTAGAAAGGTTAGTAATTATTTGCCTTTGGTCTCATATCTAAAGCTGCTTGTTTGCTAAGAATGCTTGGACATGGACTTTGGGGCTGTCGTTATAACCTAAAATTAAATGACATAGCGTCTTTGGAGTTCAGCTGAAACTATGGTCATTAGTATCTTCCCTCTAATTCTTTCACTACTGTAATTTTTGTCTTGCTTTTTTATTTATTTATTTAATTTTATTTAATCTAGAGCCTTTTTGATAAATGCAATTCAAAGCCAGTGCTTCTCTGGCAGTTCATAATAGAATTTAAAAGAAGCCAATTTGATTCTGTTTGTATTTGGTTGGTCTGCTTCTAATTACAGAGCAACTGTACAGCATGGTATGTAGTACAGTATGTTGTGCCCTGCAGCCTTGTCCCCTTGGTTGCCCAGATCAGAAATCTTGCTGGAACATACCACGATGTCCCCAGACCTGAAAGCTGGGAACTATGAAGGGTAATGTTTTTTAGATGTAGCTTTCGGGCTTGAAAAAAGTCACCATGCTAAGAATCCAACTTCACCTGTTTTAAAAAATTAAAATTTAACAAAAAAAAAAAGGGAGTGGGGTGCCCTAGAAATACAAATATCTGTGGTTTGTTAGGCTAAAGGTGACTTCTTTTTAGCTATTAGTCAGATTAAATAAGGCTAATAGAGTTTGCGCTTTAGAGTGTAGTCATCCTTTAGTTTTATTTAGACTCATTTGCTTCTCTGCTTTTTACTGTCTTGACAATGTAGTAGTCCAAAACTTATTTTATAAGTTGCTTATTTAGTATTTGTTTAAGTGCTGCTATGTTAGTGGATCGCTTTTCTCCTTTCTTCACATACCTTATGTGTTCTTTTGAGACCAGTCTGGTAGAGCAGAGTTTCTTTGGATCAATTTGACTGGATGCATTTCTTGTGAGGCAGACCTTTTTGCAGACCTGAACTGAATCCAATTAGTCAACTTCTGTGCCTCAGTAGATAATGAAAGGCTAAGTCTTCACCTTGGCTTAGTGCAACAGTGAGGATCAGTAGTTTCCTTGTTACTATGTTGTTCCAAACTAGTCTGACCTATGAAACTCAAGTTTACCATTTGAGATGTCAAATTACTCTTTCAGTTGATTCCTAGGCTTTAAAGACTTTCCTGGTTAGCTTTCCAAGACACGTGTGTTGAGGAATATGAGTGCCATACCTCCTTGGATTAAAGGCAGAATCTTTTTTATCCTGTGCCAAGAGTTTAAAAAATTGCATATTTTTCAACTCAGATGTATGAATTCATTGATTTATTTTTGATCAGTTTTTCCTTTTCAAAGTTATGAAGTAAACGTTGCCCAATTTGTATGTTTGTTTTGGGGTTGTTTTTTTTTTTTTTAAATTACATGTATTTAAGTTATGAATAGAGTAACTGTAAGCAGCAAATGTAGATCCTGGGTGGACTAGGATGAGTCATAGAATCATAGGGTTGGAAGGGACCTCTGGAGATCATCTAGTCCAACCCCCTGCCAGAGCAGGGCCACCTTAGAGCAGGTTGCACAGGAACCCATCCAGGCGGGTTTTGAATGTCTCCAGAGATGGAGACTCCACCACCTCCCTGGGCAGCCTGTTCCAGTGCTCTGCCACCCTCAAGGTANATCAGCAGACTTGCTGAGGGTGCACTCTATTATAGAGTTAAATGCATAATGGCAATTTTGGAAAGCATTGCTAGCAAGTGTCATAGGTCAACACAGTTATTTAAAAAATTACATGCACAGGAAGAAAACGTGTTAAGTATGAATTTCCTTAATGGTGAGGGAACTGGGGGAACGAATAAGTCCTAATTATCTGTGCAAAAAGTGGGAAGATAGTGTTCACTATTGTGCCCTGGAAAATTGTAGCTGGGCCTCAGGCAGTTATGTCTACCTGCTGTGTTAAGAACAGTCCCAGTAATAGAGGATGATGGGATTCTTTTGTTGTTGTTATTACTATTCATGGAATAAATGCGTTTTAGTTTTAGAAGAAAGGGAACATCTTGTATTCCGTTGCTTCCTCAAAGGAAGTCCGCCAATTAAATGATGCTACCTGTTCAGACTCAAGTTTAATATTGTTTGAGCTATCATTGTAAGCTATTTCAAAGTGTATTATCATTTTAGCTTCTATTGCCACGATGTCCTCAAAAACGCAGTATTTTGCTTTTCTGAAGTCAGTGGCTGATTAGGGCTACAGGTGATGTAATTTCAAAGTGTTTGGGACTTGGTTTTGTTTGTCTACTTAACTTCATCAGCAGCAGATTTTGGTAGGTGAAGGGCAAGTAGAGCAGTGATGTTTCCTGATATTTCAAGGATGCTTGCTGAGCTAGTCAACAATAAAACTGTGACTTGCAGGTTGAAACACAGAAAAGGGAAAATGGACCAATGGCCCAAGCATTAATTTGACTTACCTGTTGGGGTTATGTATCTGGCTGTGTGAATTAAGCTTAGAAAATACACTTTTGAAAGCCATCTTGTGTTTGTGGAGGTATGCAACAGGGTTTTCCTTTTTTTTTTTTTTTTTGAGTATTAGAAAAGCTCTTTGAATTTACAGAAAATTTTGTCTGCCAAGTCAGTTTGAGGTATAGCTGCTTAATAACTCCTGCAATAAATTCTTGATTTAACAAGTTTTTTAATGGAAATATTGACTGCAACTCCGAATGAATGGCAGGTCTGTTACGCTGTGACAGAGCACTGACTTGTTCCTATAGTTTATTTTTCCATGGCAAACATTTTGCTGAACTGAATTTCACTTTTCTGCTGAGTATAGCAGTTCAGTAATTATCTTTCATTAAGTCTTTAAATATTTCATTTTTGAGAATATTGTCAGAGATAACATGGGCAAGGATCTCTTAATAGTTTAAAGTGAGAACTGAGCTGAGCAGAAGGTAACATTTGTGTCTGTTTTGTGCAAGACCTGGTTGGCAGATCCCTGCTGAATATTGAACAGTCAAATAGATGGTGCTTGTTCTAAACCACACCTGGAAAGCAGGGATGTGTAAGTTGAAATTGTGTAATGCTCATTTTAGTAACAGCTCTTGCACTGAAACTTTGTTGGTTTTTTCCAAGCAGAAGATCTTCAGCCACAACACTGAAGTAAGTCCCTTAATAGTAAGCTAGGATCTCATTCTTATTTTTGCAATAAGAAGATATGTACCTCTCTTTCAGTGGCATATCCTTGAGAATGAAAGTAGATGCACTGACTTTCCTCTTAAAAAGAGGTTGCACAGCAGTGTTGAAGGTGCGGTTTGGTTTTGGGTGTGTTTTTTGTTGTGGTTTTTTTTTTTTAATAGATGGATGGACTGTTTTCTGAGTGCTCAAAACAGCCTACCTTGTAAAGATAAGAAAAAATGAAATTTTGTTCCCTTAGATTGCTATCCAATTATTGAAATCCACTTTGCTATTTTGGTATGTACGCTGTTCTAAGCACACATTTAATTATTAAAACTGACAGTTATATTTAAAAGTCTCTTTAAGAAGCATACATTATTGCTACTTTAATGCTAGTACTGATGTAAACTCATTTTCCTCACTATAAATAACAGATTCAAGTTACTTCTTTTCTTTACTAGTTACTCTTTTTCTTCAGAGATGTCCATGAGGAATGTAGTACCCAAACAGCTCATTGTGAACAGCTTTAGATGTTGCTTTGAGGTTTTTTTGTATGTAGGAAGCTCTAGAATAGTGGTAGATGAGTAGTGAATCTTGAACAGAGGTAATAAACTTTGAACGTGATCCTTGTTTAAAAAACAAAAAAAACCTGACAAAACACATCCCACAAAGATGTTCCATTGTAGCACTTAAGTGATTGTGGTGTCTGGCATCCTCACCACCCTCTCTTTTGTTTGGCTGCCTAAATTTCAGAGTCCTCCCTGTAGATGTGTTTGACACAAATGAGATATTGTTTTCAAATAACAAGTGTGCCAATTACATTGAGGAAGCCCTTTGAAACATATAACCTATAGCTGTTTTAATTAGGTTATGTTTACACTTGTCAGCTTTTCTGCAATAGGAATTTAGAATGGGTATTTATAAAAAGGGCTTCAGGTTTGTTTCAGTATAAATTGCTTTCAAATGCTGATCTTTATTAAAAAAAAAAAAGCTCTAGGAAAAGACAAGGATGTATTTTATACTCTGGAAAGGAAAAAAAAACAACTCACCAGTGTATATATATCTAAATTTGCTTTATGTTTTTAAAATATGAGCCTCATCCTTTCTTGTATGTAACTGCCTGCTAGTGTTACTTTGAATATTTTCAAAAGGATTTGCAGAGTTTAGGTTTTTGGTTGGTATTTGGGTTTTGTTTGTTTGTGCCCCCCCTCTCCACCCCCCCACCAGCACTGCTTTTAACTCTGTATTTGTCCCATAGTTGTGTTGTTCTTTTAGCAAGTTATTGGGTATTCATCCTATATGTGATCTTGATTATTAATAAAGTGATTTTATGAGGTAGAACTTGCTGACTGGAATTTCGGCTTTAAACTGAAATCTTAGTAGTTTGACAAACCAGCTTGTAGATTACATTTACTACTTTGTGTTCTGATATTGGCCTAGATACTGGATGTGCAGAATTTGAGACTATTAATCTAATTTTCCATATTGTTGACCCTGGAATCCCAGGGAACATGTGATGTTCACTTCACATACATTTCCTGTAGCATCTTCTCACAATGTAGAATTCCCACTCGTGCAAGAAATAATTATTTTACTATTTAAGCTAGAAAAATCAGTGTATTGAGTGTGAAGACTATCTTGTTGGGCTTCTGGTAACTAAGCGCATACATTACTTTGTCTGCTTTGAAATTATTGTGACAGTGATGAAAAATACCTGCATAAAAAGTGACAGTTGCTTGCTTGTTATTGCTGCCACTTTGTTGTAAAGGAAAGTAAACACAGCTTTTAAAAGAGGTTCTCTGGCAGTGAAAACTTGAAAGGAATATAATTTTTTTTAAAGTACAACAAAGTTTCAAAAACATTTATCATAGTAGTTGGCCATGTATGTATTTAAAAATGTACTTAAATATCCATCCTATGGGTTGCAAGTCCTCTTGTGGCTAGAGACACACAAGATCAACTGCATTACAAAGGAAAAAAAGACTTTCTAACAGCTTTCCAAAACTGGCAGTGAAGTGGAACTTTCTCATCATTTGCTTTTGCAGTAACAACCACTTAAAACCTAGGGAACTGCAAAATTGTTTGTATTTTAAATTAGTACAGCCGTAACTTGACTGATGTATAAGCTGTTCTTTGTTCATAATGGCTGTACAATATAGAAACTCTCTTTCAGCACAATGCAATATGCTTAACCTTTCTTGGGCAATTTTAGCTGAAGAATCAAATACGTTCACACACAGTGTGTGATTTAGAAGTAGTCTTTGTTCTGATTATAAAGATATAATACAGGTTATTAAAGTTTAACAACATCTTCATTTTGTTAAGCTTTAATGATGTTGTCAGTTGATAGGAAATGTTTATAAGTCTCTTGATTATTTTAAATGTTTTTGATGTTTGTATATTTCAGGTGGGATCACATTTTTAGTGTATATAAAAAAGAGAATTAGGGGCTTTGGTTTCTGTGTTTACATAAGCTTCTGTACTAATGAGTAGAACATCCTCAAATGGATGCACTGACAGCAGGGGTTTGGCAGGCAGGCTCTCAGCCACTGATGCTGTTTGCTCTGGGCATGGAACTCTGCCCATAACAATGAGGCAAGAACTTCATATGAAAAGGGGGGCAAAAAAGCCAAACTATGGATCAGAGACAGAAGAGGTGCCTGAGCCAAGGACATGCTGCTTCCTCCTTAATGGCACTAATATTCAGGATTTGTGTATTTGGCAGTGTTCCTGGCTTTACAGTTTTTAGTCAGAAATCTTAGAGGCTTAATGCTTTTGCCTAAACGTTAGCTGTCTAATGCCACTTGAGATACCCCAAAATACTTCACCTGATTTCCAGAAGGCATTGAGTCTCTGACATGTCATAATTGCAGACCGTGACGAGGTCCCATACCCAAGTGCATCTCAAATACTGGCAAATGTCTATGTTTAAAAAAACTGAAGGGAGTTATTGTCTGTGCTTCTGGAGAATTAAGCTGAGGGGAAGAAAAAAATGTTTATGTGCATATGCGCACACACATATACACATATATGTTCAAACAAAACAAACCCCAAAGCCTTTCTACATTTCACTGGATTAAAAATTCAGCAGAAGGAACCTTGCACAAGAACATAAGGGCCTTTTAACTAATATTGATGTGGTGGAAAAATGAGTAAATTCCTTGAAGAGCAGAGATTTCAGGACAGAGAACAGCCCCTCCATTAAAAAACAGACAGCAATAACCCCCCCCAAAATACCCCGACCACAAAATACCAAAAAAACCAAACCACCTCTGAAATGAGAAATTAAAAATAATTAAAATTAAGTTAGTGCCAAACTGTTTTTTGTTACAGTAGTTGTGTGTATACTCCAGAGAGCACAGTGCAGGTTTAGAAAGCTGATCTCATAGACCTCACTAGGAAACAGAAGGCAAGAGTAGACCTGGCAATGGGGATTTTCTTACCCAGCTAAATACTTCCTACACACAGTGCACAGTTGAAGAAAGTTAGGAAATGGTATGGGTAACCTTATCAAAAGACTTAGATCGACTTTTAAAGTGATGTGAGAAAATGAATTTCTTAGGTATGTGTTGGATAAAAAAAGACTCAGACCGCTCCCCAAAATCTCCCCATCACTTCTTCAGTCAGGCTACTTTGTGGTCCTTTGACAAACATGAGATAGCTCTCTGCTTTTGGTGTGCTGGTTTGACACTTCTGTAAAAATGGGGAATTATCACTTGCAGCTCTCAAATCTGTATCCCAGTTTATATATAGACAGTTAAACTGTCTGGTTTTGGCAGAGGAAATGAAATCTTAGCAGGCATTTTGCATAGAAGTTAATGAGGTTAACGTTCCCCCTGTTTTTTTGGTGTGTGTTTGGTGGTTTTTTGTGTGGGTTTTTTTCCCAAATCGGAAACTGTAACAGAAAGGTAGAAAAGCTCCCATTAGATTGGTTACCTACTGTGAGTATTTGGTGTGTATATATAGAGAGACTTGAGGAATTAAGCTTTTTTTCAGTAAAAGCAATTTCGGCAAAAGAGTGGGTAAGAGGCATAAAGGATAGGAGAAGAAGTTAAGCTTCAGAGAAGGAAAAGAAATTATTCATTTTCCATTTGTATTTTGCACAGGAAATGATGTATGGTTAATACTGGTTTCCAGTGACAGAAAAATAACAGTTCCTAATGAGGATTCTGGAAAAATGACAAAGAGGAGGTAGATTAGATTTCTTTACCCACATTTGCATCCAGTGATCAAAAATACTGGGTAGAATTGGTGAATAATGACTCTTGCAGTGGATGACGGTATCTGCAGAGAGCCAAAAATTTGCTGACTGAATGTTGCTTTTATAGAAATCCATGTTGTGCAGAATGAAAAACTATTATGCTGCACGTTGCTATGGTTAATTTGCTCAAACACGGAAGGAAGCATTTCCTCTTTTGCCTTCCTACCTCTCTTCTTTTTTTGAAAATGGGATATACTAAAATATATCAGATTGCAAAAAAGAGACATAAGGAGAATACATAGAGAAAAGGCTTTGATTCCTGTTGTTTACAGAGCACAAAAGCCTATGTTCATAAATGGATTCTTAAAGTATTTGTTTAGCATCGAGATAAGTCTTTTGTTTCCTTCGAAACAAACCCCAAATATATTGACAGTGAATGTGAGTTGTGCTTTTTGAAGAATTTTCATATAGTATTTCCTTTTATAAATCTGCCATAGCTTACTGATAAAGTTATTGTGTGTTCTCTTCTAATTTTCAATTGCTTAACAAAATAGAAATTGCATAGAATACCACTTTCTATATATAAAAAATATATGGGCATTTCTATTTATTTAAATAGTACATAAAAGACAGTAAGACAGATTTTTTTTTAATGCCTAAAAGAAAAAAACAAGATAATAAAGAAAATAACAGTTTTCTGGGCCTAAATGTGTTTTGATGTGAGGAAAAGGAGAGATACATTCCCTTTTTAAGCAAAATAGGAGGAGGGTAAAGTGGTGTGTGTAGTTGAGATTTATTTTTTTGAAAGGTGGATCAGTGCTGCAAAATGGAAAATTTGAGCTATTCAAAGAAGAATATTAAAGCTAACAGCACAGATTAGTAATACTGATATTCATTTCTACACGTCTTTTGGGGGATATTAAAAAAGATGAGAATCTTTCCAGGTGCCAACTACTAGGTTAGTTCTGAATATGAATGAAGGCTTCTAAAGTACTGTAACAGTTAACTGCATTGGCAAGCTAATGATCTCTTTCGTCAGCGTATTAATGATAATCATGCTTCTGCCCTCCTCTCCCTTTGTGTGCTAGGATATGTAAGAATATTTTTTGAGCTTATTGGTTTTTGTGTGTTTTTTTTCCCCCCTCTAGTTGACTTGATTTTGTAGTTGATACCTAGCTCCACAGGAAGAAGTCAAACCCTCAGTTTGAGTAAATACTCAAGTCACTGAAAGTGACAACTGAAGGTTTTTTTGCAGCTTTGACTTTGCGCCATTTTGTTGGTTGTTTGTGTTTATACAGTCAATACTCTTTAGATTTTATTATGTAATTTTTTTTGTCACGTGGGATGTTAATGTTTGGCATCCTCTGTTCCTCTCATACCACATTGAGGTGATGATCAGAATGTATGCAAGTTAGTTCGTACACATGGTAACTTTTGACATGGGGGAGGTTGTCTCTGGTTTTGAATATGTACAGTAACTAGTTATTTTCTTTGACCTGTGCATCTTTAAAAGGATACTGCCAGAGAAAAATGTTCTCTAAAGTTCAGTTGCATTAGTATTTCACTTCCCAGTTGTAAGTTAGAGTTACTTTTATCTCATGACTTCATCAAGAATGTCCATGTTTGTGTTTTGTAACAAAGCTGTGAAGTAATATTCCATAAGGTAATAGTAGGGGTTTTTTTTAACTTCAGGTGGTTTCTTATTTGTCTGGGATTACTATATTTAAAGGTCTGTGGCTTTCAGAATTTTAATTTGAAAGAATGGTTCAGAAGGTGTTATGTTTAAGCAGCAGGTCGACAAGAATACCTTAGTGATTCCATCCTAAGAAAAATACTGGTTATCTAGGAGGAAAAAAAACTAGTAGGTTTTTAGTGTTTACATGGACTGTCATGTGTAAATCCCAGGACAGGTGTCAGAATAACTTGGCTAAAAGCACAGCTACTAATGTGTCTTTCAGTCCCTGTATCCAGAAAAATATTTCATAGTCTAAAAACCTGGAAAATTTGTGATGTATCAATATGTAAGGGAGGCAAGTTTTACAAAAGAACAGCTAATGACACTTCTTTTAGGACCTGTAGAATATCTATTTATTTGTACATTAAATTTGATTTCAAATCATTTTTTGATTTGTAAATTTTATTTCTAAGCAAAAGATGGATCATAGATGTGAAGTGTGTATGTATATTCATACTTCTATCTTTAATCCGTGTAACTTTTTCGGTGTAAGTAGGTGTTATCTGTCAAGTGTTCAAGCAAGGCTCAGATATAAAAATAACCCTTTCTAAACATAATTTTCAAAAGATAACATATGCATGTTATATATGCGTGTGCATATGGGTAGGCCGATAGTTATAGAAAACACACTGAAAAGGCAGGTTTGATTACATAGAAATCTGGAAATCAGGTTTTATTAACTACTGCCATAAATCGTTTACCAAACAAAATCCAAATAAATAAATACACCCCCCCCCCAAAAAAAACCCTAGACAAAAAAAAAAAACCAAACAAATAAAC